>CM053275.1:76311777-76421369 GCA_028583415.1 Protea cynaroides
TTTTAAGATCTTAGATTGGTTAAGGAAGAGGGTATAATTTAGTGGAAACCCAAATCATCCATCCATGATTAGGTTTCGATGCAAACCATGGAGAAGATAATTGAGACCATGTAAGTAGTGTAGAGAGGGAAATTCTAAGCCATGGAATGTGTATAGAATGGGCAATAGAAGCAAGCCATAGGACCCAACCACGGAAGAATGGACTGGAGAATGAAAAATCTCAACTAAACCCATGGAGGGGCACATGGGGTTGAATAGGTATCAACCCTAATAGACCAAGGATCGACCCACAGTATTCTGGAATTTCCAGTGAAGGGGGGGTCGCACCAGGGGTCGATGAAACATTCGACCCTAGCATTGACCCCCAGTATTCTGGAAATTTCCAGTGAAGGGGGGGTCGCACCAGGGGTCGATGGAACATCCGACCCTAGCATCGACCCCCAATGTTCGGGAAGAAACCAGAAGACGGGTGGTCGCACCCAGGGTCGATGGTATATCCGACCCTAGCATCGACCCTACTACAGGGGGTCACAGAAAACTGCTACCCTACCTGCGACCCTCAGTTAACAGCAAGCTTAAAATATTGGGATTAATTCTAATTAAATTCTATCGACTTGATAGGTCTTTCTAGTGATATAATAGCAGAATTTAGTTGATTCTTAAAGCTTGACAAAGGATCTATGATCAAGCAAAGGTGAGGGAACAAGACCTAAATTAACTGGATAATAATAAACTGTTTTAATTTCTTGAGTCTAATGCCATGACTGATTCTATGCGTGTATGCTTGTATGTGCATTCAACATGTCATCCAATATTCCTGCTATAACTGTTCATGCATATTTACTTCTGTTTATTATAACATGATGATGACGATGATGCTAGGAATAGGCATGTGAATGTTTATGTATGGTTAGTGTGCTTGATGCGAGCGAGTATCAGGGGAGGTGGTCTCGGTCCCAGTGGTCTTTGACTCTGTCGAGGGGCCTTAGCTCTATCTCTAACTCAAGTATTGTCCACTAACATCATCGTATCGCCATTACCTTAGCAGAACTATTATGTCGTAGAGCATCAGGGGAGGTGGTCTCGGTCCCAGTGGTCTCTGACTCTTCCGGGGGGCCTTAGCTCTATCTCTATGGATGTATTGAGGGATGCTGGGGTGAGGCTTTGGATACACTGTTTGACATTAGGATTGGTTAGTTGCGAGCCCAGTTTACAAGCCCTCGCCACAGGGGCTTACGTGTTGGTATGGGTAGAGTATTAGGGGAAGTGTCATAGGCCGGGCCTCAGCACTTTAGCTCTATCTCTATTCCATAGTAGGGTGGATGGGGACATCAATAAACGTTAACCTTTGGCTAGCTTCAACACCCTGTGCAGAGGGGCAAGGCGGCCACCGAACCTTTCAATAACACATTGCAAACTTATACACCAGACCATAGATATGAATTGAAAGCATGCATATGTTTGTTGTATTGTTTTGTTTTCTCACTGAGCCGTGATGTGTGCTCACCCTTTTCGACGTCGAATATTTTAGTTGATGATGCAGGTACCACTGTCGAAGATTATATGAACGTTCCTACGTACGGACATGTGGCAGCAATGGAAGCTGAAGACTTAGTGGATACGCATGACTCCTTTTGCGGGTGCAACTCATGCGTATTCGATAAGGATTTTCATTTGAGTTTATTAAGAAATGTAATTGATATTTTATTTATTTATGTCTCAGTTGTTACAACAATAACTTGCTATTTTATTATGAATATCACAGTTAGATTTCTCAGTTCATTTATTATAAGACTTTCGCTATTGTGTATTTACTCTGATTATGAATGTGGATGTATGGGGTTTAGATAACACGGATATAGCCTACTCGAGATCCTAGTTGAACCGTTGGTTTGTTAACGGTTCATCACACCATTCTGAATAGTACGGAATTGAGGTGTGACAGCTGCTAACTCCAAATCATGTGTAGGATAATTCTTCTCATGTTCTTCCAACTGTCTTGATGCGTAGACAATCACCTGTTTTCCTTGCATCAACACACATCCAAGACCCAACCCTAAGGCATCCTTATATAGGGCAAACGGTAAGCCTGGTGCTAGGATGGTCAAGATAGGTGCAGAGACTAGTCTTGACTTCAAAGTCTGAAAGCACTTCTCGCACTCATCTGTCCATATGAATTTCTCTCCTTTCTTGGTTAGTCTGGTAAGTGGAACGGCGATCCTTGAGTAGTCTTCCACAAACCATCTATAGTAACCAGCCAATCCGAGGAAACTACGAATCTCCGCAACTGATTTTGGTGCTTCCCATCCTACTATAGCAGCTATCTTACTTGGATTTACCTTAATACCATCTTTAGATACTACGTGGCCCAAGAAAGTCACCTCCTTCAGCCAAAATTCACACTTCTTGAACTTGGCATAAAGCTTCTCTCTTCTCAGCCATTGTAGGGCTGCTCTCAAATGTGTTGCATGAGCC
This sequence comes from Protea cynaroides, assembly GCA_028583415.1. Taxonomy (NCBI): domain Eukaryota; kingdom Viridiplantae; phylum Streptophyta; class Magnoliopsida; order Proteales; family Proteaceae; genus Protea; species Protea cynaroides. Next base: position 76,314,253 of record CM053275.1, read on the forward strand.
TCCCTGTCCTTTGAGTAGACCAAAATGTCATCGATGAATACGATGACCGAAGTTTCCAACATGTCATGAAACACTCGGTTCATCAGTTCCATGAAAGACGCTGGAGTGTTATTCAACCCAAATGACATTACCAGAAACTCATAATGCCCATACCTTGTTCTGAAAGCCGTCTTTGGAATATCTCCGGCCTTGATCTTCAATTGGTGATACCCTGATCTGAGATCAATCTCCGAGAAAAACTTTACACCCTGTAACTGATTGAACAGATCATCGATCCTAGGCAAAAGATATCGATTCTTGATGGTTAACTTGTTTAGCTCTCAGTAGTCAATACATAACTGTACACTACCGTCCTTCTTCTTGACGAACACTACAGGTGCTCCCCATGGCGATATGCTTGGTCATATGAAACCCTTATCTAATAGTTCTTGTAATTGGGTCTTCAACTCCTTTAATTCGGTAGGGGCCATCCTGTACGGTGCTTTAGACACCGGTGCCGACCCTAGCATCAGGTTTATCACGAACTCTATAGCCCTATATGGAGGTAGACCTGGAGATCTTCTGGAAACACATCTAGAAACTCTCATACCACATCCAGATCTTCCACCTTTGGCACCTCAGCAGTTATGTCGACCACAGACACTAAGTACCCTACTCCTCCCTTCTCTAAGCATCTCTTAGCTTTTAAGGTGGAGAGGATCAGCTTCCGCTTCCTAGGTAACCGGGTCCCAGTGAAGCTAAATTCATTTCCCTTCTCATCTTTAAGGACAAGCTTCCTTTCACCTCATAATAAACTAGCTGAATGATGGCCTAGCTAGTCCATTCCCAAGATGACGTCAAAGTCTGCCATCTCGAGTTAAACCAGATTTGCTTTTAGGTTTCGGCCCTTAATGCTAACTGTACATGGTCCATAATATTTATTCAATGCCACTTCGACTCCTAATGGAGAGCGACCGATAATTCCATTCGCTTCCCAAAAGAAATAGAAACGAAGAAGTGCGTGGCCCCAGAGTCAAAGAGTACTTTGGCAGGTACACCAGCTATGTTTACAGTTCCTGAAAATTAATTATCCCTTAATTCAACATGGTCACACACAATAAAACAGTAAGCCAAATAGGCAGGGATGGAATCATACCAGTGACCACATCAGGTGATGCGACTGCCTCTTCTGTGGTGACTGCGAATACTTTTCCTTGTTGTGGGAGTTGCTTCTTAGGTAGAGTGCAGGTCCTTGCATAATGACCCAGTTGCTGATAGTTAAAACATTTAACGTTCTTGTTCTGTCCAGCGAACTGTGACGGTGGTGGTGCAGTAGTGTTCCTTGCAGGCACCACATTGGATTGTGCCCTGTATGGTCAGAATGGTCTATTATTGCCCCCACCTGAAATTTCTGTAGCAGGCCTCTTCAATCCATTATTCTGAGCAAAGAAACTGTCTCTTTGACTGGATTTTATTACCTTGGCAATCTGTACAACCTCATTATAAATTTTCTTCTCCAGACCCAAGACGTGCTCTCAAATGCTTCCACGTAATCCCATGGTGAACCTACGGGTCTTGGTTTCTTCTTCTTGCATGCTTGTCGGTGCAAAGAAGAACAGTTCTTCATATCTCTGCTTGTAAGCATCAACAGTCGACTGAGATTGCTGCAGGTTCAAGAATTCCTTTTCCATTTGGTCACGGAAGCTCTTTGGAAAGTACTTGTCGAAGAAAGTTCCCTTGAATATTGACCAATCGATCTGAGTGTGCTTTGACTCCAAATATGCCCGGGTAGAATTCCACCAGGCGTTTCCATCCTCCTTGAGCATGTGCATAGCAAACAGCACCTTCTCATCCTCGGTACATGTCATCAGACGAAAATTCTTCTCCTTCTCAGCAACCCACTGTGCAGGCCACAGTGGTTTTCCTGGTTTCCCTGTGAAAGTAGGGGGTTTCAGCTTCAAAAACCTATCCACCGCTCGGCTAAGGTCGTTCTGTCCCTGTGCATTCATTCCATACCATGGTGGTGGGTACGGATAGATCCCTTGATAGGCAGACGACGCTGAAAATTGGTGTGGTGGTTATAGATTCTATCCTCGTCAAAATTCATACCGATATAGCCGTCTTTAACTCTACTTGAGTGCTATCTATTTCTTTACTAGCTACTCTTGATAGTTCTCACTTCCTGCTTATACACTCTTTTACAGATCATGACACAAATCCATCCATTCAGTAATCTCGAAATAGATCCTCCATTACTTAATCTGAGGTTTTTTGGCTATAGAATCTAATCTGAATTTAATCATCTTCCTTCCCATAATTTCCTTATTAACTAAACATCTTATCAATGGATGTCGAGAAATGTAAGAATCATAATGCTTATCCAAAAGTGATTCATTTCCTTCTTTCGAATTCTGTATGATAAAGAACACTTGTTTTATCTAGTAAACTTAGGTTTAAAGGATCAGGAGTAAATCTATGGTAATCGAACCAACAACCAAGGACCGTTAGTTGCAAGGTGGTACAAATACATGGAAGTAGAGGTTCTACAGTTCTTAACCTCATGGTTATAGGTTCTATCGAGTATATAGTGCCATTGGTCAAGGCACTACGGGAGTAAATCTGGAAAAGTTTTGGTACATCAATAAATTAGGTATAAAATCGAAAAGATGTACATTCAGAATGATTAAACCTTTAAATGTTCATTCAGTTCATATCTCTATTCATGGTGTCGATCATGGAAGTAGCTTAGATTGGTATAATCAGGACTAATTCTAAGGAAATAACATCTATAACTCTAATTGACAGGTTGAATCAAGAAGGTATTCTGTCAAGGTACGAGAATTAAAATCAGGTATGTGCATCCTCTATAATCATAAGAGTAAGTCAATAATGCACCGCATCCTATATAAACCTATCTAGCTCTTTGGATGTTCTATATTCTACTCTTGACACAGTTTCCTTTTCAATTTAGAGGAAGTTTATGATTTTTCTCACCTCTCATTATGGTTCCTATCTAGAGTATGACTATTTATTAATTTCACCTTTAGTATAGTACATAATGCTCTTTCGTATTTAGTCTCAGGCATCAAACAGGTGCTTAAGGTGTGTTTTTATTAAGGATTTTAAATTCTTCCTATCTCAGTTCATCGACTTAGTTAAGTGCAATATGGTCTGTTGGATAAAGCCTAAGAGCTCTGATACCAAGTTGTCACACCCTAATTCTGAACCAACTAGAATGGTGTGAGTGAACCGTCACTGAACCAACGGTTTATACTAGGATCTTAATAAGACCGTGCCCACTTAGACAAACCATTGCACAAAACCACAATCAGAATATAATAGAATACAGCGGAAGTCTCTAAATAAAATAAACTGATATCTATTGATAACTTTAATAAATATTCAACTATCCAAATTCTCAAACATAAATAGATATCTTTAATCACTTTAATGTCAACTGAAAATAACTGAAACAATTAAAGTAAAAATCCTAGAGATACACGTAGAAAGGGCACTCACATGAAGCGTCATGCTCATCCTCGACTGCCTGCACATCCAGAGCAGCAACACCTCCATATGCCGGTGCGTTCATGAAGTCATCCACCGTGTAACCTGCATCGACATCTAAAAATGGTGTATACACAAGGGTGAGCTCACAACTTAGCTCAGTAAGACAATCAGACAGTGTAACATTCATATGCATGAATAACAATCATTTTATGTTGTTGTCTGGTTTATGTTTGCAATGTGCTATAGAAAGGATTGGTGGCCACCGCACCTCTATACATGAGTGTGTGGCATCGCCCAGTAGATCACACCGCAACCAACCCACATGCACCCACCATGGAATAGAGATAGAGCTAAGACATCCACACACCTCCCCTGATGCTCCACCCATACCAACACGTAAGCCCCTATTGGCGAGGGCTTGCAAACTGGGCTCGCAATTAACCAATCCTATATGTCATCACAGTAGGCCCTATCCCAGTACAACTCCCTACGACATAGAGATAGAGCTAGAGTCTGGTGGCCAGGCCGGAGACCACAGTGCCACATTCTCCCCCTGATGCCCTACCCGCACCAAGCATGCTAAGACAGAACGATACGAAAGGTAGACCCTATCCCAACATAGCTCCCTACGGCATAGAGATAGAGCTAGAGTCTGGTGGCCAAGCCGGAGACCACAGTGCCACGTCCTCCCCCTGATGCCCTACCCGCACCAAGCATGCTAAGATAGAATACTACAAAAAGGTGCTAGTGTGAAGAATGATCCTAGACCCCAAGCCCTTTCCATTCCACACACCAACGAAAACAATCGCATGCCTAACAATCACATCCTATCATAGCGATTATGCATGAACAATAATAATGACTGAAAGTAAAGGATGACATGCGAGTATGCATAAACATCAATCCACAGAATCATAGTTATTAACAACGGTTTACTGTCCATTAGATTATTAGGGTTTAGGTCTGATTCCCTTACCTGACGCTCGTTTGATAGCTTGCTCCACGTCGCAAGATCCAAACGTGCTATCACAAAGTCCTATACAATATTAGGGTTTAGTTAGAATAGATCTTCCTAGGTTTTACGTTGGTCGGAAAATCAACGATGCTACAAAACACATTCACAGGGCTGACTGGTCGCAGGTACCGATCGCAGCTCTGTGGGGAAACCTACCACCGGTATGGTCAGCTGGTCCCCACAGGCCACTCCCCGAGAGGTACCGGTCATGATACCGGTCGCACCATCATATGGTGCGACCGGTATGGTCGACCGGTATGTCTCCAAAAGACCATACACTTGGTTTTTCAACTGTCGTCGGTCATTCTCTATTAATTCCAGGGTTTCTCCTACACATTCTAAGTCTGAGCTTTGAGTTAGAGTTGTTTCCAACTCCATTCAAGTTTAGTTTTGATGGTATTCATCCTAGAACTCGAATCTAAGGTTTATCGATTAAATTAGGGTTTGACGGCAAAGTAGGGTTTAGATCAATACCTGCTTTGCATGGTATTGATTCAACTACACTAACCATTTTAGAGTTCATAGAGTAGAGGAAGGTTCAGGTACTTACCGTCGATTTGCGTAAGGTGTTCTTCGTCGAATGGTAATGGTGGCTCTTCCTTCTTCTTCCTAGCTCCTTCTTCTTCTTCAATCTCCTTCTCCTCTCTAGGGCTTGTGAGAGTCAATGGAAGGGATTCTAGGAGGTTTAGAGGGGTTTAAATAGGCTAGAATTAGGTTTAGGAAGCCTCTTAGGATTAGGAAAGTCCTAGGGTTCAAACTTTGGAAAGTGGGACCCACAGAGATCCTATTCTGGATCTTGGCAGTTTGCTGCACAGACCATACCGGTCGACTGGTAACATAGACCGGTACCATCGATCGGTATGAATAAAATCATACTTAATTTGGTCCGTTTGGTCCGATTTCATACCTGTCTGTCATCTACTCGTCCCGTCTGGCCCGGTGATGATCGAAAGACCTATTACGACATGAAATCAAGGTTTAGATCAGGTTCATGGAGTGTGGGTTTTACAGTGTTCCCATGGATCCTCTCATCAACCAAGTCGACATGCAGGCGAGTAAGCAGAGTAGTGATCAAACACCCATAGGGCAGGTTGCCCATTTGACCAGGTGTCACAGCACAGATCATCATCTGGATGATAATATATGGAAGGCAGATGGGCTGCCTAGTGCAGATGCAGTACAAGAGATACTGGGTCAACTGGGAAATCTTCTCATAGTTCCTACTCTGAGGAATCAGGTTGTGCTGAATAATCTTGCAGTACACCCGAGGTTCCGGCTGTAGGTTGATTGCCTTCATCTTCCAGCGATCATCCCTAAGAAGCTACAGTCAATCTCTGCACGCATCATCAAAGACAGGAACTGGGGTTCCTTGGGAGAACAGTATACTAAGGGGCCATCATTCGATATGCCTAGGAGATCAGTCAACTCTTGGCAGTTAAAGGAGATCTCCACCCCCTTAACATAATTGGTGATCCTGAGCTACCTACCCCTGTCTATATCATTCAGATCTCCCACTACCTAAAGGTTGCAATAAAACTGCTTCACCAGAGCAGGACAGGTGCAACCCTTGTATAATATCACAGGGAGCCAACCCATATCCCCAAAGGCACCCTCCACATTAAACAAGGCTAAATTAGCCAGATTTACACAACGACTACCTTCTACCTTTTTACGCTCATAATGAGCATACTGAGTGTAAGACCCGCACGCCACGAACCCGGCCTAACCTTACATTTCGTGTCGGGACCCATCTACATATCATGGTCGAGCCAAGTGGACCAAGTGTGTGAAGAACCCAAGACCCAATATGAAAATTCACCCAAAAATAGTCAAAATGAGGGTAGGGTCACAGGTTTTAACAGGCAGGTCCGACCCTCCCATCGACCCTCACTATCGACCCTCAACCATGGGTCGCAGGGTCTATGAGTTGTCCGACCCTCCCATCGACCCTCACCATCGACCCTCGGCATTCGGGAAAAACAGCACGAATCGAAAATTGAGAAACCTTCCTAATTTCGATTGGAACCTTTCCTAAACTCAATGGGACTTATTTTGGGAGGTTTTACATCTATAAATAGGACGTCCCTAAGTCTCTTTCACTCCTTTTACAACCCTAATTGGATTGAGAGAAAGAGAAGAGAAGGAAGGGAAGAAGAGAAGGAAAACTTGAAGAAAAGGCTAAGGAAGAAGAGGAAATTCAGAGGAACTCTGAATCTCAGCAAACCTAAGGTATGAATACATTTCCCATGATTTATTTAAGACTTTAGAATGGTTTATGAAGAGGATATGACTTAGAAGAAACCCAAATCATCCATCCATGGTTAGGTTTTCATGGAAAACCATGGAGGGGATCATTAAAACCATGTAGGTGAATAATGTATAGTTCTAAACCATAGAACATGTATAGAATGGATTGTGGAAGTAAGCCATAGGACCCAACCATGAAAGAGAGAACAAAATATGATATTTTCGACTCAAACCATAGAGGGTCGCACCTAGGGTCGATGGAAGATCCGACCCTAGCATCGACCCTCAGTGTTCGGGAAGTTCAGATTAGGGGGAGGGTCGCACCCAGGGTCGATCATGACTCCGACCCTACCTCCGACCCTCAGTTAACAGAATGGTTTTTAAATTTGGAATTAATTCTAATTAAATTCTATCGACTTTGTTAGGTCTTCTAGCAATATAATAACATTATAAAGGTGATTCTAAAGCTTGGAAGAGGATCTAATAACAAGCAAAGGTGAGGGAACAAGACCTAAACTAACTGGTTAACAATAAACTATTTTATTTCTTGAGTCCAATGCCATATTGATTCTATGCGTGTATGCTTGTATGTGCATTTAACATGTCATCCAATATTTCTATTATTTGTTCATGCATATTTATTTTATTGTTTATAACATGATGATGATGATGATGATAGGAATAGGCATGTGAATGTTTGTGTTTGGCTAGTGTATATGGTGCGGGTAGGGATGATATCAACCGGTACAGCCATGACCGTTCTTCATGGGGTGTATATTGTGCCATGGTCTATTCAAGTCATGGTCCACTAAGCAAGTGTTAGTGTGCTTGATGCGAGGGGAGCATCAGGGGGAGGACGTGGCATTGTGGTTCAGCCTGGTCACCCGACTCTAGCTCTATCTCTACTCAAGTCTTGTCCACTAACATCGTCGTATCGCCATTACCTTAGCGGAACTAATATGTCGTAGGGTATCAGGGGGGGACGTGGCATTGTGGTTCAGCCTGGTCACCAGACCCTAGCTCTATCTCTATGGATGTATTGAGGATGCTGGGGTGAAGCCTTGAATACATTGTTTGGCATTAGGGTTGGTTAGTTGCGAGTCCAGTTTGCAAGCCCTCGCCAACAGGGGCTTACGTGTTGGTATGGGCAACCGGTACAGCCATGCCGTTTTCATGGGGTGTATATTGTCCATGGTGGGTGCATGTGGGGCGACGGTGCCATTTTCATTGGGCATTTCCACACACTCGTGTATAGAGGTGCGGCAGCCACCTATCCTTTCTATAGCACATTGTGAACTTTAAACCAGACCAAAGATATGAATTGATCGCATGCATATGTATTGTTGCATTGTTTTGTTTACTCACTGAGCTCAAGTTGGAGAGCTGACCCTCGTGCGCGTAATTCTTTTTTAGTTTTTGATGTTGCAGGTATATGATTGAAGATTATGTCAACACACCAACATATGAACATGTGGTGGCTATGATGAGCAAGCTGTGGAGGACGAACATTGTTCGTTAAGCGAGCGTTTCAATGGTGGATACGTTTAGTGTTTAGTTTCCGTATTTGGATATTGTAATATGTATTAAATTATGTTTTGGTTACATGAAAATAAATGGAATATTAATTATTTATCATGATTAGACCTTAGTTTATTATCTGTAAGACTTCCACTATTTACTTTATTACCTCTAATTAATGTGGAATGTGTTTTGGTTTATCATATGTGGGATAGCCTATTTTGAGATCCTGGTTGAACCGTTGGTTTATTGACGGTTCATCACACCATTCTGGTTGGTGCAGAATTGGGGTGTGACAACTTGGTATCAGAGCTCTCGTAGGCCTTACCGATTAAACCTGAATACGTCCACTGGAGTCCATGAACTGAGTTAGGATAAATTAAAAGCTTTAATACAAATAAACCATAAGCACCTGTGTTGGTTGGGACAAAAATTAAACAAGACGATAATGTATATATAAGAGGTGGAACCATATATATACACTCACACGGAAAGAGAAGACAAAAAATTATCCTAATAAACAAACAATATAGGTTATTATCTATAAGTTGGATAGTTATCCAAGTATACAAGGATATAGTACAGTAGCAAGAAGGGAGCTTCTGTAAAGCAGAAAAAAAATTTAAATGCCGAGTTAGTACTCACAAGATGTGGAACTCGATGTAAGACAGAGGAAGAAGGAAAATGGCTAGTAATGCCAAAACCCCTGTAGAGATAAAGAAAAAGTTCTCGGACTAAATCCAAACAGAGATAAGAGGATAATGGTCATGTAAGTAGATATGTTTATATAGGATACGGTGCATTATTGATTTACTCTTATGATTATAGAGGATGCACATACCAGATTTTAATTTCTCGGGCCTTGACAGGATACCTTCTTGATTTAACCTGTCAATTGGAGTTACAGATATTGTTTCTTTAGTATTAGCCCTGATTGTACCAATCTACACCATTCTCATGATCGACAACATGAACAGAGATGCGAACTGAATGAACAGTTAAATGTTTAATCATGTTGAGCGTACATCTTTTCGATTTACACCTGATTTATTGATGTATGAAATCTTCCTCCAGATTTATACCTGATTTACTGATGTATGAAAGCTTCTCCAGATTTACTCTTGTAGTGCCTCAACCAATGGCATTATATATTCGATAGAACCTGTAACCATGAGGTTAAGAACTAAAAAAAAAAACAAAAAAAAAACCTCTATTCCATGTATTTGGACCACCGTGCAACCTAACGACCTTTGAATGCCGGTTGGATTACCACAGGTTTACTCCTGATCCTTGAAGCCTAGATTCACTAGATAAAGCAAGTGTTGCCATTATGCTAAATTGAAAGAAGGAAATGAATTGTTTTGGACAAACATTCTGATTTATACACTCCCTGATCATTGTTGATAAAGATGTGTAGTGATAATGAAATGATTGGAAGAAAGATGATTGGATTCAGACTAAATACTATAGCCAATGAACCTCAGATGAAGTAATGGAGAATCTATTTTGAGATTTCTAAATGGGTGGATATGAGCCATGTCTATAAAAGAGTGCATGAGCAAAAAGTGAAAACTATCAAGAGTAACTAGGAAAGAGTAGATAGCACTCAAGTAAGGTTAATGATGGTTATATCGGTATGAATTTTAACAAGATAGAAGATTCCTAAAGGCAAATTTAAGAGTGGATATAAGGATAACGTCATGGCATAAGTAGTACTCGATTTAATAAAATTGTAATTGAGTTATGCCCAATATTGAGGGATATGATTAAGTAAAGACCAAAATAGTTTGGCTGAATTAATGAATTTATAAGCATATACCCTAATGCTTATAGATAGACTTGGGATATGAAGTAACAATCACAAGGTATGTTTCAAGGTATATGGAAGAGAGAGCAAGGTAGAACAACAAGGATAAAAGAAATACAAGCTAATGAGTGCAATATGAGATTTTGATGATAGTCTTTGAAAAATAGAAAGAGATGAAGGAACTAGACAAGCTCTTAAGACCTTATACCAGATTTTGCTAGTTTAAGCCCTTTGGACTCGATGTTGTATGGGATGAGTGTTACAAACAATGTCCAAATCTTATGGATGAACAGAATTTGGATGCAACCTGAGTTGACTTGAGATGGTATACTTTGACGTCATCTTGGGAATAGACTGGTTGTCTCAACACTCTACAAAGTGATAATGTACATAGAAGAGGTTATCATTCAAGAATAAAGATGGCATATAATTTGGTTTTATTGGAAGCATATTGCCTAGTAAGCAGAAGCTGATCCTCTCTATGCTAAGGGCGAAGAGAAGTATTGAAGAGTAATTAGTTGGATATATGGTATCTATGTTATACGTTACCAAAGAAGCACCACAGATGGAAGACACTGATGTGATGCATAAATTTTCTGACGTGTTTCTAGGAGAGTTACTTTGGTTACCATCTGATCATGCTACCGAGTTCATCATCGACTTGTTACCAAGGACGATACTTGTGTCAAAGGCACCTATAGAGTAACTCCTACAGAGTTGAAGAAACTGAGATTCAACTACAAGAGTTATTAGACTAAGGTCCTAATCAGCTAAGTATTGCATCATGGGAAGTGCCAATGCAATTCATGAAGAAGAAGGACGGTAGTGTCAGATTATGCATAGACTATCGGGAACTAAACAAGTTCAAGATCAAGATTCGATATCTACTACCTCAGATCGATGACTTGTTTAAATAGTTGCAAGGAGCAAAGGTATTTTCTAAGAATGAGCTTCGATCAAGATAGCATCAGCTAAAGAATTTGGACAGAATTATCCCGAAGATAGCTTTTAGAATCGAGATTGGACATTATGAGTTCTCGATTATGACGTTTGGATTAACCAATGCCCTTACGTCTTTTATGGAACTGATGAACTGGGTGTTTCATGACCTGTTGGACACATCGGTCATAGTTTTCATAGATGACATTTTGGTTTATTCCAAGAATGAAGCAACTCATACAACGGATTTTAGAACAGTTTCACAACATCTAAGAAGTGAAAAGCTTATTGCCAATTCCAAGGAATATGAGACCCGAATAAACAAAGTGATCTTATTAGGTCACGTAGCGTCATAAAAAGGAATAAAGTGGACCCTATTAAGATAGAGGTAATCATATGGTGAGAAACACCTAAAGAGTATTGCGAAGATCAGAAGTTTCTTGGGTTTAGTTGGTTATTACAGACGATTTTTGGAGGACCACTCTAAGATCGCATTACCTCTTACCAAGCTAACCAGGAAAGGAGATGAGTTTAATTGGACTGACAAGTGTGAAGAATATTTCTAGATTCTAAAGTAAGATTGATATCAGCTCCTATCTTGATCGTTTCGGCACCAGGGAAACCTTTTACCCTATCCATTGAAGCTTTCGGATTGGATCTAGGATGCGGGTTGATGTAAGGTAAATAAGCGATTTCATATGCTTTAAGAAAACTGAAAGAGCATGAGAAGAGTTACCCAACCCATGATTGGAGTAAACAATTGTGATTCATGCAATCAAGACTTGGAGACATTATTTAAGCGGAGAAGAATTTTAGATTAGATCGGATTACAAGTGTTTATTTATCTCTCCATTAGAAAGAGTTGAACATGAGGATAAGGAGATGGTTAGGAATACTTGAAGGATTAAGATTGTGATATTCAGTGTCAAGCAAGGCTAATGTAGTAGCTAAGGCTTTAAGCAAAAGGGAATTATGAAGTCCAAGGAAGGACCCAGTATAAATGATGCATTATGTTTCGCAGCAACAAACTAAGATTTGGAGGAAGAGTAACTTATAATAGAAGCTAGTGATGATCCAATTAAGCGAGAACTTATGGATGAACTTATGGAGCAATAATTCCTCGCTTGCGTCCAGTACATTAAAGATCATCTCTGAATTAATGGATTAAGTAAAAGTAGCAATTTTGTTAGATCTGTATATAAGAACAATGCAAGAAGATTTAGAGAAAAGAAAATCCAACCCTGACTTACTTTGGATGTAGAGACGGTACTCAGATACAAAGGTAGAATCTGAATACCTGAAGATAAAGACTCGGATATCATGAAGAGGATAATGATAAGAGCCCATTGTACTCCATATTCAGGACATCCTGGAGTACCAATATGTATCATGACCTGAAGAGATAACAAATGTGGCTTAGTGCGTGTTCCAGTGTCTGAATTATCAGCAAGTAAAAGCTACAAGACAAAGACCACCATGGCTTACAATAAAAACTATCGGAGCCAGTCTGAAAGTGGAACTGCATTACAATGAACTATGTCACCGGTATACCACTGATCGGTTGATGCAGTTTGGGTGATTGTTGATCGACTTATGAAGATAGCTCATTCCATTGCTATACGACCCCGATATGCTTTGGAGCGGCTAACTGAGCTATATATGGATAATATTGCCAGACTGAATGGTATGCATGAGAGCTTAGTGTCGATCAGAGGCTTATGCTTTATTTCGAAGTTTTGGGAGGATCTACAGAAGATAATGGGAACAAAGTTGAAGTTTAGTACCGCATTTTACCTTAAACCGACGGACAGTCGGGGCGGACTATACAAATCCTAAGAGATATACCCCGAGTTTATGAAATTGATTTCAAGGAACTTGAGTTGAGAAGTCTCCGTGAATTGAAGTTTTTATTAAACTACCATGTAAATGTTACCTATCAAGTATGGTACAGTAGAAATGTCAAATTCCTTTATTTTGGAATAAAGTTGGCGAATGAAGAATTTTGGAAACCTAAGTCTAATGAAGAAAACTATTGAGTGACAAACAAGATCAAAGAAAAGGGGCAGGATAGCTCAAGTTGTCAGAATAGACACCAAGACCTTGAGTTCGCCATAAGTGACAAAGTGTTCTTGAAGATATCACTTATGAGTAGCTTGAAACGATTAAACAAGAAGGGAAAGTTATATTCTATATATGTGTTGAATCTTATAAACTCTGGAGAGACGTAGAAAAGTTACATATCAATTAGCGTTACCGCTATCCATGTCTAGTGTGCATGATGTATTTCGTGTGTCTCTATTGAAGAAGTACATTAGAGATCCATATTAAAGGTATTGACCATGGAGTCACTGAATTAGATAGAATGTTTAACTATTGAAGTGGTACCAGCCTAGTTCACTACTGGCAAGGTACAATGTTTCCAAAGCTGGGATAATTATTATGTGAAGGTAACCTGGCAAAGACAATACGTGGAGAAGAGTGCATAGGAGGAAGAAGATGTAATGCGGAAATAGAATTTCCACCTATTGACTCCGAAGTAAATTCAAATTTTGAAGACAAAATTTATTTTAAGGATGGGGGAGTTGTAAGATCTGTACGTTCAAATTTCGAGGACGAAATTTCTTTTAAGGGTGGTGGATTTGTAAGACCCGCACGCCACGAACCCGGCCTAACCTTACATTTCGTGTCGGGACCCGTCTACATATCATGGTCGAGCCAAGTGGACCAAGTGTGTGAAGAAACCCAAGACCCAATATGAAAATTTACTCAAAAACAGTCAAAATGAGGGTAGGGTCGCAGGTTTTAACAGGCAGGTCCGACCCTCCCAATGACCCTCACCATCGACCCTCAACCGTGGGTTGTAGGGTCTATGAGTTGTCCGACCCTCCCATCGACCCTCACCATCGACCCTCAACCGTGGGTTGTAGGGTCTATGAGTTGTCCGACCCTCCCATCGACCCTCACCATCGACCCTCGGCATTCGAGAAAAACAGCACGAACCAAAAATTGAGAAACCTTCCTAATTTCGATTGGAACCTTTCCTAAACTCAATGGGACTTATTTTGGGAGGTTTTACTCTATAAATAGGACGTCCCTAAGCCTCTTTCACTCCTTTTACAACCCTAATTGGATTGAGAGAAAGAGAAGAGAAGGAAGGGAAGAAGAGAAGGAAAACTTGAAGAAAAGGCTAAGGAAGAAGAGGAAATTCAGAGGAACTCTGAATCTCAGCAAACCTAAGGTATGAATACATTCCTCATGATTTATTTAAAACTTTAGAATGGTTTATGAAGAGGATATGACTTAGAAGAAACCCAAATCATCCATCCATGGTTAGGATTTCATGGAAAACCATGGAGGGGATCATTAAAACCATGTAGGTGAATAATGTATAGTTCTAAACCATAGAACATGTATAGAATGGATTGTGGAAGTAAGCCATAGGACCCAACCATGAAAGAGAGAACAAAATATGATATTTTTGACTCAAACCATGGAGGGTCGCACCTAGGGTCGATGGCAGATCCGACCCTAGCATCGACCCTCAGTGTTCGGGAAGTTCAGATTAGGGGGAGGGTCGCACCCAGGGTCGATCATGACTCCGACCCTACCTCCGACCCTCAGTTAACAGAATGATTTTTAAATTTGGAATTAATTCTAATTAAATTCTATCGACTTTGTTAGGTCTTCTAGCAATATAATAACATTATAAAGGTGATTCTAAAGCTTGGAAGAGGATCTAATAACAAGCAAAGGTGAGGGAACAAGACCTAAACTAACTGGTTAACAATAAACTATTTTATTTCTTGAGTCCAATGCCATATTGATTCTATGCGTGTATGATTGTATGTGCATTTAACATGTCATCCAATATTTCTATTATTTGTTCATGCATATTTATTTTATTGTTTATAACATGATGATGATGATGATGATAGGAATAGGCATGTGAATGTTTGTGTTTGGCTAGTGTATATGGTGCGGGTAGGGATGGTATCAACCGGTACAGCCATGACCGTTCTTCATGGGGTGTATATTGTGCCATGGCCTATTCAAGTCATGGTCCACTAAGCAAGTGTTAGTGTGCTTGATGCGAGGGGAGCATCAGGGGGAGGACGTGGCATTCTGGTTCAGCCTGGTCACCAGACTCTAGCTCTATCTGTACTCAAGTCTTGTCCACTAACATCATCGTATCGCCATTACCTTAGCGAAACTAATATGTCGTAGGGTATCAGGGGGGGACGTGGCATTGTGGTTCAGCCTGGTCACCAGACCCTAGCTCTATCTCTATGGATGTATTGAGGGATGCTGGGGTGAGGCCTTGGATACATTGTTTGGCATTAGGGTTGGTTAGTTGCGAGCCCATTTTGCAAGCCCTCGCCAACAGAGGCTTACGTGTTGGTATGGGCAACCGGTACAGCCATGTCGTTTTCATGGGGTGTATATTGTCCATGGTGGGTGCATGTGGGGCGACGGTGTCGTTTTCATTGGGCGTTTCCACACACTCGTGTATAAAGGTGCGGCGACCACCTATCCTTTCTATAGCACATTGCAAACTTTAAACTAGACCAAAGATATAAATTAATCGCATGCATATGTATTGTTACATTGTTTTGTTTACTCACTGAGCTCAAGTTGGAGAGCTGACCCTCGCGCGCGCAATTCTTTTTTAGTTTCTGATGTTGCAGGTATATGATTGAAGATTATGTCAACACGCCAACATATGAACATGTGGTGGCTATGATGAGCAAGCTGTGGAGGACGAACATGGTTCGTTAAGCGAGCGTTTCAATGGTGGATACGTTTAGTGTTTAGTTTCGATATTTGGATATTGTAATATGTATTAAATTATGTTTTGGTTACATGAAAATAAATGGAATATTAATTATTTATCATGATTAGACCTCAGTTTATTATCTGTAAGACTTCCACTATTTACTTTATTACCTCTGATTAATGTGGAATGTGTTTTGGTTTATCATATGTGGGATAGCCTATTTTGAGATCCTGGTTAAACCGTTGGTTTATTGACGGTTGATCACACCATTCTGGTTGGTGCAGAATTGGGGTGTGACACTGAGCCTCTGCTTCATTAGATCAGAAGCGGATAGGATTATGAACTCTGGGAACTTTGGTGGTAGCCATGCTATCTGCAAAGACACAAACAAATAGACAAGATATAAGATATAGAGAAAAACTCAAAATTTTGGCATTATAACGGCATGATTTGGCCAAAAGCCTTACTTTTCACCCAAACAGTTGGGTAGGAGGACTTACATATGTTCCAAACCATCCTACAAGGCTCATATAGTTGGAAATTTAAACTAGGAAGATCAAATTTGAAGAAATTTCAACAATTTGGAAAAAATCCTGAAAATTAGGTTAAAAGTGGAAAATTTTAAGTTTCTCAAAAACTAACCGATGAAACTCAAATTTTCTTGAGGGCTTTCATCCATTGGGTTGCCAATAGAAAAAGTCCCCAATAAAAATCAAATTTTTACGGTTAGAAAAATTTTAATTTGAAGAAAATGCTATAAATGGAGAAAAACCTAGTTTTGAAAGCTTGAAAATGAGCGGAGGTCGTGAATGGAAGAAAGAATCACCAAACACGAGTGGTCGACACTGTAACAACTCAGTGGAAGCGAGTTGAGTTGAAAGGAATAGAGAAAGTGGGAAATGACTCCAAAAATCAGGTTTAAAAACCTGAATTGGGGTCGTGTGGTCCCAAAATTCGGCTAAATATACGACCACACGACGGACCACACGATCGACCACAGGCTTTCGGTGAGCTGACAGCTTTCATGTGGTCGGACGCTGTGGTCACAAATACTGTGACCACATGATCGACCACAGGCTCTCGGTGAGCTGACAAGGTTTTGTGTGGTCGTAACCCTGTGGTTGCATAGACTGCGACCACACCATCGACCACACAATGGAAAATATAGTATTTTGACTGAATGACTTGGAAAATTAGAATTTTACATTGATTAATTGGATTTTGACATGAGAATGATGTATATTATGATTGCCTCACATGTTCTATGATTTTCAGACACTACCACCACCGAAAATAGGAAATGGCTGGGCGAAGAGTAACCAGGCGAGGACGTAACCCAATTCCACCACCACCACTTGTAGAGGAAAATAGCCATGAAAATCCTGAAGGACAAGAGGATCAGAACGTGGCACCACTAGGAGCTAATGGCCAGGCTAATTCTATAAATTTACCAGCCCCATCTACAGATTTGGCTACTACAGTAATGAACCTAGCACAACAGCTGCAGCAAATACAGCAAGTACAAGTCAATATGCAAGCTGCTATGGGAATGGCTTTTCCAACTGTACATACTACACCTATACCAGCCAGACAAGCTAGCACAGTACCAGGGGGTAGCAACACGGTACCCCAAGCACCTCAAACACCAGTTGTACAAGCTCCAGTACAAAACCCTGAGGTAGCCCAAGGCAGTTACCAGTATCAACCACCTATGTATGGGGCCTATGCTCAGTATCAGTTGGACCATTCTCGACTGATCAAGCATTTCCTAAAAATGAAGCCTAAAGAATATAATGGTAAGCCAGCGGACCCTTTATGGCCAGCTCACTGGATCGATGAGATGGAGAGGAATTTCATGATGATGACTGTTAATGAGGAAGAAAAAATGTTGTGTGCCACATTTATGCTGAAAGGCGATGCACACCACTGGTGGAAGTTTACTCGTAGTTATTTGTTAACCAAGCATGCCCAATTGTCCTGGGCTATCTATAAAGAGGCATTCTTCAAAAAATATTTTCCCAGAAGTTTCAGAGACGCTATGGAAAGAGAGTTCCTGAGTTTGTATCAGGGACAAATGATTGTGGATGCATATCAACAGCGTTATGAAGAGCTGTTTTTCTTTGCACCCTCTAGCATTCAGGAGGAAAATACTAAAACCCAAAGGTTCATCATGGGACTTAGAGGAAGCAATCGTGAGCATGTTCTGGGGCTAGAAAAGAAAGTTTACAATGAAGTAGTACAGATTGCTCGAGTACTAGAATCGAGCCAGAAGGAGAGCTACTTTGCTCCGAATAGAGGTATAAAAAGGCCTAATGGGAATTCATATAACAGAGGGAACACAAAGACCTTTAAACCCTTCTGTACTCAAGGTTTTAATGCTGCAGCCAAGACTACTCCAACAGTCCAACCTCAACAGAAGCAAAACAGCGAAGGAGTAAAATGCTATAACTGTAATCAAATGGGACATTATTCAAGGAAGTGTCCTAAGCCCAGGAAGCAGCTACAGCAAGGAAAGGTTTATGCAGTTACATCTGAGGATGCTGCCGCATTGCTCTATGTGGTCATAAGTATGACCTAAACCTTTCATTTTGTATTACCATGTGTGAGCATGTAGACTAAATTAAAACAAATCACAGGTATCGTACCTATTAATGGCATACCCGCCAGAGTACTCTTTGATTCTGGAGCTACTCATTCTTTTATATCTGTGTCATTTGAAAAGAAACTAAATCTACTCCTCAGATCTTTAAACTACAAATTACTTGTACGATCGTCTATGGGATTAGAAGTGGAACTAGAAAAAGGTTATGGACCATGTCCAGTTCTTATCGGCGAGAAGATTTTGGATGCAACCTTAATTTAACTCGAGATGGTAGACTTTGACGTTATCTTGGGAATGGATTGGTTAGCTCGGCATTCTGCAAACCTATTATGTGTAGAAAAGAAACTGACATTTAATGACAAGGAAGGAGCAGAGTTTAGTTTTGCGAGAACCAGACTACCCCGTAAACGAAAACTCATCCTCTCTGCATTAAAGGCTAGAAAATGCCTTGAGAAAGGAGGAGTTGGGTATCTAGTATCCATGATCGACCTCACCAAGGAAGTACCACGAATGGAGGATATTATTGTTGTCCGTGACTTCCCAGATGTATTTCCTGAGGAACTACCAGGACTACCACCCGACCGAGCGATAGAGTTCGTTATAGATCTGATACTCGGAGCCACACCAGTATCCACTGAACTGAAGGAACTAAAGGTATAGTTACAGAAATTCCTAGACAACGGTTATATCAGACCAAGCATATCATCATGGGGAGTGCCAGTATTGTTTGTAAAGAAGAATGACGGTAGTGTTCGACTGTGTATAGACTATCGGGAATTGAATAATCTTACAATCAAGAATCGGTACCCATTGCCTCGGATCGATGACTTGTTCGATCAGTTGCAAGGTGCCAAGGTGTTCTCCAAGATTGATCTTCGGTTAGGATACCATCAGCTGAAGATTAAGGAAGGTGATTTTCCAAAGACAGCATTCAGAACAAGATATGGACATTATGAATTTTTGGTCATGTCTTTTGGATTAACTAACGCACCCGTAACTTTTATGGAACTCGTGAA
This sequence comes from Protea cynaroides, assembly GCA_028583415.1. Taxonomy (NCBI): domain Eukaryota; kingdom Viridiplantae; phylum Streptophyta; class Magnoliopsida; order Proteales; family Proteaceae; genus Protea; species Protea cynaroides. The sequence goes on from CM053275.1 coordinate 76,333,660, forward strand.
TTGGGTATTCCATGATATGTTGGATACGTCAGTCATTATATTTATTGATGATATATTGGTCTACTCCAAGGACAAGGAAACTCATGTCATGAATCTAAGAGCCGCTCTACAACAATGAAGAAAAGAGAAGCATTACGCCAAATTTACAAAGTGTGAGTTTTGGCTAAATGAGGTCGCATTCTTAGGCCATGTTGTATCTGCTGAAGTAATTAAAGTGGATACTAGCAAGATTGAAGCCATTGTGAAATGGGAAGCACCTAAGAGTGTTGCAGAAATTAGAAGTTTCCTAGGTCTAGCTGGGTATTACCAACGATTCGTGGAAGATTACTCTAGAATCGTCGTACCTCTTACCAGTTTGACAAAGAAAGGAGAAAAGTTTGTTTGGACCAACAGATGTGAAGCAGGTTTTCAAGCATTGAAAGCTAGATTGATATATGCTCCCATCTTAACTATTCCTATTCCAGGATAACCATTTACCTTGTACACTGATGCATCTGGGTTGGGTTTAGGGTGTGTGCTTATGTAAGGAGAACAAGTAGTTGTGTATGCCTCAAGACAACTGAAGACACATGAAAAGAACTATCCCACTCATGACTTGGAATTAGCAGCTGTAATACATGCTGTCAAGATATGGAGACATTATTTGTATGGAGAGAAATTTCAGATTAAATCAGATCATAAGAGTCTCACTTATCTTTTTAATCAAAAGGAGTTGAACATGAGACAAAGAAGATGGCTGGAACTATTAAAGGATTATGATTGCGATATCCAGTATCATCCAGGAAAAGCTAATGTAGTTGCTGATGCTCTAAGCAGAAAAGTAATGTTAAAATCCCAAGGAGAGGCTAACATGACTGTGGCAATGTGTGTTACGGGAAAAGTATTCCATCATGGTAATGAGCAGTTCATAATAGATGCAGCAGGTGGATCAACCAACCAAGGGTTTATTCATCGATTTTCAAATATGTTCGCAACATTGAAGATTGTACCTAATATAGTAGATGAAGTGAAAGCCGTTATTAAATCAGACTCTTATCTGAAAACAGTACAAGAAGACATCGAAAAAGGTAGGATTATTCCTGAGTTCACCTTGGACGTTGAAAAGGTACTGAAGTACAAAGGAAGAGTATGTGTTCCTGAAACAAAAAACTTGGACATTAGACACAGACTAATGAAGGAAGCTCACACCACCGCTTATTCGGTACATCCTAGAAGTACGAAGATGTATCATGATCTGAAAAAATGATATTGGTAAAGAGGAATGAAAGTAAATGTAGCTAAATTTGTGTCTCAATACCTAAATTGTCAGATGGTAAAGGCTGAAAGGCAAAGACCTACAGGATTATTGTAGCAACTGCCAAAACCAGCATGGAAATGGGACTGCATCACTATGGACTTCGTCACCGAGTTACCATTGACTCCCAGAGTAGTTGACGTGGTCTGGGGTGATTATAGATTGTCTGACTAAGACAGCTCGCTTCATAGCGATACAACCTCAGTATACCCTAGAGAGGTTAGCCAAGCTATATGTGGATAATATTGTCAGATTACATGGGGTACCTGAAAGCATTGTGTCCGATAGAGACCCACACTTTACTTCAAAGTTTTGGGAAGGATTACAGAAGGCTATGGGTACAATGTTGAAGTTTAGTACTGCATTCCATCCGCAGATAGACGGATAGTCGAAGCTTACCATTCAGATTTTAGAAGACATGCTTCGAGCCTGTGTTATGATTTCAAGGGATCATGGGATTAAAAATTACCATTTATCGAGTTGGCCTATAACCATAGCTATCAGGCTACTATACAGATGTCACCCTATGAAGCAGTATGGTAGGAAGTGTCGAACTCCTTTGTTTTGGAGTGAAGTTTGTGAACGGAATATTGTTGGACCATAATTTATTGAAGAGACTTGTCGAGTAGTCGACAATATCAAGGAAAGAGTTAGAGCAGCATAGAATCGTTAGAAATAGTATGAAGATACTCGACGTTGAGACCTTGAATTTGTTGTAGGTGATAAGGTATTCTTGAAAGTATCACCTATGTGAGGCTTAAAACGATTTGGACAGAAAGGGAAGCTAAGTCCAAGATATGTCGGGCCATATGAGATTCTAGCTAAAAGTGGGACAGTGGCGTCTCAGTTAGCACTACCCCCATCTATGTCTGGTGTGCATGATGTATTTCATATCTCATTATTGAAGAAGTACGTCAAAGATCCAACACACGTTTTAACAGCGGATCCACCGGGTCTAACTAATGATTTAACATTCGAAGTAGCACCAAATGAAATCACCATTTGAAAGATTCAACGTCTACGCAACCATGACATTTATTATGTTAAGGTTGATTGGAGGAGCCAAGATATAGAAGAGATCACATGGGAAGAAGAGAATGCTATGCGAAAGCAATATGCTCACCATTTCGACTCGGAAGGTATGTGCAAATTTCAAAGACGGAATTTCTAATAAGAGGGGGGAGTAGTAAAACCCGTATCAAATTAACCAGTCTTACCACTTTGTATCAGGTCTACCTATCATGGTCGAGCCAAGTGAACTAAGTGCATGAAGAAACCACAAAACCTGGTATGAAATCAACCCAAAAATAGTCAATTATGAGTGTGTGGTCGCATACCTAAACAGGTGTGACAGACCACACCTCAAAATAGGGCAACCACATAAATTTTGGTCGTGTGGTCGGACATTTCAGAAGGTGTGGTCGACGGATTCTACGACCACACCCTCCGACCACACGAACCCAGTCAAAAACAGTAATTAGGAAACCTTCCTAAATCGAAGGGGGTTCTTTCCAAAACTAATTAGGGCATATTATGGAGGGTTTTCCTCTATAAATAGGAAGTCCCTTAGCCTCTTTCACTCTTTTAGAACTCAAATTAAAAGTGAGAGAAAGAGAAGAGAAGGAAGAGAAGGAAAATTGAAGAGGAAGACTAAGGAGGAGCAAAATTCAGAGAAAACTCTAAATCTTCAACAAGCTTAAGGTATGAACATATTTTCCATGTTAAATTGAGAGCCTAGAATAGTTCATGAAGAAGATAGGACTTAAGAGAAACCCAAATCATCAATCCATGGATAAATTCCAAGAGAATCCATGGAGAAAATTATGTGGACAATGGATTGTGTATAAATAATAGTTCTGAGACGTAGAACAATCATAGGAAAGACCATGATGATAAGCCAAGGGATCCAAACATGAAGGAATGGAGTTGAGAGCAAAAGGTCGACCATCACACGTGTGGTTACACGTGTGGTCACATGATATGTTACTACACAAGACACACATATCCGACCATACACCCTCGGGAAGACCAGGAAGGGTGTGGTCGCATGTGTAGTCGCAGGATATGCGACCACACCTTGCAACCATAGGTCCTCGAGAAGTTTCCAGGGAGGGTGTGGTGGCATGTGTGGTCACAGGATATGAGACCACACCCTGCGACCACACACCCTGTGGTCGCAGAAACTGAGACCACAGGTGCTGCCACACCTGCGACCCCTCAGTTTCGGTTAGTCTAAATTCATGAAAATTAATTCTATGTTAAGATCTATAAATTTGTTTGGTTTCCAAGAATTTAAGAATGAAAGATACAAAAAAAGGAAGTCAACCATTTAGTGAATTAAAACAATTTTTAATGAAAAATTTGATTTCAGATGGTCTAGAGTCTAGGAATATCTGAGAAGGGGAGGGGTGCATCACGAAAAGCGTACTCGCAGTTCCATCATGTTTTGATGATCCATATTTGTCACTCTTGAACGAGGATCTATTATCGACCAAAGGTGAGGGAACAAGACCTAAATTAATTGGCTAGTAATAAACTGTTTTTATTTATTGTGTCCAATGCCATGACTGATTTTATACGTGTATGCTTGTAATGTGCATCTCACATGTCATCCAATATTCTTGTTATTACTGTTCATGCATATTTAATTCAATTTATTGGGTAATTGCGAGTCCAGTTTGCAAGCCCAGTTTGCAAGCCATCGCCAATAGGGGCTTACGTGTCACACCCCAATTCCAGCTGAACCAGAAGTGTGAGTGAACCGTCACTGAACCAACAGTTCACACCAGGATCTCAATAAGACCGTGTCCACTCATACAAACCATTGCATATAACCCTAATCAGAATATAATAAAATATAGCAAAATTCTTAAATAAAATAAACTGAGTGATCGATTGATAAATTTAATAAAATATCCATTTATTTAAATACCGAAATGTAAATAATATAATTACATCAATTGTATCTCCAACTGAAAATAAATGAATAAACTAAACAAATCTTAGAGGTACACGCAGAAAGGGCACTCGCATGAAGCATCATGCTCGTCCTCTCCTGCTTGTACTTCTAAAGCAGCAACACCTCCATACGCCGGAGCATCCATATATTCCTCCATAGTATAACCTGCATCAACATCTAAAAATAGTGTGTACATAAGGGTGAGCTTATAACTTGGCTCAGTAAGATAATCAGATAATGCAACAAACATATGCATGAGTAACATTTACATTATGGTCTGGTTTAAGTTTGCAATGTGATATAGAAAGGATTGGCGGCCATTGCACCCCTATACACGAGTGTGTGAAGCCGCCCAATGGATCAAACACCACTGTCATCCCACATGCACCCACCATGGAATAGAGATAGAGCTAAAGCGTCCGGATCAAACACCCCAAACACTTCCCTTGATACCCTACCCATACCAACACGTAAGCCCCTATTGGCGAGGGCTTGCAAACTGGGCTCACAACTAACCAATCCTATATGTCATTACAGTAGGCCCTATCCCAGCACAACTCCCTATAGCATAGAGATAGAGCTAGAGTCTAGTGGTCAGGTCGGAGACCACAGTGCCACTTTCTCCTCCTGATACCCTACCCGCACCAAGCATGCTATGGCAGAATGATACGAAAAGGTGCTAGTGTGAGGAATGATCCCAGACCCCAGACCCTTCCCATTCCACACACCAACAAAAATACTCACATGCTTAACAGTCATATCCTAGCATAGCGAGTATGCATGAACAATAATAATAACTGAAAGTAAAGGATGACATGCGAGTATGCATAAACATCAGTCCATAGAATCATAATTATTAACAACGTTTTATTATTATTAAATTATTTGGGTTTAGGTCCGATTCCCTTACCTGACGCTTGTTTGATAGCTTGCTCCGTGTCACAAAATACAAACTTGCTATCACAAGGTCCTACACGACGTTAGGTTGTGTTAGAATAGTCTTTCTTAGGGTTTACATTGGTTGGAAAACCAATTGGGTTAAAAACACTCCCACAGAGCATACCGGTCGCTGTACCGGTTGCGGCACTGTAGGGAAAGTGTGATTAGTATGGTCGATCGGTCCCTACAGACTTATCCCCGAGAGGTACCGGTCGCAGTACCAGTCGCATAAGGTGCGACCAGTATGGTCGAATGGTGTGCCTCCGAAAGACCATAAGTGTAAGACCCGCACTCCATGAACCCGATCTAAACCTTGAATTCATGTTGTAACAGGTCTTCCAATCATCACCGGGGCAGACAGGATGAGCGGATGACAACCAAGTATGAAATCGGACCAAGTGGACCAAATTGAGTAAGAATTAATTCATACCGGTCTTGGTACCGGTCGACCGGTATAGTCTGCGCAGTAGACCTCTAAGATCCAAAAATGGATCTCTACAGGTCCCACTTTCTAAATTTCAAGCCGAAGGACTTTCTTAATGCTAGGAGACTTCTTAAACCTAATCCTAGCCTATATAAACCCCTCTAAACCTCCTAGAATCTCTCTCATTGATCCTCACAAACCCTAGAGAGGAGAAATAAGATTGAAGAAGGAGAAGGAGCTACGAAGGAAAAGGAAGAGCCGTCATTGCCGTTCGACGAAGAACACCTCACCGCAAGTCGACGGTAAGTGCTTAAACCTTCCTCTACTCTATGAACTCTTGAATGGTTGGTTGTTATTGAATCTGTACCATGCAAAGTAGGTATTGATCTAAACCCTAATTTACCGTCAAACCCTAATTTAGTCGATAAACCCTAGATTCGAGTTCTAAGATGAAGACCATCAAAACTAGGACTTGAATGGAGTTGGAAACAATTCTAATTCAATGCTCAGACCTAGAATGTGTAGGAGAAACCCTAGAATAGGGGATGACCGATGGAAGTAGAGAAATCAGATGTATGGTCTTCCGGAGACATATCGGTCGACCATACCGGTCGCACCCCATGCGAGCGGTACTGCGACCGGTACCTCTCGGGGACTGGCCTGTGGGGACCGACTGACCATACCAATCGCAGGTTTCCCCACAGAGTTGCGATCGGTATCTACGACCTGTCAGCTCTGTATAGAGATGTTTTGCCATTGTTGGTTTTTCGACCAACGTAAACCTATTCTAATTAAAGATAACATTGTGTAGGACCTTGTAATAGCACGTTTGGACCTTGGCTCCAAACAAGCGTCAGGTGAGGGAACAAGACCTAAACTAATTGGCTAATAATAAACTGTTTTAATTATTGAGTCGAATACCATGATTGATTCTATGCTTGTATGCATGTATTGTGCATTTAACATATCATCCAATATTCCTGCTATTACTGTTCATGCATATTTAATTTCATTTATTTATAACATGATGATGATGATGATGATGCTAGGAATAGGCATGTGAATGTTTGTGTGTGGTTAGTGTACTTGATGCGAGTGGGGTATCAGGGGGAGGACGTGACACTGTGGTTCATCCTGGTCACCAGACTCTAGCTCTATCTCTACTCAAGTCTTGTCCACTAACATCGTCGTATCGCCATTACCTTAGCAGAGCTATTACGTCGTAGGGCATCAGGGGAGGTGGCCTCAGACCGTGTAGTCTCTGACTCTGTCGGGGGTCCATAGCTCTATCTCTATGGATGTATTTAGGGATGTTGGGGTGAGGCCTTGGATACACTGTTTGACATTAGGATTGGTTAGTTGCGAGCCCAGTTTGCAAGCCCTCGCCAACAGGGGCTTACATGTTGGTATGGGCAACCGGTACAGCAATGCCGTTTTCATTGGGTGTATATTGTTCCATGGTGGGTGCATGTGGGAAGACAGTGCCGATATTCATTGGGCGGCTCTACATACTCGTGCATAGAGGTGCGGCGGCCACCTATCCTTTCTATAGCACATTGCAAACTTATGAACCAGACCAAAGATATGAATTGTTTGCATGCATATATTTGTTGCATTGTTTTGTTTACTCACTGATCTCAAGTTGGAGAGTTGACCCTCGCGCGCGTAATTCTTTTAGTTTCTGATGTTACAGGTATTACGGTTGAAGATTACGTCAACATGCCAACATATAAATGGGTGGCGGCTATGATGAGCAAGCTGTGGAGGACTATTGTGATTCGTTAAGTGAGCGTTTCAACTGTGGATACGTTTAGTGTTTAGTTTTTGTATTTGGATATTGTAATATGTATTAAATTATGTTTTGGTTACTTGGAAATAAATGGAATAATAATTATTTATCATGACTAGACCTCAGTTCATTATCTATAAAACTTCTGCTATTTACTTTATTATCTCTGATTAATGTGGAATGTGTTTTGATTTATCAAAGGTGGGATAGCCTATTTGAGATCCTGGTTGAACCGTTGGTTTATTGACGGTTCATCACACCATTCTGGTTGGTGCAGAATTGGGGTGTGACAATAAGTTTGGTTCTCGCCTTCCGTCGGTCACCCCTTATTGATTATAGGATTTCTCTTTTACATTCTAGGTCTGAGCACTGAGTTGGAGTTGTTTCCAACTCCATTCAAGTCCTAGTTTCGATGATCTTCAACCTAGAACTTGAATCTAGGGTTTACCGACTAGATTAGGGTTTGACGGCAAAATATGGTTTAAATCAATACCTCGCTTTGCATGGTATTGATCTAATCATGACTAACCATTCTAGAACGCTTAACGTAGGAGAAGGTTTAAGCACTTACCATTGGTTCGCGATAGTGTTCTTCGTCCAACGGCAATGGCGGCTCTTCCCTCTCCTTCCTAGCTTCTTCTCCTTCTTCAATCCCTTTCTCCTCTATAAGGTTTGTTAGGATCAATGAAAGGGATTTAAGGAGGTTTAGGGGTCCTTATATAGGCTAGGGTTGAGTTTAGGAAGTCCCCTTACGTTAGCAAAGTCCTAGGGTTTGAAATTTGGAAAGTGAGACCCGCAGAGATCCGTTTCGGGATCTAAGTGGTCTACTGTGCAGGCCATACCGGTCGACCGGTACGAAAAAAATTCATACTTTAAGGTCCGTTTTCGTACCTGATTGTCATCCACTCGTCCCATCTAGCCTGGTGATGATAGGAATGACATGAATTACAGGTTTAGATTGGGTTCATGGAGTGCGGGTCTTACAACTCCCCCACCCTTAGAAGAAATTTCGTCCCCAAAATTTGCATGTAGGTTTCACAAACCCCCCACCATTAAAATAAATTTCGGCCTCAAAATTTTAACATACCTTGGTCGTCAAAAAGGTTAGGGTATTCCTTTCGCATCGCGTTCTCTTCTTCCCAAGTGATTTCTTCTACATCTTGGCTTTTCCAATGCACTTTCACATAATGGATATCCTTGCTTCGGAGACGTTGTACCTTTTGGCTTGTGAGCACACGTTGTACCTCTCGGCTTGTGAGCATCACAGGTACGACTTTAAATGTCAAGTCCTCTGTCAAGTCTGGTGGGTCTGCTATCAAGATGTTCGATGGATCCCTGACATACTTCTTCAATACAGAAACATGGAACACATCATCAACGCTTGACGTGGATGGTGGTAGAGCCAGTTAATATGCCATACTACCACGTCTGATCAAAATCTCATATTGTCCCACATACTTGGGGCGTAGCTTTCCCTTCTTACCAAACCATTTCAGACCTCGCACAGGTGATATCTTCAAGAACACCTTATCGCCCACTACAAACTCCAGATCTCGACGTCGGTTATTAGCATAGTTCTTTTGTCGAACTTGAGTTGTCTTCACTCTCTCCTTAATTTGATCAATCACTCGATAAATTTCTTTGATGAACTCCGGTCTTATAATTCTTCTCTCTCCCACCTCATTCCATAACAGAGGTGTACGACATTTCTTTCCATAGAGTGCCTTATATGGAGCCATTTGGATCGTAGCCTAGTAATTATTGTTATATGAAAACTCGATGAGCGATAGCTTCTCCTCCCAAGCTCCTTTGAAATCTAGGGCACACGCTCGGAGCATGTCACACCCCAATTCCGCACACTTCAGAATGGTGTGATGAACCGTTAACAGACCAATGGTTCAACCAGGATCTCGAGTAGGCTATATCCGTATTATCTAAACCCCATACATCCACATTCATAATCAGAGTAAATACACCATAACGGAAGTCTTATAGTAAAACGAACTAAGGAATCTAGATGCGATAATCATATTTAAGTAGCAAATTATTCTGTATCAACTAAGACATAAATAAATATCAAATACATGTCTTTATTTAAATCCAAATAAATAAATAGACAAAAATCCTAATCGAATACGCATGAGTTGCACTCGCAAAAAGAGTCATGCGCATCCACTAAGTCTTCAGCTTCCATTGCCACCATATATCCGTACGTAGGAACATTCATATAATCTTTGACAGTGGTACCTGCATCATCAACTAAAAATATTCGACGTCGAAAAGGGTGAGCACACATCACGGCTCAGTGAGCAAACAAAACAATGCAACAAACATATGCATGCGTTCAATTCGTATCTGTGGTCTGGTGTGTAAGTTTGCAATGTGCTATAGAAAGGTTCAGTGGCCGCCTCACCTCTATACACGAGTGTGTGGAGCCGCCCAAAGGTTAACGTTTATTGTCGTCCCACATGCACCTACTATGGAATAGAGATAGAGCTAAAGTGCTTAGGACCGCACCGCATCACACTTCCCCTGATGCTCTACCCATACAAACACGTAAATCCCTATTGGTGAGGGTTTGCAAACTGGGCTTGCAACTAACCATTCCTAATGTCAAACAGTGTATCCAAGGCCTCACCCCAGCATCCCTCAATACGTCCATAGAGATAGAGCTAAGGCCCCCCGGCAGAGTCAAAGACCACTAGGACAGAGACCACCTCCCCTGATGCTCTACGACGTAATAGTTCTGCTAAGGTAATGGCAATACGACGATGCTAATGGACAAGATTTGAGTAGAGATAGGGATGAAGTGCTTAGCACCGCATAGCATCACACTTCCCCTGATACTCGCTCGCATCAAGCACACTAACCACACACACAAACTTTTACATGTCTATTCCTAGCATCATCATCATCATCATGTTATAATATCAGAAATAAATATGCATGAATAGTTATAGAAGGAATATTGGATGACATGTTGAATGCATATACAAGCATATACGCATAAAATCAATATGGCATTGGACTCAAGAAATAAAAATAGTTTATTAATAACTAGTTAGTTTAGGTCTTGTTCCCTCACCTTTGCTTGTTGGTAGATCCTCTTTCAAGCCTTAAGAATCACCTTTATATTACCACTATAAAACCTAACAAGGTCGATAGAATTTAATTAGATTTTATTCTAATTTTTATATTTTGCTATTAACTGGGGGTAGCAGGACGGGTCGCAGGTAGGGTAGCAGTATACTGCGACCCCCTGTAGTAGGGTCGATGCCAAGGTCGAATGTTCCATCGACCCTGGGTGCGACCACCCTTTCTCTGTTTTCTTCCCGAACACTGGGGGTTAATCCTAGGGTCGGATGTTCCATCGACCCCTGATGCGACCCCTCCTTTACTAGAAATTTCCAGAATACTGGGGGTCGATGCTAGGGTCTGGTAGGGTCGATACCTAATCGACCCCATGTGCGACCCCTCATGGGTTTAATTAAGATTTTCATTCTCCAGTCTGCTTTTTCGTGGTTGGGTCCTATGGCTTGCTTCTAAGGCTCATTCTATATATGTTCCATGGCTTAAATTCTTATGTTTTACACCTACATGGTCTCGATTACCTCTTCCAGGTTTCCATTGAAACCTAACCAAGGATTGATGGTTTGGGGACATCATACCTTTCTCATTAACTATTCTAAGTCTCACAAAATACCTAGAATTAGTATTCTTACCTAAGAAGAATACTCCTTCTTTGAAGCTCTTCTCCTTTTGCCTTCTCTTCTACTTTTCTTCTCTTCTTCTTCTCTCCATTCTCTTCTCTTTCTCTCAATTCAATTAGGGTTCTAACAGGAGTGAAAGAGGCTTAGGGACGTCCTTTATATAGAGTAGAAACTCCTAAATTAAGCCCATTTTAGATTAGAAAAGAGTCCAACTGAAATTAGGAAAGTTTCCTAATTTCTATTTCTGAAGGCAACTGGGGGTCGATGAGGGGGTCGATGATCCCATTGACCCCTGGTTTTAAAATGTCCGACCCCCGGTTAAAAACTGTGGGTCTGACTTTTTGTACTGGGGGGTCCGATCACACCTCACTGTGTGTGCGACCCTCGCCCTTTTTTGAGTGTTTTTGGGTCAGTTTAATACCTAGGATCACGATCTCCTTCACACACTCGGTCCATTTGGCTCAACCATGATGGGTAGACCTGGTTCAAGGTGGTAAGACCGGGTTAGAATGACACGGGTCTTACAACTCCCCCCTACTTATAAAAATTTCATCCTCGAAATTGTACTTATCTTCTAAATCAAATAAGTGAGGGTATTCCTTTCGCATAGCATTATCTTCTTCCCATGTGACTTCTTCTATTTCCCTGCTTCTCCAGGTGACCTTAACATAATAGATATCACGGTTGTGTAATCATTGCACTTTCCGACCCGTGATCTCAATTGGTGCTACCTCAAAGGTCAAACCTTCAGTTAAATCTGGTAGATCTATTGTCAAAACGTGCATCGGATCCTTGACATACTTCTTCAATAAGGAGATAGAAATACGTCATGTACACTTGACATAGATGGAGGTAGTGCTAACTGATAAGCCACTTTTCCACGTTTAGCTAAGATTTCATATGGATATCTTGGACTTAGTTTTCTCTTCTGTCCGAACCGTTTCAGACCTTGCATAGGCGATACCTTTAAGAATACTTTATCACCTACGACGAACTCAAGATCTCTGCGTCGAGTATCTGTATATTGCTTCTAACGATTCTGGGCTGTTCTCACTCTTTCCTTGATAATGTCGACCACTCGACAAGTCTCTTCAACAAATTCTGGACCAACGAGACTATGTTCCCCAACTTCATTCCAAAATAAAGGAGTTCGACACTTTCTGCCATACAGTGCTTCATAGGGTGACATCTGTATAGTAGCCTGATAGCTATTGTTATAAGCGAACTCGATCAGTGGTAACTTTTCATCCCATGATCCTTTAAAATCAATTACACATGCTTGTAGCATAACTTCTAGAATCTGAATTGTACGCTCTGACTGTCCATCTGTTTATGGATGGAACGCAGTGCTAAACTTCAGTGTTGTACCCATAGCCTTTTGTAATCCTTCTCAAAACTTGAAAGTAAATCGTGGATCTCTATCAGACACAATGCTCTCTGGTACACCGTGTAATCGAACAATATTATCCACATACAGCTTTGCTAACCTCTCTAGTGTGTACTGAGGTCGAATAGGTATAAAGCGAGCTGTTTTAGTCAAGTGGTCTACAATCACCCAAACTGCGTCAACTACTCGAGGAGTCAATGGTAACCCTGTGACGAAGTCCATAGTGATACAGTCCCATTTCCATGCTGGTTCCGATAAGGGCTGTAACAGTCCTGCGGGTCTTTGTCGTTCAGCCTTTACTTTCTGACAATTTAGGCACTGAGACACGAACTTAGCTATGTCTGCTTTCATTCCTCTCCACCAATATAATTTCTTTAGATCATGATACATTTTTGTACATCCTGGGTGTATCGAATAGATTGTGGTATGGGCTTCTTTCATTAATCGGTGTCTAATATCCATAGTTTCTGTTTCAGGTACACATATCCTTCCTTTGTACTTCAGTATCTTCCCTTCGTTCAAGGAGAACTCAAGGATAGTCCTACCTTTCTCAATGTCCTCTTGCACCGTCCTTAGGTAAGGGTCTGATTTAATGGTTGTCTTCACTTCATCAGTTATATCCGATATAATCTTCAATGCAGCGAACATATTGGAAAACCGATGAATGAACCCTTGGTTGGCTGATCCATCTGTTATATCTATTACATACTGCTCATTGACGTGATTGAATACCGTTCCGGTGGTACACATTGCTACAGTTGTGCTAACCTCTCCTTGAGATTTTATCATTGCCTTTCTGCTTAATGCATCCGCTACTACATTAGCTTTCCCCGAATGATACTGAATATCACAATCATAGTCTTTCAATAGTTCCAGCCATCTTCTTTGTCTCATATTCAACTCCTTTTGATTAAATAGGTAAGTAAGACTTTTGTGGTCTGATTTAATCTGGAACTTCTCTCTGTATAGGTAATGTCTTCATATCTTGACAGCATGTACTACTGCCGCTAACTCCAAATCATGAGTGGGATAATTTTTCTCATGTGTCTTTAACTGTCTTGAGGCATAAGCAATTACTTGTTCTCCTTGCATAAGCACACATCCTAATCCCAGTCCTAACGCATCAGTGTACAAGATAAATGGCTGTCCTGGAACAGGAATAGTCAAAATCGGGGCGGATATCAATCTGGCCTTCAAGGTTTGGAAGCTCTTCTCACATTTATCCGTCCACACAAACTTTTCACCTTTCTTAGTCAGGCTGGTGAGAGGTACGGAAATCTGGGAATAGTCTTCTACAAATCGTCGATAATAACCAGCTAGACCCAGAAAACTTCTAATCTCTGCAACGCTCTTTGGTGCTTCCCACTTTACAATAGCCTCGATCTTGCCGGGATCCACTTTGATTCCTTCAGTAGATACTACATGGCCTAGGAAGGTGACTTCACTTAACCAAAACTCACACTTGATAAATTTGGCATACAGCTTCTCTTTCCTTAAACGCTGGAGAGTAGCGTTTAGATTCTTAATATGAGTTTCCTTGTCTTTGGAATATACCAATATATCATCAATAAAGACAATAACCGACGTATCCAACATATCGTGGAAAACCCGATTCATAAGTTCCATGAAAGTTGTTGGTGCGTTTGTTAATCCAAAAGACATGACCAAGAATTCGTAATGCCCATATCTGGTCCTGAAAGCTATCTTAGGGATATCATCATCTTTAATCTTCAACTGGTGATAGCCTGACCAAAGATCGATCTTAGAAAATACTTTTGGTCCTTGCAACTGATTGAACAAGTCATCGATCCGAGGTAGTGGATATCGATTCTTGATTGTCAGTTTGTTCAACTCCCAATAGTCGATACATAATCGAACGCTACCGTTATTCTTCTTTACGAACAATACTGGCGCTCCCCATGGTGATATACTGGGTCGAATATAACCCTTGTCCAGTAGTTCCTGTAGTTGTACTTTCAATTCCTTTAGTTCAGTAGGAGCCATTCGATAAGGTGCTTTTGATACTGGTGCGGCTCCAGGTATAAGATCTATCACAAACTCTGTGGCTTGGTCGGGTTGCAATCCTAGTAGTTCCTCAGGAAATACATCGGGGTAGTCCCGCACGACATCGATATCTTCCATCCGTGGTACTTCTTTGGTGAGGTCGACCACTGATACAAGATACCCGACTGCTCCTTTCTCAAGGCACTTCTTAGCCTTTAGTGCTGAGAGTATGAGCTTGCATTTACGGGGAAGTTTGGTTCCCGTAAAATTAAATTCTGCTCCTTCTTTGTCTTTAAATGTTAGCTTCTTTTCGACGCATAGTAGGTTTGCAGAATGCCGAGCTAACCAGTCCATTCCCAAGATGACGTCAAAGTCTGCCATTTCAAGTTGGATCAAGGTTGCATCTAAGGTTTTCTCGTTAATGAGAACTGGACATGGCCCATAACCTTTTTCTAATTCCACTTCTAATCCCATCGACAATCGTACAAGCAATTTATAGTCTAACGTCTTGATGGGTAGATTCAGCTTCCTTCCAAATGACACAGATATAAAAGAATGAGTAGCTCCTGAATCAAAGAGTACTCTGGCGGGGATGCCATTAATAGGTACGATACCTATGATTTGGTTTTAACTTAGTCTATATGCTCATACCACTTAATACAATTTAAAAGAGTTCAGGTCATACCTGTGACCACATCGGGTGATGCGACAACATCCTCAGTCGTAACAGCATAAACTTTTCCTTGATGTAACTACTTTCTGGGCTTAGGACACTCTCTTGAATAATGTCCCATTTGTTGGCAGTTATAACATTTTAATCCTTCATTGTTTGGCTTTTGTTGTTGTTGAGCTACTGGAGTAGTCTTGACTGCAGCAGTAAGGCCCTGAGTACGGAAAGGTTTGAATGTCTTGTTGTCCCCTCCATTATAAGAATTCCCAGCTGGCCTTTTAATACCCCTATTTTGCATAAAATAGCTTTCCTTCTGGCTCGATTCTATAACTCGAGCAATTTGCACCGCTTCATTATATATTTTCTTCTCTAGTCCCAAAACATGTTCTCTGATACTTCCCCTCAGTCTTGTAACGAATCTGCGGGTTTTTGTGTCTTCCTCCTGCATGCTAACTGGTGCAAAGAAAAACAGCTCTTCGTAACGTTGTTGATAAGCATCTACAGTCATCTGTCCCTGATATAAACTCAAGAACTCTTTTTCCATAGAATCTCTGAAGCTGCGTGGAAAATACTTCTCAAAGAATGCTTCTTTATATATAGCCCAGGTCAATTGGGCGTGCTTTGATAATAGAAAAGTCCTTGTTGACTTCCACCAGTGGTGTGCATCACCTTTAAGCATAAATGTAGCACATAGTACTTTCTCCTCCTCTGTGATAGTCACCATCAGAAAATTTCTCTCCATTTCGTCGACCCAATGTGCTGACCATAAAGGATCAGACGGTTTACCAGTAAACTCCTTGGTTTTCATTTTCAAAAATTGCTCAACTAGTCGGGAGAGGTCCAGCTGATTTTGAGGATACACCCCAAACATAGGCGGTGGATACTGATAATTAACCTGAACTGCTTCAGGATGTGGTACTGGGATCTGTGCAGCTGGTGGTTGAGGTGTTTGAGGTGCTGGGTGGTTACCCACCAGTGCTGCACTTGTTTGTCCAGTCGGCATTGGTGTAGCATGTGCCATTTGAAACATCATTCCCATGGCTGCTTGCATTTGAGCCTGTGCCTGTTGCATTTGTTGCAGCTGTTGTGCTAGGTTCATAACCACGGTTGCCAGTTCCGGAAGTGGAGGTGGCAAGGTCGTGGGATTTGCCGGTCCCTGGTACACCGGTGGTGAAACCTACGGATTACCCTGTATATTTATATTTTCCTGATTGATTTCCTCCACGGGTGGTGGTGGTGGAACTGTGTTAAGGCTCTGCCTGGTTACTCTACGCCCAGCCATATTTTCTTCTGAAAATGGTGGTGCCTGAAGATCATAAAATACGTGAGGCAATCATTTATACTTCATGTAGATACACTAACCAATGTTATTTTTAAATTTTTCAGATCATTCCATGAAAAATACTGTCTTTTCTATGCTGGGTCGATGGTGGGGGTCGATGGTTGTCCAACCCCAGGGTGCGACCTTGTGAATCAGAAATTCTTACCTAGAGCAGGGGGTCGATGTGGGGGTCGATGAATTGTCCGACCCATGGTCCGACCCCTGACAATTTCTGATTTTTACCGAGAGTCGGGGGTTGATGTAGGGGTTGATGAATTGTTCGACCCATGGTCCGACCCCTGGTTCTCTACCAGGTTATCGAGAGTCGTGGGTCGATGGGAGGGTCGATGGGAGGGTCGGATGTCTTGGTCGAATTCTCCGACCCTCGGACAAAAATCAGGTTTAAAATCCCGATTTTGAATCCATTTCCCATTCTTTCTCCTCCGTTCCGACTCGGTTTGATCCTCCGAGTTGCTACAGTGCCAACCCAGACTTATTGGCGGTATTTCCCTCTGATTTCGATGTCTACTCATTTTCTACAGGTATTTCTCCTACCGTTTCATGTTTTTAGGGTTTCTTATATCGATTTTTACCCCTTTAACTTGTTTTCTTCAATTTAAACTTTTTCCAACTGTAAAAATTCTATTTTTATTGGGGGCTTTTGTTGTTGGTGCCTCAATGAACGAAAGCCCTCAAAAATCTTTGAGTTTCATTGGTTGGTTATCGAGAAATTTGAATTTTCTTCTTTTTGCCCTAATTTGTTGATTTTCTTGATTTTCTTGAAATTTCTTCCAATTCCATCCTTTTAGACAAAATTGGCAACTGTATGAGTCATGCAGGGTAGTTTAGAACCTACGTAAGTCCTCCTGCCCACGTGTATGGGTGAAAAGTGAGGCTTTTGGCCAACTTATGTCGTTATAATGTCGAAATTTCTAATTTTTCCACCATTCCTTACCCAATATCTGTTTTTCTTGTCTTTACAGATACTATGGCTCGTACCAATGCACCCCGGGTTCATGATCGACTCCGCTTCCGCTCCCATGAGGCTGAAGCTCAGTATGTGCGGTATGCCCGTAAGAAGGTGGAGGGCGGGCAACTGGTGGACGTGGCTAGCCTAGCCTTGTTCAACGTGGAAGGAGCTTTTGGTGACATGGGCTGGCTTCCCGTGATCACCTATGACGCATGCACCCGTCCAGATTTGGTGCGCCAGTTTTACTGTAATCTTCAGGTGGTGGGGGATTACAATGATGCTGAGAGGGGCAGAGAGCTCAGGGTCACTAGCTATGTCAAGGGAGTGGAGGTGTCTTTTGACTATCGGCAGCTAGCAGACCTGTTGGGCATTTCTTACGACGGTTCACTGGTGTTCTGTGCTCCTGGAGAGCCCCAGTTTCTTTCATTGGAGATGAAAGCTGAAATGACCGTCAGCTCATCAGGGAGGATCGCTGGCAGATGAAAGCGATTTACTTGCGTCCAGAGCCACGGGTGTTTTGTAAAATCATCCAGCATAACCTTCTTCCTCAGAGTGGGCAGTACGAGAGGATCTCCCAGTTGACCCAGTTCCTGATTTACTGCATCTGCACTAGGCAGCCGGTCTGCCTACCATATATCATTATGCGAAATATGAACAGTGCTACATTGCCCAGTCATAAGGGCAACCTGCCATATGGGTGCATGATCATTACGCTGCTTACCCGCCTGGGTGTTGACTTGAGGGATGAGAAGATCTAGGAGAAATCTTTCTCATCGCCCTTGGATTGGGAGGCCATCTGTAGATGGGCATGCGGGATGGCCAGGTCAGCGATGAGGAGAGGAACGCGATGGTGCGCCCTCGCACTCGAGTGGAGGTGGTTCACGCTGAGGCAGCAACAGCAACCGCTGGAGTAGGGGTCCAGGGGGTTCATGTTGTGGACGATGATCGCCTATGTAAGACCCGTGCCAATCTAACCCCAGTCTTACCACCTTGAACCAGGTTTACCCATCATGGTCGAGTCAAATGGACCAAGGCCGTGAAGGAGATCGAGATCTCAGGTATCAAATTGACCCAAAAACACTTAAAATAGGGGAAGGGTTGCATACCCAGCTAAGCAGGGTCGGACCTCCCAAAACAGAAAGTCAGACCCTCAGTTTTGAAGGGAGGGTCAGACAGCTTAAGACCCTAGGGTCGACGGGATCATCGACCCTCCCATCGACCCTCGGATTCTGCCGAATATAGAAATTAGGAAATTTTCTAATTTTCGATTGGGATTCTTTCTTAATCTCAGAGGGACTTATTTAGGATGTTCCTACTCTATTTAATGGACGTTCCTAAGCCACTTTCACTCCTTTCACAACCCTAATTGAATTGAGAGAAAGAGAGGAGAAGGAAAAGAGGAAGAAGAAAGGCAAGGAAGAGAACTTAGCAAAAAGGAGAAGAATTTCAGAGAAAAAGTTATCTTCTCAGGTATGGATACTAATTCCATGAGTTTCTACAAACCTTAGGTTAGTTAATGTTGAGAGTGTGATCTCGGAGAAACCCAAACCATCAATCTATGGTTAGGTTTTCATGGAAAACCATAGAAGAATGCATGAAAGCTATCTAGGTGGGTTATACATGGTTTCAGACCATGGAATGAATATAGAATGGAATGTAGGAGCAAGCCATAGGATTTCTAACACAAAGAATGGATTAAAAGAGGGAATTGGACCAAAGTGCACAGAGGGTCACACCAAGGGTCGATGACCATCCGACCCTAGGTGTTCCTGACCATCGACCCTCAGTGTTCGGGAAGTTCAGAGTTAAGGGAGATCGCACCCAGGGTCAATCCTGACTTTGACCCTACCTCCGACCATCAGTTAACAGAATGGTTTTTAAATTCCGAATAAATTCTAATTAAATTCTATTGACTTTGTTAGGGCTTCTAGCAATACAATAACACTGTAAAGGTGATTCTAAAGCTTGGAAAAGTATCTATTAGCAAGCTAAGGTGAGGAACCAGAACTCCAAACTAAATTGGTTAATAACAAACTGTTTTCTATTTTCTTGAGTCCTATGCCATGCTTGATTCTATGCGAATATGTTTGTAATGTGCATACAGCATGCCATCCAATATTTCTATTATTTGTTCATGCATATTTACTTTATTGCTTATAACATGATGATGATGATGATGATGATAGGAATAGGCATGTGTTTGTATGTGTGTGGTTGATGTACTTGATGCGAGCGAGTATCAGGGGAGGTGTGATGAGAACGTCAATAAACGTTAACCTTTGGCGGGTCTCAGCATTTTAGCTCTATCTCTAACTCAAGTTTTGTGCATTAGCATCGTCGTATCGCCATTACTTTAGCAGAACTATTATGTCGTAGAGTATCAGGGGAGGTGGCCTCGGTCCTTGTAGTCTCTCACTCTACCGGGGGGCCTTAGCTCTATCTCTATGGACATTCTGAGGGATGCTGGGGTGAGGCCTTGGATACACTTTTTGGCATTAGGATTGGTTAGTTGCGAGCCCAGTTTGCAGCCCTCGCTAACAGGGGCTTACGTGTTGGTATGGCACTATATAGCAATTAACGTAACCTTTGTTATATAATGTTCATGATTGGGTGCGTGTGAGTTGACGATAAACGTGATCTTCAGGTAACGTCACACACTCGTGTATAGAGGCGGGGTCAATAAACACGACCTTTGGCTACTTAAACCTTTCTATTGCATACTGCAAACTTATATACCAGACCAAAGATATAAATTGACTTTTTGCATGCATATGTATTGTTGCATTGTTTTGGCTACTCACTGAGCCGTGATGTGTGCTCACCCCTCGATGTCGAATATTTTTAGTTGATGATGCAGGTTATACCGTTGAAGATTATATGAATGCATCTGCGTACGGGAACGTGGCAGCGATGGAAGCTGAAGCTGAAGTGGATACACACGACTCCTCCTGCGAGTGCAACTCGTGTGTATTTGATTAGATATTTTATAGGTTTCTTTATTGGATTTATTAAGACATGTATTTGGTATTTAAATATTTATGTCTCAGTTGAAAACAGAATAATTTGCTATTAAATTAAATGATATCATCTTAGTTTCTCAGTTCATGTTATTATAAGACTTCCGCTATTGTGTATTTACTCTGATTATGATTACGGATGTGTAAGTTTAGATAACGCGGGGATAGCCTATTTGAGATCCTAGTTGAACCGTTGGTTTGCTAGTGGTTCATCACACCATTCTGAACAGTACGGAATTAGGGTGTGACAGCCTATACCTGGATGTGGATTCCATACCCCCTCCATCACCTGTACATACCATAGGAGCTGGTCCTTCTTATACGGCTCCTGATCACCTGATGGGGATACTTCATGAGATTCGAGAGGCTCAGCGCGCGTCGAATCTAAGGATGGGAGAGCTCCTTGATGCTCAGCGCTTGATTGACCAGCGGGTGGCTGATCTCACAGCTAGTCTCCAGACGACCCATACTTAGATAGCTTGGTTGACTAGAGTCTACGTTGAGGATTATGGCAGAGACCGCGAGGCGCCGCCTCCTCCTTCTCCTCCAGCTTCATGATTGTATTTATTTTTCTTTCTTTGTACTACAGAACTGTCGGGGTTGTGGACTGTACTCTGCTTGAACTATTTATATATGTTTGTTGCTCTCTCATTGTATTTAAAATTATTCTCCCTTTAATAGATGCAATATTTTCTTTTCAAACTTGGTCTCAAACATCACTTGTGCTTATAGTTTGTTAATATTACAGTTTTTACTTTTATCCTATCGCAGTTCACAATTTGTCGTGAAGGTATGCTAGTTTAGCAAATAAGGTCTGAGACGCTCTGATACCAAGTTGTCACACCCCAATTCTGCACACTTCAGAATGGTGTGATGAACCGTTAAAAAACTAACGGTTCAACCAGGATCTCGAGTAGGCTATATTTGTGTTATCTAAACCCCATACATCCACATTCATAATCAGAGTAAATACACCATAGCGGAAGTCTTATAGTAAAACGAACTGAGGAATCTAAATGTAATAATCATATTTAAGTAGTAAATTATTCCGTATCAACTAAGACATAAATAAATATCAAATACATGTTTTTATTTAAACCCAAATAAATAAATAAATAAAAATCCTAATCGAATACGCATGAGTTGCACTCGCTAAAAGAGTCATGCGCATCCAATAAGTCTTCAACTTCCATTGCCGCCATATGTCTGTACGCAGGAACATTCATATAATCTTCGACAGTGGTACCTGCATCATCAACTAAAAATATTCGACGTCGAAAAGGGTGAGCACACATCACGGCTCAGTGAGCAAACAAAACAATGCAACAAACATATGCATGCGTTCAATTCATATATGTGGTCTGGTGTGTAAGTTTGCAATGTGCTATAGAAATGTTCAGTGGCCGCCTCACCTCTATACACGAGTGTGTGGAGCCGCCCAAAGGTTAACGTTTATTGTCGTCCCACATGCACCCACTATGGAATAGAGATAGAGCTAAAGTGCTTAGGACCGCACCGCATCACACTTCCCCTGATGCTCTACCCATACCAACACGTAAACCCCTATTGGCGAGGGTTTGCAAACTGGCTCGCAACTAACCATTCCTAATGTCAAACAGTGTATCCAAGGCCTCACCTCAGCATCCCTCAATACGTCAATACTGATAGAGCTAAGGCCCCCCGGCAGAGTCAAAGACCACTGGGACCGAGACTACCTCCCCTGATGCTCTACGACGTAATAGTTCTGCTAAGGTAATGGTGATACGACGATGCTAATGGACAAGATTTGAGTAGAGATAGGGCTGAAGTGCTTAGGACCGCACCGCATCACACTTCCCCTGATACTCGCTCGCATCAAGCACACTAACCACTCACAAACATTCACATGTCTATTCCTAGCATCATCATCATCATCATGTTATAATATCAAAAATAAATATGCATGAACAGTTATAGTAGGAATATTGGATGACATGTTGAATGCACATACAAGCATACACGCATAGAATCAATATGGCATTGGACTTAAGAAATAAAAATAGTTTATTAATAACCAGTTAGTTTAGGTCTTGTTCCCTCACCTTTGCTTGTTGGTATATCCTCTTTCAAGCCTTAAGAATCACCTTTATATTGATATTATACCACTAGAAAACCTAACAAGGTTGATAGAATTTAATTAGAATTTATTCTAATTTTTATATTTTGCTATTAACTGGGGGTAGCAGGACGGGTCGCAGGTAGGGTAGCAGTATACTACGACCCCCTATAGTAGGGTCGATGCCAGGGTCGAATGTTCCATCGACCCTGGGTGTGACCACCCTTTCTCTGTTTTCTTCCCGAACACTGGGGGTCAATGCTAGGGTTGGATGTTCCATCGACCCCTGATGCGACTCCCCCTTTACTGGAAATTTCCAGAATACTGGGGGTCGATGCTAGGGTCTGGTAGTGTCGATACCTAATCGACCCCATGTGCGACCCCTCATGGGTTTAATTAAGATTTTCATTCTCCAGTCCACTTTTCCGTGGTTGGGTCCTATGGCTTGCTTCTAAGGCTCATTCTATATATGTTCCATGGCTTAAATTCTCATGTTTTACACCTACATGGTCTCGATTACCTCTTTCAGGTTTCCATTGATACCTAACCATGGATTGATGGTTTGGGGTATCTCCTACATCATACCTTTCTCATTAACTATTCTAAGTCTCACAAAATACCTAGAATTAGTGTTCTTACCTGAGAAGAATACTCCTTCTCTGAAGCTCTTCTTCTTTTGCCTTCTCCTCTGCTTTCCTTCTCTTCTTCTGCTCTCCTTTCTCTTCTCTTTCTCTCAATTCAATTAGGATTCTAAGAAGAGTGAAAGAGGCTTAGGGACGTCCATTATATAAAGTAGAAACTCCTAAATTAAGCCCCTTTGAGATTAGGAAAGAGTCCAACCGAAATTAGGAAAGTTTCCTAATTTCTGTTTCTGACGGCAACTGGGGGTCGATGAGGGGGTCAATGATCCCGTCGACCTCTGGTTTTAAAATGTCCGACCCCCGGTTAAAAACTGAGGGTCTGACTTTTTGTACTGGGGGGTCCGATCCCACCTCACTGGGTGTGCGACCTTCGCCCCTTTTTGAGTGTTTTTGGGTCAGTTTAATACCTGGGATCACGATCTCCTTCACATACTCGGTCCATTTGGCTCGACCATGATGGGTAGACCTGGTTCAAGGTGGTAAGACCGGGTTAGAATGACACGGGTCTTACAGAGCATATCCTCCAATATTTGAATAGTTCTTTCTGACTACCCGTCTATCTGAGGATGAAAAGCTGTACTAAACTTCAACTTAGTTCCCATGGCTTTCTATAATCATTCCCAGATTTTTGATGTAAAATGGGGATCTCTGTCAGATACTATACTTTCTGGGACGCCATGAAGTCTGACTATATTATCCACATATAGCTTGGCTAGCTTCTCCATGGTATACTGAGGTCTGACAGTGATGAATCGAGCTGTCTTGGTAAGTTGATCGACTATAACCCATATTGCATCCACTAACCTTGGTGTCAACGGTAGGCTAGTGATGAAATCCACTGTGATACAATCCCACTTCCATGCTGGCTCCGATAGTGGTTGTAGCAAACCTATGGGTCTCTACCTTTCTGCTTTAACTTGCAGGCAATTCAGACATTGGAATACGAATCGAGCTACATCCGCTTTCATACCCCTCCACCAATATAGTCTTCTTAAATCATGGTACATCTTGGTGCTTCCTGGATGTACCAAATATGGGGTATAATGAGCTTCTGTCATAACTCTATCTCTGATATTGGAGTTCTCACTCTAAGGTATACATAATCGTCCATGATACCTGAGTACTTTATCTGAATCCAAGGTAAATTCAGGGATGCTTTTACCCTTCTCTAGATCTTCTTGCACAGTCTTGAGGTGTGGATCCTGTAGGATTGCTACTTTGACCTCATTTATTAGATCCGATGAGATCTTCAAAGCTGTGAACATCAATGTGAACTTATGAATTAAGCCCTATTCCACTGGATCTCCTACAGTCTCTAATATATGCTCTTTATCCTTCTCTATTGAGCCAGAGGCTGCAGCACACAGTGCAGCATCTGTACTAGGTCCTGCCTCAGGTTTCAATGCCCACTTTCAGCTTAAGGCATCAGCCACAACGTTTGCCTTACTCGGATGGTACTGGATGTCACAATCATAATCTTTCAATAGCTCCAGCCACCTCCTCAGTCTCATATTCAGGTCCTTCCGAGTAAATAGGTAAGTTAAACTTTTGTGATCTGACTTAATCTGAAACTTTTTACCATAAAGGTAGTGTCTTCATGTCTTGATTGCGTAAATGACCACTGCTAACTCCAGATCAAGCGTAGAATAGTTCTTCTCATGCTCTTTAAACTGTCTTGATGCGTAGTGTCACACCCCAATTCCGCCAGAACTAGAAGTATGAGTGAACCATCTCCAAACCACGGCTCACACCAGGATCTTATTAGACCACGTCAACAAACCCTTCCATGTAAGACCCCTATCGAACTAACCGGTCTTACCACCTTATATCAGGTCTACCTATCATGGTCGAGCCAAGTAGACCACGTGCGTAAAGAAAATCACAAGACCAGGTATGATTCTAACCCAAAAACAGTAAATGTGGGGGTAGGGTCGCATGCCTAAACAGGTAGGGTCGACCCCACCTCAACAGAGTCCAACTCTTGACTTTTAAGTCGTGGGGTCGCATGACTAGAAAAGCGTAGGGTCGACGGATTCTGCGACCCTACATGCGACCATACGATAGTAGACAGAATCCAAAAATTAGGAAACCTTCTTAATTCGAAGGGGGGGTCTTTCCTAAACTCAATGGGATTTATTTTGGAAGATTTTCCTCTATAAATAGGACGTCCCTTAGCCTCTTTCACTCCTTTGCAACCCTAATTGAATGTAGGAGAAAGAGAAAGAGAAGGAAGAGAATAAGAGAAGGAAAAATTGAAGAGGAAGACTAAGGAAGAGGAGGAAGTTCAGAGAAACCTCTGAATCTCAGCCAACTAAAGGTATGAACCTAATCCCCTTCATAAATTAAGAGCCTAGAATAGACTATGAAGAAGCTAGGATTAGGAGAAACCCTAATCATACATCCATGGATGAATTCCAAAGGAATCCATGGAAGTAATCATCATGGGTAATGGAAAGTGTGTAAAAATCGTAGTTTGAGCCATAGAATAATCATAGAATGGACCATGAATGGAAACCAAAGGATCCAAACGTGAAGGAATGGACTTTAGAATGAAAGGTTGACTCAGAATATGTGTAGTCGGATGTAGGGGAATGGTATCCGATCCTACAAGACAACAGGATCGACCACATGCCCTCGGGAAGTCCCAGGGAAGGTGTGGTCGCACGTAGGGCCGATTGGTATCAGACCCCACGTCCGACCCTACACCCTAGGGTCGTAGAAAACTGCTACCCTAGGTGCTACCCTACCTGTGACACTACGATTTCAATTAGTCTACATAAATTGGAATTAATTCTAATTAAATTTTATCGCCTTGTTAGGTCTTTCTCGTGATTTTAAAAGTGATCCATAACACTTGAACGAGGATCTACGCTCAATCAAAGGTGAGGGAACAAGACCTAAACTAATTGGCTAATAATAAATTATTTTTGTTTATTGAGTCCGATGCCATGATTGATTTTATGCTTGTATGCTTGTAATGTGCATTTAACATGTCATCCAATATTCCTGCTATTACTGTTCATGCATATTTATTTCTGTTTATTTATAACATGATGATGATGCTAGGAATAGGCATGTGAATGTTTGTGTGTGGTTAGTGTACTTGATGCAAGTGGGGCATCAGGGGAGGACGTGACACTATGGTTCATCCTAGTCACCAGACTCTAGCTCTATCTCTACTCAAGTCATGTCCACTGACATCATCGTATCGTCATTACCTAGCAGAACTATTATGTCATAGGGCATCAGGGGAGGTGGTCTCGGACCGTGTAGTCTTTGACTCTGCCGGGGGGGCCTTAGCTATATATCCATGGACATATTGAGGGATGCTGGGGTGAGGCCTTGGATACACTGTTTGACATTAGGATTGGTTAGTTGCGAGCCCAGTTTGCAAGCCCTTGCCAACAAGGGCTTACGTGTTGGTATGGGTAGGGCATCAGGGGAAGTGTGATGCGGTGCGGTCCTAAGCACTTTAGCTCTATCTCTATTCCATGGTGGGTGCATGTGGGGGCAGCAATGGTGTTTGATCCATTGGGCAGTTCTACACATTCGTGTATAGAGGTGCGGTGGCCACCAATCCTTTCTATTGCACATTGCAAACTTATGAACCAGACCAAAGATATGAATTGAATGCATGCATATGTTTGTTGCATTGTTTTGTTTACTCACTGAGCTCAAGTTGGAGAGCTGACCCTTGCGCGCGTAATTTTTTTAATTTTTGATGTTGCAGGTATTACGGTTGAAGATTATGTCAACACCCCCACACATGAACAGGTGGCGACTATGATGAGCAAGCTGTGGAGGACTATTGTGATCAGTTAAGCGAGCGTTCAACTATGAATACGCTTAGTGTTTAACTTTCGTATTTGGATATTTGTAATATGTATTAAATTATGTTTTGGTTACTTGGAGATAAATAGAATATTAATTATTTATCATGACTAGACCTCAGTTCATTATTTGTAAGACTTCCGCTATTTACTCTATTATCTCTGATTAATGTGGAATGTGTTTTGGTTTAACGAAAATGGGGATAGCCTATATGAGATCCTTGTTGAACCGTTGGTTTATTGACGGTTCATCACACCATTCTGGTTGGTGCAGAATTGGGTTGTGACAACTTGGTATCAGAGCCCTCAAGCCTTACCCATTAAACCTGAATACTTCCACTGGAGTCCATGAACTGAGTTAGGATAAATTAAAAGCTTTAATACAAACACACCATAAGCACCTGTGTTGGTTGAGACAGATCTTAAACAAGACAATAATGTACATATAAAAGATGGAACCATATATATATACAAACGAAAAGAGAAAATTCAAAATTATGCTGATAAACAAATAATATAGGATACTATTTATAAGTCAGACAGTTGCCTAAGTATACAAAGGATATAGTACAGTAACGAGAAGGGGGCATCTATAAAGTAGAAAAAATTAGAATACCGAGTTGGTACTCATAAGATATGAAACTCGATGTATGATGGAGAAAGAAGAAAATGGCTAGTAATGCCTAAATCCCTGTAGAGGTAAAGGAAAAGATCTTGGGCTAAATCCAACAGAGATAGGAGAACAATTTTCCATACACAAAAAATGAGAGTAACTATAAAAGAAGATAAAACTATACTCCTGGGTGATGTGGAGGCTCAGAGTGAGATCTACCATACGCTGATCCATTGCCCTCTGAGCATTAAGAAGATGTTGCAACTTGACCCCACCACTATATGGTTCGAGAATGGGTAATGAAAACTCATCTTAGTATATGCTAAATAATGATAATCCGATTGGAGCAAATCAAAGGAGGTGAACAAACAGGCCACTCCAGCCAATCACCATGACTACCAAGTGCCTTGGTTACGGTTTTAATAAACTTGGCCTGACAAAATACAAGAGCAACAACAGATAAGAGTGATTATGTAAGTTGCCTTGAAAATCACTATCCAAGTTGCCGATGCTACATCAACATCTCTAGGTCAAACCAAGTATGGTATCAATTGGTAGCAATACTGTATCTCCAGCACCTGTTAACTATAACACAGTGTCTACCATACAGCAAGTCCTAGTAACGCACACCCCAATGCAGAAACTTGGTGCACAACAAGTAGTGTATCAAGGTGGTTACCTTTATCAGCCATCGATGTATGGGATAGCTGCATCATGGCAGAATGATCCAACAAGGATTGAGGAATATTTTCTGAAGATGAAGCCTCAAACGCTTTCAGAAAAGGATCAAATCTATTGTGGCTATATAGCTAGATAGGTTATATAGGATGCGGTGCATTATCGACTTACTCTTATGATTATAGAGGATGCACATACCTGATTTTAAATTCTCGTATCTTGACAGGATACCTTCTTGATTTAACCTGTCAAATGCCCTTTTGGACATTGTTTCTTTAGTATTAGTCCTAATTATACCAATCTAAGCCACTCTCATGATCGACAATATGAACAGAGATATGAACTGAATGAACAGTTAAATGTTTAATCATGTTGAGCGTACATCTTTTTGATTTATACCTGATTTATTGATGTACCATAACTTTCTCCAGATTTACTCCTGTAGTGCCTCGACCAATGGCATTATATATTCAATAGAACCTGTAACCATGAGGTTAAGAGCTGTAAAACCTCTATTTCCATATATTTGGACCGCCGTGCAACTTAACGACCTTTTGATGTCGGTTGGATTACCACAGATTTACTCCTGATCCTTTAGACCTAGGTTCACTGGATAAAACAAATGTCCTTCATCATACAGAATTGAATGAAGAAAATGAATTGCTTTTGGATAAGCATTCTGATTCTTACATTTCTCGACATCCATTGATATGATGTTTAGTTAATAGGGAATTATGGGAAGGAAAATGATTAAATTCAGATTAGATTCTATAGCCAAAAGACCTCAGATGAAGTAATGGAGAATCTATTTTGAGATTGCTGAATGGATGGATATGAGTCATGTCTATAAAAGAGTATATGAGCAAAAAGTGAGAACTATCAAGAGTAGCCAGTAAAGAAATAGATAGCACTCAAGTAGAGTTAAAGATGGCTATATCGGTATGAATTTTGACAAGGTAGAAGATTTTTAAAGGCAAATCTAAGAGTGGATATAAGGATAAAGTCAAAAATCACGGCATTGATAGTATTCTGATTAGTACAAGTAATACTTAGTTATGCCCAATGTCAAGTGAGATTTTTTAGTAAAGACCAAAAGTCAATTTGTTGGAATTAATAAGAATATAAGCATGTACCATAATGCTTATAGATAGACTGGGAATATGAAGTGAGTAACAATCACAAGATACTTTTCGAGGTATGTGATATGGAGATCAGGGTAGAATAGTAGTGATAAAAGAGATGTAAGCTAATGAGTTTTTTCAAGATATGAGATTTTGACGATAGTCTTTGGAACATCATAAGAGATGAAGGAACTTGACAAGCTCTCAAGACCTTTAAACCAGATTTTTCTAGTTCAAACCTTTTGGACTAGATGCATATTGGATGAGTGTTATGAGCAATGTCTGAATCATATGGATGGACAGAATTTGGATGCAACCTAATTCGACTTGAGATGGCAGACTTTGACATCATTTTGGGAATAGACTGGTTGTCTCAACACTCTACAAAGTTGTTATGTGCATAGAAGAGGTTTTCATTCAAGAATAAAGATGGCATATAATTGAGTTTTATTGGAAGCATGTTGCCTAAGAAGTGAAAGCTGATACTCTCTATGCTAAAGGCGAAGAGATGCTTTGAAGAGAAAGAAGTTGGATATATGGTGTCTGTGGTAATACGTTACCAAAGAAGCACTACAGATGGAAGATATTGATGTGATGCATAAATTTTCTGATGTGTTTCTAGGAGACTTACCTGGGTTACCATCTGATCATGTAACCGAGTTCGTTATCGACTTATTACCTGGGATGGCAACAGTGTCAAAGGCACCTATAAAATAGCTTTACGAAGTTGAAGGGATTGAGACTCAACTACGAGAGTTATACAAGGGTTCTAATCGGCTAAGTATTGCATCACAAGGAGCGCCAATGCAATTCATGAAGAAGAAGGATGGTAGTGTCAGATTATGTACTACCAGGAACTAAACAAGCTCATGATCAAGAATCGATATCTACTACCTCAGATCGATGATTTGTTTTAAATAGTTGCAAGGAGAAAAGGTATTTTCTAAGGTTGATCTTCAATCAAGATATCATCAGCTGAAGAATTTGGACGACGATATCTCGAGGATAGCTTTTAAAATGGGGATTGAGCATTATAAGTTCCCGATTAAGACGTTTAGATTAACCAATGCCCTTACATCTTTTATGGAGCTGATGAACTGGGTGTTTCATGACATGTTGGATACGTCGGTCATAATTTGCATAGATGATATTTTGGTTTATTCCAAGAATGAAGCAATTCATGAGCAATTCATGCAATGAATTTTAGACCAGCTTCACAACAGCTGAGAAGGGAGAAGCTTTATGCCAAGTCCAAGAAATATGAGACCTGATTAAACAAAGTGATCTTCTTGGATCACGTAGCATCATTGAAAAGGGATTAAAGTGGACCCTATTAAGATAGAAGTAATCATATGGTGACAAACGCCTAAGAATATTGCGAAGATCAGAAGTTCTTGGGTTTAGCTAGTTATTACAGACAATTTGTAGAGGACCACTCTAAGATCGCAATACCTCTTACCAAGCTAACCAGGAAGGGAGAGGAGTTTAATTAGACTGAAAAGTGTGAAGAATGTTTCCAAATTCTAAAAACAAGGTTGATATCAACTCCCATCTTGATCATTCTGGTACCAAGGGAACCTTTTACCTTATACACCGATGCTTCGGGATTGGGTCTAGGATGCGGGTTAATGTGAGGTAAATAAGCGATTGCATATGCTTCAAGAAAACGGAAGGAGCATGAGAAGAGTTACCCTACTCATGACTTGAAATTATCGGTGATGAATTATGCAATTAAGACTTTGAGACATTATCTATACAGAGAAGAATTTCAGATTAAATCGGATTACAAGAGTTTTATTTATCTCTTCACCAGAAAGAGTTGAACATGAAGATAAGAAAATGGCTGGAATTACTCAAGGATTAAAACTGTGATATTCAGTGTCACTCGAGCCAGGCTAATGTAATAGCTGAGGTTTTGAGCAAAAAGGAATAATGAAGCCAAAAGGAGGACCCAGTAAACAGCAATAAATTTAGATTGGACAAAGAGTAACATATAATAGAAACTAGTGATGATCCAGTTGAGTGAGAACTTAAGGATGAACTTATGGAGCAATAGTTCCTCGCTTGAGTTCACAACATTAAAGTTCATCTCTGAATTAATTGATGAAGTGAAAGCCACTATTAAATCAGACCCTTATCTGAGAGCGGTACAAGAAGACATAAAAAAAGGTAAGACTATTCCTGAGTTCACTTTGGACGATGAAAAGGTATTGAAGTACAAAGGAAGAGTATGTGTTCCTGAAACAGAAAATTTAGACATTAGACACCGACTAATGAACAAAACTCACACCACCACTTATTCGGTACATCCTGGAAGTACAAAGATGTATCATGATTTGAAAAAATTATATTGGTGGATAAGAATGAAAGCAGATGTAGCTAAATTCGTGTCTCAATGCCTAAATTGTCAGAGGGTGAAGGCTAAACGACAAAGACCTACAGGACTGTTGCAGCCGCTACCAGAACCAGCATGGAAATGGGACTGCATTACTATGGACTTCGTCATCGGGTTACCATTGACTTCTCGAGTAGTTGACGCAGTGTGGGTGATTGTAGATCGTCTGACTAAGACAGCTCGCTTTACAGAAATACGACCATAGTATACCCTGGAGAGGTTAGCCAAGCTATATGTGGATAATATTTTCAGATTACATGGTGTACTTGAAAGAATTGTGTCTGATAGAGACCCACGTTTTAGTTCAAAGTTTTGGGAAGGATTGCAAAAGGCTATGGGTACAACGTTGAAGTTCAGTACTGCAATCCATCCGTAGACGTACGGACAGTCAGAGCGTACCATTCAAATTTTAGAAGACATGCATCGAGCCTGTGTAATTGATTTTAAAGGATCATGGGATGAGAAACTACCACTGATCGAGTTCGCCTACAACAACAGCTATTAGGCTACTATATAGATGTCACCCTATGAAGCATTGTATGGAAGGAAGTGTCGAACTCCTTTGTTTTGGAATGAAGTTGGAGAACGTAGCATCGTTAGACCAGAGTTTTTTGAGGAGACTTGTCGAGTAGTCGACATTATCAAAGAAAGAGTTAGACTGGCTCAGAATCGTCAGAAACAGTATGCAGATACTCGACACCGAGACCTTGAATTTACCGTAGGTGATAAGGTATTCTTGAAAGTATCTCCTATGCAAGGTTTAAAACGATTCGGACAGAAAGGGAAACTAAGTCCGAGATATATCGGGTCATATGAGATTTTAACCAAATGTGGAAAGGTGGCTTATCAGTTAGCACTACCACCATCTATGTCAAGTATGCATGATGTATTTCATATCTCATTATTAAAGAAGTACGTCATAGATCCAACGCACGTTTCGATAGCAGATCCACCGGATTTAACTGATGATTTGACATTTGAAGTAGAACCGATTGAAATCAGAAGCAGAAAGGTCCAACGACTACGCAACCATGACATATACTATGTTAAGGTTTCCTGGAGGAGCCGAGATATAGAAGAGATCACATGGGAAGAAGAGAATGCTATGCGGAAGCAATATCCCCACCTTTTTTACTCGGAAGGTATGTGGAAAGTTCGAAGAAGAAATTTTTAATGAGAGGGGGAGAGTTGTAAGACCCGTATCGAACTAACCGGTCTTACTACCTTGTATCAGGCCTACCTATCATGGTCGAGCCAAGTGGACCAAGTGCGTAAAGAAAATCATAAGACCAAGTATGATTCTAACCCAAAAACAGTAAACGTAAGGGTAGGGTCGCATGCCTAAACAGGTAGGGTCGACCCCACCTCAACAAAGTCCAACCCATGACTCTTAAGTTGTGGGGTCGCATGACTAGAAAAGCTAGGGTCAACGGATTCTGTGACCCTACGATAGCAGACAGAATCCGAAAATTAGGAAACCTTCTTAATTCGAAGGGGGGGTCTTTCCTAAACTCAATGGGATTTATTTTGGAAGATTTTCCTCTATAAATAGGACGTCCCTTAGCCTCTTTCACTCCTTTGCAACCCTAATTGAATGTGGGAGAAAGAGAAAGAGAAGGAAGAGAAGAAGAGAAGGAAAAATTGAAGAGGAAGACTAAGGAAGAGGAGGAAGTTCAGAGAAACCTCTGAATCTCAGCCAACTAAAGGTATGAACCTAATCCCCTTCATAAATTAAGAGCCTAGAATAGACTATGAAGAAGCTAGGATTAGGAGAAACCCTAATCATACATCCATGGATGAATTCCAAAGGAATCCATGGAAGTAATCATCATGGGTAATGGAAAGTGTGTAAAAATCATAGTTTGAGCCATAGAATAATCATAGAATGGACCATGAATGGAAACCAGAGGATCCAAACGTAAAGGAATGGACTTTAGAATGAAAGGTTGACTTAGAATATGTGTAGTCGCATGTAGGGTAGAATGGTATCCGATCCTACAAGACAACAGGATCGACCACATGCCCTCGGGAAGTCCCAGGGAAGGTGTGGTCACACGTAGGGTCGATTGGTATCCGACCCCACGTCCGACCCTACACTCTAGGGTCATAGAAAACCGTTACCCTAGGTGCTACCCTACCTAGGACACTACGATTTCAGTTAGTCTACATAAATTGGAATTAATTCTAATTAAATTTTATCGCCTTGTTAGGTCTTTCTAGTGATTTTAAAAGTGATTCATAACACTTGAACGAGGACCTACGCTCAATCAAAGGTGAGGGAACAAGACTTAAACTAATTGGCTAATAATAAATTATTTATGTTTATTGAGTCTGATGCCATGATTGATTTTATGTCTGTATGCTTGTAATGTGCATTTAACATGTCATCCAATATTCCTGCTATTACTGTTCATGCATATGTATTTCCGTTTATTTATAACATGATGATGTTGATGATGCTAGGAATAGGCATGTGAATGTTTGTGTGTGGTTAGTGTACTTAATGTGAGTGGGGCATCAAGGGGAGGACGTGACACTGTGGTTCATCCTTGTCACCAGACTCTAGCTCTATCTCTACTCAAGTCTTGTCCACAGACATCATCGTATCGCCTTTACCTTAGCAGAACTATTACGTTGTAGGGCATCTGGGGAGGTGGTCTCAGACCGTGTAGTCTCTGACTCTACCGGGGGGCCTTAGCTCTATCTCAATGGACGTATTGAGGGATGCTGGGGTGAGGCCTTGGATACACTTTTTGACATTAGGATTGGTTAGTTGTAAAACCAGTTTGCAAGCCCTCGCCAATCGGGGCTTACGTGTTGGTATGGGTAAGGCATCAGGGGAAGTGTGATGCGGTGCGGTCCTAAGCACTTTAGCTCTATCTCTATTCCATGGTGGGTGCATGTGGGGGAGGCAATGGTGTTTGATCTATTGGGCGGTTCCACACATTCATGTATAGAGGTGCGGTGGCCACCAATCCTTTCTATTGCACATTGCAAACTTATGAACCAGACCAAAGATATGAATTGAATGCATGCATATGTTTGTTGCATTGTTTTGTTTAATCACTGAGCTCAAGTTGGAGAGCTGACCCTCGCACGCGCAATTCTTTTTAGTTTCTGATGTTGCAGGTATTACTGTTGAAGATTATGTCAACACGCCCACATATGAACAGGTGGCGACTATGATGAGCAAGCTGTGGAGGACTATTGTGATTAGTTAAGCGAGCGTTCAACTATGAATACGCTTAGTGTTTAACTTTCGTATTTGGATATTTGTAATATGTATTAAATTATGTTTTGGTTACTTGGAGATAAATGAAATATTAATTATTTATCATGACTATACCTCAGTTCATTATTTGTAAGACTTCTGCTATTTACTCTATTATCTCTAATTAATGTGGAATGTGTTTTGGTTTAACAAAAATGGAGATAGTCTATATAAGATCCTGGTTGAACCGTTGGTTTATTGACGGTTCATCACACCATTCTGGTTGGTGCAGAATTGGGGTGTGACATTCCAAGCAATCTAACATAATCAGAGAGTAATAAATAGTAGCGGAATGAAATAGATAAATGAACTGAGCTCTACATGGTAAATAAAATAATTATCCAAATTATGCCATCATTCAAAAACTTAAATAATAAATTATTACAATGTACTGTTATAAAATAAACTGTCTCTACAGGAACACACAGAATGAGCACTCGCATGTGGCGTCATGCTCGTCCTCTACTGCTTGTGTGTCAATGGCAGCGATTGTACCGTATACTGGGGCGGCCATAAAGTCCTCGACGGCATACCCTATATCAAGATCTGAAAATATAATATATATTCAGGTGAGCTTCACAACTTAGCTCAGTAAAGTACAAGACCAATGCAACATACACAATGCATGAGATAACATTACAATTTGGGTTAGGTATAACTTGAAAAATACTATGGTAAGGTTTGGCGGCCACTGCACCTCCATGCACGAGAGTGTGAGCACACCCAACAGTCAGGCAACAATCCATACTACTGCTGTTGCCCCACATCACTCACTCCGGTAAAGAGATAGAGCTAGAGTATAGCGGTCAGGCAACAATCCACATTACCGTGTCCTCCCCCTGATACCCTACACGGTACCAATACCTAAACCCCTATTGGCAAGGGCTTGCAAGTGGGTTCCGTTTCTAACCAGTCCTATATGTCAATACAGTATCTATGGCCCTACCCCAGCACGACTCCCTACGACATAGAGATAGGGCTCGAGTTTGGTGGGCAGGATGAACCACAATCCCACGTCCTCCCCCTGATATCCTATTCGCACCAAGTCCGCTAAGGTAGATGGTGATATGAAAAAGGTGTTAGTGTGTAGATATATCCAGGGCTCCACTCCCCTTCACATTCCGCACACTAACTAAAAGCATCCACATGCCTAAACAATCAATAACCTAGCATATGAAATGCATGAATAGATAATAATAATTTAAACAGCTACAATGGCATATGAAATGCACAAACATCAGGCAATCAATACAGATACAAATAAATTACAACAGTTTACTGTTATTTAGTTAATTAGGGTTTGGGGTCTTGTCCCTTACCTAATGCGTGATAACAAGTCCGCTGTGCGTCACAGGGTCCACTCACGCTATCCACAGGTCCTACATGATCATACTTATAAGTTAGAATTAATTTATTAAGGTTACAGCTGGTCAGAACCATGTTTGGCCAAGCAAACAGGGCCCGGTAAGCATACCGATCGCGATACTGGTCTCAGTAGAGTGAGACCAGTATGTCCTACGGTATGTATACCGGTCTCACTCTAGAGCGACACCGATATGCCCTGCGGTATATACCGGTCTCACTCTAGAGCGAGACTGGTATGTGCCTACGGTATATACCGTATACCATAGGCCCATACCGCAGGACCTTGTGTCTAGCCGGTATGCTCTGCGGTTTGGATCCGAGAGCCCGATCTCGGATCTCCCTTCCCCATCGGTCATCGGCTTGGTTTCTAGGGTTTTTCCTAAACCATTCTAAGGTCCAAATACTCTTTTAGTCTTCTAGGTTTTGACTATAACGTCGCATCATACCAGATTGGATCTTAATGAAAAACTAGGGTTTATTGGAGATCCTAGGATTTTGGATCGTTGCGCCATTTCACGGCTCCGATCTGAAATCCTATCAATACTAAGAGGATTAAGCACTTACTAGTGTTTTGTCGGATGGCGGCGTGCTCTTCCAATGGAAATTCCCTCTTCTTGAGCGGTCTCCTCCCTCCTTGCTTCTTCTCAGATCTCTTCCAGACGGTTAGGGTTTGGAAGGATCTAAGGAGGGTTAAGGTGCATATTAATAGTGGGAGACTGTTCTAGGAAGGTTTCCCACAGTTAGAAATTTCCAAAAATTTTGGTTCGGAGAGTGGGCCCACTGGAGTCCGTCTCCAACCGTTATTGCACATACCGGTCGCACATACCGATACTAAGACCGGTATGTAAAATTTTCATTTTTACACATCGTGTCTCATATCAGGATCTCGTGGTTCGTCATCCTACCTCGCCTTTCGGTCTGGTTATGATTGGGAGACCTATCACAATGTAAACCCTTGGGTTAAATCGGGTTTTTAGAGCACGGTTCTTACAACTCTACCACCCTTAAAAGAAATTTCGTCCTCAAAATTTGCAAGTAGGTCTCACATATCATCGAGCAAAGGAGGTATGAAATCGTGAAGATCAGGTACTTCATCAGCAGCTTCGTCCACGCCTGTGCCTGCTCTTAAAGCTTCACAGCTCGAGAAGTCAAAGTCAGCTGCCCTACCAAGCAAATACCTACGAATGGCCTCAGCTCCCATGTGATAAGTAGGGACGGAAGATTGAAGTACAAAATCATTGAACTCCTAAGATGCTTTGAAGCCCTCGATGACCTTAGCCCTCTCCCATGGAATGTCCTATGTCAGTTTCTCAACACTTGACAAGCTAACAACAATTCGCTTGTTGCCTTCTTTGAGGCACTGATAGTGTCCCGGGCATGTTTCTTTTTGATGTCAAAGGCTGACATCATTTGTTCAGACTCAGCCACCATGTCCTTTATAGACTTAGCTTGGCTTTAAACGACCTGATAGCTTCATCTTGGCCTTCAAAGCTTCAGATAACTCATCTACCAAGGCATCATACCTTGCTGCTTCATCAGATGCAACGTAGTTAAGCTGCATCAAAGCATCCGAGGTAACACTTAGTTAAGAAATCGAAAAAACAACACTCTAAAGCTATGTTCAAAGAGCTTACCAAAACTAACAAGGTGAAAAAACTTGTATGAGCATCCCCAATCAACATGTTTTCAATATACTCGACATCCTAAGGTAGTCGAACACCTCGAGCAAGAGTCTCCATCGTGTGAGCATTTGAAAGGGCGGGGTCTGTTGTAAGCAAAGGCCAGCAAGGGATAAAATGGTGTACCACCTACTACTAGTCCTAAAAGATTTGGTCCAATGAGGCCTCCAACAAGTGGCCAAGGAAGATTCTAAGCCAAGTTGACTGGGGCAGGTGGACGCATGAGGCCTTTCCCCCTACCACTCATCCCAGCCATTTGGGACCCAATCGGTGCTAAGGGTGTAAGACCCGCACTCTATGAACCCGATCTAAACCTTGAATTCATGTCGTAACAGGTCTTCCAATCATCACCGGACCAGACGGGACTAGCGGATGATAACCAGGTATGTAATCTGACCAAGCGAACCAAATTAAGTATGAATTAATTCATACCGGTTGATGGTACTGGTCTTGGTACGGCAACCTGTTTAGCTTGCGCAGCAGACCTCTAAGATTCAGAAACGGATCTCTACGGGTCCTACTTTCTAAATTTCAAACCCTATGACTTTCCTAATGCTAGGAGGCTTCCTAAACCTAATCTTAGTCTATATAAACCCCTCAAAACCTCCTAGAATCCCTCCCATTGATCCTCACAAACCCTAGAGAGGAGAAAGGAGATTAAAGAAGGAGAAGGAGCTTGGAAGGAGAAGGAAGAGCCGTCATTGCCGTTCGACAAAGAACACCTCACCGCAAGTCAACGGTAAGTGCTTAAACCTTCTTCTACTCTATGAACTCTTGAATGGTTGGTTGTTATTGAATCCATACCATGCAACGCGGGTATTGATCTAAACCCTATGTTTCCATCAAACCCTAATTTAGTCGGTAAACCCTAGATTCAAGTTATTGGATGAAGACCATCGAAACTAGGACTTGAATGGAGTTGGAAACAATTCTAACTCAATGCTCAGACCTAGAATGTGTAGGAGAAACCCTAGAATCAATAAGGGATGACCGACAGAAGTCGAGAAACCGGATGTATGGTCTTCCAGAGACATACCGGTCGCACCCCATGTGACCGGTACATCTTGGGGACTGGCCTGTGGGGACCGGCAGACCATACCGGTCACAGGTTTCCCCATAGAGCTGCGACCGGTATCTATGACCGATCAGCTCTATGAGATGTGTTTTATCATTGTTGGTTTCCGACCAACGTAAACCTATTCTAATTAAAGATAACATTGTGTAGCACCTAGTGATAGCACGTTTGGACCTTGTGACACGGAGCAGACTATCAAACAAGCGTCAAGTGAGGGAACAAGACCTAAACTAATTGGCTAATAATAAATTATTTTATTTATTGAGTCCAATATTGTAAATGATTCAATGCTTGTATGCATGTAATGTGCATTTAACATGTCATCCAATATTCCTGCTATTACTGTTCATGCATATTTAATTTCGTTTATTTATAACATGATGATGATGATGATGATGCTAGGAATAGGCATGTGAATGTTTGTGAGTGGTTAGTGTAGTTGATGCGAGTGGGGCATCAGGGGGAGGACGTGACACTGTGGTTCATCCTGGTCACCAGACTCTAGCTCTATCTCTACTCAAGTCTTGTCCACTAACATCATCATATCGCCATTACCTTAGCAGAGCTATTACGTCGTAGGAAATTAGGGGAGGTGGTCTCGGACCGTGTAGTCTCTGACTCTGTCGGGGGGCCTTAGCTCTATCTCTATGGACGTATTGAGGGATGTTGGGGTGAGGCCTTGGATACATTGTTTGACATTAGGATTGGTTAGTTGCGAGCCTAATTTACAAGCCCTCACCAACAGGGGCTTATGTGGTATGGGCAACCGGTACAGCAATGCCGTTTACATTGGGTGTATATTGTTCCATGGTGTAAGACCCGTGTCAATCTAACCCGGTCTTACCACCTTGAACCAGGTTTACCCATTATGGTCGAGTCAAATGGATCAAGGGCGTGAAGGAGATCGAGATCCCAGGTATCAAATCGACCCAAAAATACTTAAAATAGGGGAAGGGTCGCATACCCAGCTAAGCAGGGTCGGACCTCCCAAAACAGAAAGTCAGGCCCTCAATTTTGAAGGGAGGGTCGGACATCTTAAGCCCTAGGGTCGACGGGATCATCGACCCTCCCATCGACCCTCGGATTCTACCGAATATAGAAATTAGGAAATTTCCTAATTTTCGATTGGGATTCTTTCCTAATCTCAGAGGGACTTATTTAGGATGTTCCTAATCTATTTAAAGGACGTCCCTAAGCAACTTTCACTCCTTTCACAATCCTAATCGAATTGGGAGAAAGAGAGGAGAAGGAAAGACGAAGAAGGAAGGGAAGGAAGTTAAGCCAAAAGAGAAGAGTTCCAGAGAAAGATTATTCTTCTCAGGTATGGGTACTAATTCCATGAGTTTCTACAGACCTTAGGCTAGTTAATGTTGAGAGTGTGATTTCGGAGAAACCCAAACCATCAGGCTATGGTTAGGTTTTCATGGAAAACCATAGGAAAGTGCATGAAAACTATCTAGGTGGGTTATACACGATTTCAGACCATGGAATGAATGTAGAATAGAATGTAGGAGCAAGCCATAGGATTCTAAACACGAAGAATGGATTAAAAGAGGGAATTAGACCAAAGTGCACCGAGGGTCGCACCGAGGGTCGATGACCATCCGACCCTAGGTGTTCCTGACCATCGACCCTCAGTGTTCGGGAAGTTCAGAGTTAAGGGAGCGTCGCACCCAGGGTCGATCCTGACTTCGACCCTACCTCCGACCCTCAGTTAACAGAATGGTTTTTAAATCTGGAATTAATTTTAATTAAATTCTATCGACTTTGTTAGGTATTCTAGCAATATAATAGCATTGTAAAGGTGATTCTAAAGCTTGGAAAAATATCTATTAGCAAGCT
This sequence comes from Protea cynaroides, assembly GCA_028583415.1. Lineage (NCBI taxonomy): Eukaryota > Viridiplantae > Streptophyta > Magnoliopsida > Proteales > Proteaceae > Protea > Protea cynaroides. Next base: position 76,374,749 of record CM053275.1, read on the forward strand.
AAGGTGAGGAACCAGAACTCCAAACTAAATTGGTTAATAACAAAAACTGTTTTCTATTTCTTGAGTCCTACGCCATGCTTGATTCTATGCGAATATGTTTGTAATGTGCATACAGCATGCCATCCAATATTTCTATTACTTGTTCATGCATATTTACTTTATTGTTTATAACATGATGATGATGATGATGATAGGAATAGGCATGTGCTTGTATGTGTGTGGTTGATGTACTTGATGCGAGCGAGTTTCAGGGGAGGTGTGATGAGAACGTCAATAAACGTTAACCTTTGGCGGGTCTCAGCACTTTAGCTCTATCTCTAACTCAAGTCTTGTGTATTAGCATCGTCGTATCGTCATTACTTTAGCAGAACTATTATGTCGTAGAGTATCAGGGGAGGTGGTCTCGGTCCTTGTAGTCTCTGACTCTACCGGGGGGTCTTAGCTCTATCTCTATGGACATTCTGAGGGATGTTGGGGTGAGGCCTTGGATACACTTTTTGGCATTAGGATTGGTTAGTTGCGAGCCTAGTTTGTAGCCCTCGCTAACAAGGGCTTACGTGTTGGTATGGCACTATATAGCAATAAACGTAACCTTTGTTATATAATGTTCATGATTAGGTGCATGTGAGTTGACGATAAACGTGATCTTCGGGTAACGTCACACACTCGTGTATAGAGGCGGGATCAATAAACACGACCTTTGGCTACCTAAACCTTTCTATTGCATACTGCAAACTTTAAACCGGACCAAAGATATAAATGGATTTGTATGCATATGTATTGTTGCATTGTTTTGGCTACTCACTGAGCCGTGATGTGTGCTCACCCCTCGACGTCGAATATTTTTAGTTGATGATGCAGGTTATACCGTTGAAGACTATATGAATGCGTCTGCATACGGGAATGTGGCAGCAATGGAAGCTGAAGCTGAAGTGGATACACACGACTCCTCTTGCGAGTACAACTCGTATGTATTTGATTAGATATTTTATAGGTTTCTTTATTGGATTTATTAAGACATGTATTTGTTATTTAAATATTTATGTCTCAGTTGGAAACAGAATAATTTGCTATTAAATTAATGATATCATCTTAGTTTCTCAGTTCATGTTATTATAAGACTTCCGCTATTGTGTATTTACTCTGATTATGATTACGGATGTGTGTAAGTTTAGATAACGCGGGGATAGCCTATTTGAGATCCTGGTTGAACCATTGATTTGCTAGCATCACACCATTCTGAACAGTGCAGAATTGGGGTGTGACAACTTGGTATTAGAGCATCTCAGGCCTTGTCCGTTGAACTAGCATACATTCAAGACAATAGTGAACTGAGATAGGATAAATTAAAAGCTTTAATACAAACACACTGTAAGCACAAGTGATGATTGAGACCAAATTTAAAAAAAAAGAGAATAATGCATCTATTAAAGGGAAAACGAATTACATACAATGAGTGAGAGAAACAAAACGTATATACATAACTAAAGCAGAGTACAGTCCACAACCCGGACAGTTACTCTGTAGTACAAGAAAATAAATACAATCATGAAGCTGGAGGTGAAGGAGGAGGTGGTGCCTCACGATCTCGGTCATAGTCCTCGGCATAGACCCTAGTCAACCAAGCCCACGGGTGCGGGTCGTCCGGAGACTAAGTCGCAAGATCGGCTACTCACCTATCGGGCCGCCCTTGGACCGATAACAGCTCATCCACCCTCATACGCTAGGCGTCTAGCAACTCCTCCATCCTCAGATCAGATCTACGCTGAGCCTCCCTGATCTCCTGCAGCATTTCCATCATGTCAGAAGGTGGGAGTGAAGGATCCGCCGCATGAGAAGGACCAGCCTCAGGTACAGGATCCACCGCAGAAGATGTACCAACACCAGCCGCATGTGTGGGTGAAGGCGGTGGTATCGAGTCGACATCCATATACATATGGTCATCATCGTCGACAGGATCCACGCGAGCTCTAGCAACGGCAGCAGCAGCCTCGGCATCAGCCATCTCGATACAAGTGTGAGGGCGCACCATCTCGTTCCTCTCCTCATCACTAACCTGGGCATCCCGCATACCCATCTTGCAGATTGCCTCCCAATCTAGAAGCGACGATAAGGTCTTCTCCTGAATCTTCTCATCTACCAGGTCAACCCCCAGACGGGTCAGCAGGACTATAATCATACGTCCATAGGGTAGATTACCCCTATGACCGGACAATGTGGCACTAATCATAGTCCGCATGATGATGTATGGAAGGCAGACGGGCTGGCGAGTGCAGATATTGTAAATCAGGAACTGAGTCAGCTGAGAAACCTTCTCATAGTGCCCACTCTGCAGAATCAGATTATGCTGGATAATCTTACAGAAGACCCGTGGAGCTGGACGCAGATAACAAGCTCTCATCTGCCAACGATCAGGACGAAGCAACTGATTATCGATCTCGGCCCTTATCTCCATCTCAACAAACTGTGGCTCTCCAGGCGCACAGTACACCATGGGGCCATCATAGGGAATGCCCAACAAGTCGGCTAGCTGCCGATAGTCAAAAGAGATATCTACCCCTTTGACGTAGCTGATGATGCGCAACTCCTGACCATGCTCAATGTCATTGTAATTCCCCACCACCTGGAGATTACAATAGAACTGACACACCAAATCCGGGCATGTGCATGCATTATATGTAATGACAGGAAGCCACCCCATGTCACCAAAGGCTCCCTCTACGTTGAACACGGCTAACTCAGCCAAGTTCACCATACGACCACCCTCAACCTTCTTACGGGCATAGTCAGCATACCGTGCCTCGGCTTTATTGGAGCGGAAGCAAAGAGGATCACGAACTCTGGGTACCTTGGTACGAGCCATGGTATCTGCAAAACAAGAAAGAGAAGGAAAAATAAGGAAATATTGGGATAAAAATCCGAAATTGATTTAATAACGACGTAAGTTGACCATAAAGCCGCAATTCTCACCATACAAGTGGGCATGAGAACTTACGTAGGTTAAAATACATCCTACAATCCACATACAGTAGGAAATTTTAACTGACGATGTCCAATTTGAAGAAATTCAAGAAAAATCAAAAATGTCGACAAATTAGGGCAAAAAGAGAAAATTTCAAGTTTCTCAATAACCAACCGATGAAACTCAAAAAAATTTTGAGGGCTTTTGTTCCTCGAGACACCAATAACAAAAGCCCCCAATAAAAATCGAATTTTTACGGTTGAAAAAAGTTTAATTTGGAAAATACAAGTTAAAGGTGTAAAAACCTAGAAATGGAAACCTAGAAACAGGTAAAAATGGGAAGACATACCTATAGTGATGACGTGGACGTCGAAACCCGGAGTCAAACCGATCAAAAACGGTAGAGTAGCACTGTAGCAACTCAGAGAGGAGAGACGAGTCGAAACGGAGGAGGAATAGTGAGAAATGACCCAAAATCGGATCTTAAAAATTTGATTTTTGGTCCGAGGGTCGGACAATTCAACTAGCACAATCGACCCTCGAATCGACCCTCCCATCGACCCTCGGCTCTCGGGAATCTGACAGAAAATCAAGGGTCGGAACTGAGGGTCGGACACCCATCGACCCTCGCATCGACCCTCAGCTCTCGGGAAGAACAGGTTATTCCCAGGGTCGGATACCAAGGGTCGGACATACCATCGATCCTGCATAGAAAAGACAGTATTTTTTTTATAAAATGAGCTAGAATTGGAATTGATTATCGGTTAGCGTGCCTACATGAAATATGAATGACTTCTCACCTATTTTGACAATTTTCAGGCACCACCAATCACTGAAAGGAATCATGTCTGGACGTAGAGTAACCCGACAGACCCGAAATGCAGTCCCACCACCACCACCCGTGGAGGAGACTAGTCAAGAAAATAACTATGCACCGAGTAATCTAGAACCGGCAAACCCTATAAATTTGCCACCTCCACCACCAGAGCTAACAACCGTGGTGATGAACTTGGCACAGCAGCTGCACCATACGCAACACGTGCAGGCTCAGATGCAGGTTGCCATGGGAATTATGTTTCAAGCCACTCAGGCTACACCCATGCACACAGGACAAGCCAGTGCAGCACCGATGGATAACCACCCAGCTCATCAGACACCTCCACAACCTGCTGCACAGATTCCAGTGCAGGTTCCAGAAGCAGCTCAAGGGAATTACCAGTATCCACACCATATGTTTGGGGCAAACCCCCAAAACCAGTTGGTCCACTCCCGACTAGTAGAGAGATTTTTGAAGATGAAACCCAAAGAATTGAACGGCAAACCGTCTGATCCGTTGTGGCCAGCCCACTGGATAGACTAGATGGAGAGAAATTTCCTCATGATGACTATCACAGAGGAAGAGAAAGTACTATGCGCCACCTTCATGCTCAAGGGCGACGCACATCATTGGTGGAAATCCACGAAGGCATATTTACTGACCAAGCATGCCCTACTGACATGGGCTATATATAAAGAAGCCTTCTTTGAGAAATATTTTCCACGGAGCTTCAGAGATTCGATGGAGAAGGAGTTCCTGAGCCCATATCAGGGACAGATGACTGTGGACTCTTATCAACAGCGCTACGAAGAGCTATTTTTCTTTGCACCGGCTAGCATGCAAGAAGAAGATACCAAAACCCGTAGGCTCGTCACGGGACTGAGAGGAAGCATCAGGGAACATGTTCTGGGCTTAGAGAAGAAAATCTATAATGAAGCTGTCCAGATTGCTCGAGTGATTGAATCGGGCCAGAAGGAGAGTTACTTTACTCAGAACAGAGGCATCAAAAAACCAGTCGGAAATTCTTACAACGGGGGCAATAACAAGACGTATAAGCCTTTCCGTCCTCAGAATTTTACTGCTGCAACCAAGACTACGCCAGCAGCTCAACCTCAGCCAAAGCCAAATTCTGAAAGCCCGAAGTGTTTTAACTGCAACCAACTGGGACATATGGCAAGAGAGTGCCCTAAGCCCAAGAAGAAATTCCATCAGGGACGGGTATATGCTGTTACGTCCGAGGATGCGGCCGCATCACCCGATGTGGTCACAGGTATGACTGAAACTTTTAAAGTTATAATTACATTGAATGAGCATGTAGACTGAGTAAAGATAAATCACAGGTATTGTACCTATAAATGGTGTACCCGCCAGAGTACTCTTCGATTCCGGAGCTACTCATTCATTTATATCTGTGTCATTTGGAAAGAAGACGAAATTACCCATCAAAACATTAGACTACAAATTACTTGTACGATCACCGATGGGGTTAGAAGTGAAACTAGAGAAAGGTTATGGACCATGTCCAGTTCTCATTGGAGAGAAGACTTTAGATGCAACCTTGATGCAACTTGAGATGGCAGACTTTGATGTCATCTTGGGAATGGACTGGTTAGCTTGCCATTCTGCAAATCTATTATGCGCCGAAAAGAAGCTAACGTTCAAAGACAAAGAAGGAGTAGAATTAAGTTTTTCGGGAACCAAACTTCCCCGGACGCGCAAGCTCATACTTTCAGCACTAAAGGCTAAGAAGTGCCTTGAGAAGGGGGCAATCGGGTATCTAGTATCCGTGGTCGACCTAACCAAGGACGCGCCACGAATGGAAGATATTGATGTCGTGCGGGACTATCCTGACGTATTTCCAGAGGAACTACCCGGATTACCACCCGACCGAGCCACGGAGTTTGTGATAGACCTTGTACCTGGAGCCGCACCCGTATCAAAAGCACCCTATAGAATGGCTCCTACGGAACTGAAGGAATTGAAGGTGAAACTACAAGAACTACTGGACAAGGGTTATATTCGACCCAGTATATCTCCATGGGGTGCACCGGTGTTGTTCGTAAAGAAGAAGGATGGTAGCGTTCGATTATGCATCGACTATCGGGAGTTGAATAAACTGACAATCAAGAATCGATATCCACTACCTCGGATCGATGACTTGTTCGATCAGTTACAAGGAGCGAAAGTATTTTCTAAGATCGATCTTCGATCAGGCTATCATTAGTTGAAGATTAAAGAAGGTGATATTCCGAAGACAGCTTTCAGGACCAGATACGGACATTATGAATTTTTGGTTATGTCTTTCGGATTAACTAATGCACCGGCAACGTTCATGGAGCTTATGAACCGAGTTTTCCACGATATGTTGGATACGTCGATTATAGTATTTATTAATGACATATTGGTATATTCCAAGGATAAGGAAACTCATATCAAGAACCTAAACGCAGCCCTACAGCATTTAAGGAAAGACAAGTTATATGCCAAATTTTTAAAGTGCGAGTTTTGGCTAAGTGAAGTCGCATTCCTAGGACATGTAGTATCCGCTGAAGGAATCAAAGTGGATCTCAGCAAGATCGAGGCTATTGTAAAGTGGGAAGCACCAAAGAGCGTTTCAGAAATCAGAAGTTTTCTGGGTTTAGCTGGTTATTATCGGAGATTCGTAGAAGACTATTCTCGGATTGCCGTACCTCTCACCAGTTTGACTAAGAAAGGTGAAAAGTTTGTATGGAACGATAAATGTGAGAAGAGTTTCCAAACACTGAAGACCAGATTGATATCTGCCCCGATTTTGACTATTCCTATTCCAGGACAGACGTTTACCTTATACACTGATGCGTCGGGATTGGGATTAGGATGTGTGCTTATGCAAGGAGAGCAAGTAATTGCTTATGCTTCAAGACAGTTGAAGGTACATGAGAAAAATTATCCCACTCATGATCTGGAGCTAGCGGCAGTAGTACATGCTGTGTCGATATGGAGACATTACCTATACGAGAGAAAATTTAGATTAAAGTCGGACCATAAAAGTCTTACTTTTTTATTTAATCGAAGGAGTTGAATATGAGACAACGAAGATGGCTGAAACTATTGAAAGACTATGATTGTGATATCCGGTATCATCCGGAAAAAGCGAACGTAGTAGCGGATGCATTAAGCAGAAAAGCAATGATAAAATCTCAAGGAGAAGTTAGCACGACCGCAGCAATGTGTACCACCGGAATGGTATTCAATCACGGCAACGAGCAGTATGTGATAGATACAACGGATGAATCAGCCAACCAAGGGTTTATTCATCGGTTTTTGAATATGTTCGCAGCATTAAAGATTATACCAGATATAGTGGACGAAGTGAAGACAGCTATCAAAGCAGATCCTTATCTGAGAACAGTACAAGAAGATATTGAGAAAGGTAGGACTAACCCTGAGTTCACCTTGGATGACGAAAAGTACTGAAATACAAAGGAAGAATATGTGTACCTGAAATAGAATGTATGGACATTAGACACCGACTGATGAAAGAAGCCCATACCACCATCTATTCGATACATCCTGGAAGTATAAAAATGTATCATGATCTGAAGAAACTATATTGGTGGAGGAGAATGAAAGCAGATGTAGCCAAGTTCGTGTCTCAATGCCTAAATTGTCAAAAAGTAAAGGCTGAACGAAAAAGACCCGCAGGACTGTTACAGCCATTACCGGAACTAGCATGGAAATGGGACTGTATCACTATGGACTTCTTCACGGGACTACCATTGACTCCTCGAGTAGTTGACGCAGTTTGGGTGATTGTGGACCGTCTGACTAAAACAGCTCGCTTCATACCTATACGACCTCGATATACCTTGGAAAGGTTAGCGGCCGTATGTGGATAACATTGTTCGATTACATGGTGTTCCAGAAAGCATTGTGTCCGATAGAGATCCACGATTTACTTCCAAATTTTGGGAAGGATTGCAAAAGGCTATAGGTACAACACTAAAGTTTAGTACTGCATTCCACCCACAGACAGATGGACAGTCGGAGCGTACAATTCAGATTCTAGAAGATATGTTACGAGCATGTGTAATTGATTTCAAGGGATCATGGGATGAAAGATTACCACTGATCGAGTTTGCTTATAACAATAGCTATCAGGCTACTATACAGATGTCACCTTATGAAGCACTGTATGGCAAGAAGTGTCGAACTCCCTTGTTTTGGAATAAAGTTGGAGAACGTAGTATTGTTGGACCGGAATTTATGGAAAAAACTTGCCGAGTGGTCGACATCATCAAGGAAAGAGTGAGAACAGCTCAGAACCGTCAGAAGCAATATGCTGATACTCGACGAAGAGATCTAGAGTTCGCTGTAGGTGATAAAGTATTCTTGAAGGTATCGCCTATGCGAGGATTGAAGAGGTTCGGACAGAAAGGGAAACTAAGTCCAAGATATGTCGGACCATATGAAATTCTAGCTAAGCGTGAAAAAGTAGCTTATCAGTTATCACTACCACCATCTATGTCAAGTGTGCATGATGTATTTCACATTTCCTTATTGAAGAAGTATGTCAAGGATCCAACGCATGTTTTGACAGTAGATTTGCCGAAATTGACTGATGATTTGACGTTTGAAGTAACACCAACAGAAATCACTAGTCGAAAGGTTCAACGTCTATGCAACAGAGATATCTACTATGTTAAGGTCACATGAAAAAGTAGAGACATGGAAGAGGTTACATGGGAAGAAGAGAATGCTATGCGAAAGCAATACCCTCATTTATTCGATTCAGAAGGTACGTACAATTTTGAGGACGAAATTTTTATAAGGTGGGGGGAGTTGTAAGACCCGTGTCAATCAAACCCGATCTTACCATCTTGAACCAGGTTTACCCATTATGGTCGAGTCAAATGGATCAAGGGCGTGAAGGAGATCGAGATCCCAGGTATCAAATCGACCCAAAAACACTTAAAATAGGGGAATGGTCGCATACCCAGCTAAGCAGGGTCGGACCTCCCAAAACAGAAAGTCAGACCCTCAGTTTTGAAGGGAGGGTCGGACATCTTAAGCCCTAGGGTCGACGGGATCATCGACCCTCCCATCGACCCTCGGATTCTGCCGAATAGAAATTAGGAAATTTCTTAATTTTCGATTGGGATTCTTTCCTAATCTCAGAGGGACTTATTTAGGATGTTCCTACTCTATTTAAAGGACGTCCCTAAGCCAATTTCACTCCTTTCACAACCCTAATCGAATTGAGAGAAAGAGAGGAGAAGGAAAGAGGAAGAAGGAAGGGAAGGAAGAGAAATTAAGCCAAAAGAGAAGAGTTGCAGAGAAAGATTATTCTTCTCAGGTATGGGTACTAATTCCATGAATTTCTACAGACCTTAGGCTAGTTAATGTTGAGAGTGTGATTTCAGAGAAACCCAAACCATCAAGCTATGGTTAGGTTTTCATGGAAAACCATAGGAAAGTGCATGAAAGCTATCTAGGTGGGTTATACATGGTTTCAGACCATGGAATGAATGTAGAATGGAATGTAGGAGCAAGCCATAGGATTCTAAACACGAAGAATGGATTAAAAGAGGGAATTTGACCAAAGTGCACCGAGGGTCGCACCGAGGGTCGATGACCATCCGACCCTAGGTGTTCCTGACCATCGACCCTCAGTGTTCCGGAAGTTCAGAGTTAAGGGAGGGTCGCACCCAGGGTCGATCCTGACTCCGACCCTACCTCCGACCCTCAGTTAACAGAATGGTTTTTAAATCTGAAATTAATTCTAATTAAATTCTCTCAACTTTGTTAGGTCTTCTAGCAATATAATAGCATTGTAAAGGTGATTCTAAAGCTTGGAAAAATATCTATTAGCAAGCTAAGGTGAGGAACCAGAACTCCAAACTAAATTGGTTAATAACAAAAACTGTTTTCTATTTCTTGAGTCCTACGCCATGCTTGATTCTATGCGAATATGTTTGTAATGTGCATACAGCATGCCATCCAATATTTCTATTACTTGTTCATGCATATTTACTTTATTGTTTATAACATGATGATGATGATGATGATGATAGGAATAGGCATGTGCTTGTATGTGTGTGGTTGATGTACTTGATGCGAGCAAGTATCAGGGGAGGTGTGATGAGAACGTCAATAAACGTTAACCTTTGGCGGGCCTGAGCACTTTAGCTCTATCTCTAACTCAAGTCTTGTGCATTAGCATCGTCGTATCGCCATTACTTTAGCAGAACTATTATGTCGTAGAGTATCAGGGGAGGTGGTCTCGGTCCCCGTAGTCTCTGATTCTACCGGGGGGCCTTAGCTCTATCTCTATGGACATTCTGAGGGATGCTGGGGTGAGGCCTTGGATACACTTTTTGGCATTAGGATTGGTTAGTTGCGAGCCCAGTTTGCAGCCCTCGCTAACAGGGGCTTACGTGTTGGTATGGCACTATATAGCAATAAACGTAACCTTTGTTATATAATGTTCATGATTGGGTGCCTGTGAGTTGACGATAAACGTGATCTCCGGGTAACGTCACACACTCGTGTATAGAGGCGGGGTCAATAAACGCGACCTTTGGCTACCTACACCTTTTATTGCATACTACAAACTTTAAACCGGACCAAAGATATAAATGGATTTGCATGCATATGTATTGTTGCATTGTTTTGGCTACTCACTGAGCCGTGATGTGTGCTCACCCCTCGACGTCGAATATTTTTAGTTGATGATGCAGGTTATACCATTGAAGACTATATGAATGCGTCTGCGTACGGGAACGTGGCAGCAATGGAAGCTGAAGCTGAAGTGGATACACACGACTCCTCTTGCGTGTGCAACTCGTGTGTATTTGATTAGATATTTTATAGGTTTCTTTATTGGATTTATTAAGATATGTATTTGTTATTTAAATATTTATGTCTCAGTTGGAAATAGAATAATTTGCTATTAAATTAATGATATCATCTTAGTTTCTCAGTTCATGTTATTATAAGACTTCCGCTATTGTGTATTTACTCTGATTATGATTACGGATGTGTGTAAGTTTAGATAACGCGGGGATAGCCTATTTGAGATCCTGGTTGAACCGTTGGTTTGCTAGCGGTTCATCACACCATTCTGAACAGTGCGGAATCGGGATGTGACACAAGGTGGGTGCATGTGGGACGACAGTGCCGATATTCATTGGGCGGCTCCACACACTCATGCATAGAGGTGCGGCGGCCACCTATCCTTTTTATAGCACATTGCAAACTTATGAAACAGACCAAAGATATGAATTGAATGCATGCATATGTTTGTTGCATTGTTTTATTTACTCACTGAGCTCAAGTTGGAGAGCTGACCCTCGCGCGTGCAATTCTTTTAGTTTCTGATGTTGCGGTATTACGGTTGAAGATTATTGTTGATACGTCAATACATGATCAGGTGGCGGCTACGATGAGCAAGTTGTGGAGGACGAACATGGTTCGTCAAGCGAGCGTTTCAGTTGTGGATACGTTTAGTGTTTAGTTTTTGTATTTGGATATTGTAATATGTATTAAATTATGTTTTGGTTACTTGAAAATAAATGAAATATTAATTATTTATCATCACTAGACCTCAGTTCATTATCTGTAAGACTTTCGCTATTTACTTTATTATCTCTGATTAATGTGGAATATATTTTGGTTTATCAAAGGTGTGATAGCCTATTCGAGATCCTGGTTGAACCGCTGGTTTATTGACGGTTCATCACACCATTCTGGTTGGTGCAGAATTGGGGTGTGACAACTTGGTATCAGAGCTCTCATGCCTTACCCATTAAACCTAAATACTTACACTAGAGTCCATGAACTGAGTTAGGATAAATTAAAACCTTTAATACAAACACACCATAAGCACCTGTGTTGGTTGAGACAGAACTTAAATAAGACAATAATGTACGTATAAAAGGTGGAACCATATGTAAACACTGATAAAAAAAGAAAATTCAAATTTACCCTAATAAACAAATAATATAGGGTACGATATATAAGTCTGGCAGTTATCTAAGTATACAAAGGATATAGTACAATAAAAAGAAGGAAGCATCTATAAAGTAGGAAAAATTGGAATACCGAGTTGGTACTCACAAGATGTGAAACTCGATGTATGATTTGGAAAAAAGAAAAATGGCTAGTAACGCCTAAGTCCCTGTAATGGTAAAGGAAAAGATCTTAGGCTGAATGCAACAGAGATAGGAGAAAAATAGCTATACACCAAAAATTGAGAATAACTATAAAAGAAGATAAAGCTATACTCCTGGGTGACGTGGAGACTCAGAGTGAGATCCACCGCAAGTTGATCCGTTTCCCGTTAAGCATTAAATAGAAGTTGCAACTTGACCCCACCACTATTTGGGTCAAGAATGGGTAATGAAAACTCATCTGAGCAGATGCTAAATAATGATAATCAGATTGAAGCAGATCAAAGGAGGTAAACAACCAGGCCACTCCAGCCAATCTACGTGGACTACCAAGTGCCTTGGCTACAGTTGTAATAAACCTGGCCCGATAAAATACATGAGTAACAACAGATGAGACCGATTATGCAAGTTGCTATGTGAATCACTATCCAAGTTGCCAATGCTACATCAATACCTCCGGGTCAAACCAAGTACGGTACCAGTTGGTAGCAACACTGTACCCCAGCACCTGTCAGCTAAAAGATAGTGTCTACCATACAACAAGTCCCAGTAACGCACACCTCAGTGCAGAAGCTTAGTGCACAACAAGTCGTACATCAAGGTGGTTACCTTATCAGCCACCGATGTATGGGATAGCTGCATCATGGCAGAATGATCCAACAATGATTGAGGAATATTTTCTAAAGATGAAGCCCCAAATGTTTTCCGCAAAGGATCAAACCTATTGTGGCCATATAACTAGATAGGTTATATAGGATGCAGTGCATTATTCATTTACTCTTATGATTATAGAGGATGCACATACCTGATTCTAATTCTCGTACCTTGACAGGATACCTTCTTGATTCAACCTGTCAATTGGAGTTATAGATATTGTTCTTTAGTATTAGTCCTGATTATACCAATCTGATCCACTCCCATGATCGACAACATGAACAGAGATATTAACTGAATGAACAATTAAATGTTTAATCATGTTGAGCGTACATCTTTTGATTTATACCTGATTTATTGATGTACGAAAACTTTCTCCAGATTTATTCCTATAGTGCCATTGACCAATGGCATTATATACTCAATAGAATCTGTAACCATGAGGTTAAGAGCTGTAAACCTCTATTTCCATGTATTTGGACCATCGTGCAATTTAACGACCTCTTAATGCCGATTGGATTACCATAGATTTACTCTTGATCTTTAAACCTAAGTTCATTAAATAAAGCAAGTGTTCGTCATTACCCTGAATTCGAAAGAAGCAAGTGTTCGTCATTACCCTGAATTCGAAAGAAGAAAATGAATTATTTTTGGATAAATATTTAGATTCTTACATTTCTCGGCATCCATGGATAAGATGTTTAGTTAATAAAGGATTAGGGGAAGAAAGATGATTGAATTTTGATTAGATTTTATAGCCAAGAAACCTCCGATGAAGTAATGGAGAATCTATTTTGAGATTACTAAATGGATGGATATGAGTCATGTCTATAAAAGGGTGCATGAGCAAAAAGTAAAAACTATCAAGAGTAGCCAGTAAAGACATAGATAGCACTCAAGTAGAGTTAAAGATGGCTATATCGGTATGAATTTTGACAAGGCAGAAGGATTCCAAAGAAGCATATCTAAGGGTGGATACAAGGATAAAGTCAAAAATCATGGCATTGATAGTATTCAGATTAGTACAAGTAATACTGAGTTATGCCCAATGTCGATTGAGATGATTAAGTAAAGACCAAAAGAGTTTGACTGAAATAATGAAATTATAAGCATATACCCTAATGCTTATAGATAAACTTGGGATATGAAGTAACAATCACAAGATATTTTTTGAGGTACATGAAAGAGAGATCAGGGTAGAACAGCAATGATGAAGGAAATATAAGTTAATGAGTTTTTTTTTTTTAGGGATATATGAGATTTTAAGCAATAATCTTTGAAAAACTAAGAGATTAAGGAGCTAGACAAGCTCTAAGACCTTTATATCAGATTTTGCTAGTTCAAGCCCTTTTGGACTAGATGTTGTATTGGATGAGTGTTATGAAAAATGTTCAAATCATATGGATGGACAGAATTTGGATGCAACCTAAATCGACTTGAGATGGCAGACTTTGACGTCATCTTGGGAATAGACTGGTTGTCTCAAGACTCTACAAAGTTGTTATGGGCATACAAGACGTTATCACTCAAGAATAAAGACGACATATAATTTAATTTTTATTGGAAGCGTGTTGCCTAAGAAGTGAAGGCTAATCCTCTCTATGATAAAGGCGAAGAGATGCTTTGAAGATAAAGGAGTTGGATATATAGTATCTGTGGTATACGTTACCAAAGAAGCACCACAGATAGAAGATATTGATGTGATACGTAAATTTTCTAATGTGTCTCCAGGAGACTTACCTGGGTTACCATCTGATCATGCGACCGAGTTCGTCATCGACTTATTACCAAGGACGATACTTGTGTCAAAGGCACCTATAGAGTAGCTCCTATGGAATTGAAGAAACTGAGACTCAACTACAAGAGTTATTAGACTAAGGTCCTAATAGGCTACGTTAAGGGTGTCAAAACTGGGCCCGGCCCGGTAGCACGGACCGAGCCAGCCCGATATAACCCGAACCCAGCCCGGACCGAGCCTTAATGGACAGGTTTTGGTCTGAGCTTGTAAAGCCTGACACCGTTTCAGCCCAAACCGAAACCAAACCGGACCGGTCCGTTAAGAAGCCCGAATTAGCCCAAACCGATAAAACCCAACCCGAACACCGGTAAGGTCCGTTCGGGACCAATTTCGTAATTTTAATGGTTTTAAATTTTAATAGATTGTGTTACATTATTAGAGTTCACTTCATGATCTAGAAGATTATGTAAATCTATAGTTGAAAAGATTATGTAATTGTTATAGTTTATTAAATTACATACGTATGGAAGGAATAATGCTAATTTTATAGATAGAAATAATAAAATAGGCTATAGAGTTTACATATAAAAGGGGCCCGATAAGCTTGATAAGCCCGATCCGGACTGAACCAACCCGAAATCACCTCAATAAACCCAGCTCGATAATAAACCGACATCGGACCAGCCCGTTAGTTATTGTGTCCAGTGCAGCCCACCCCAGCCCGAATTCTTAATGGACATGTTTTGGGCTAGGCTTATAAAATCCAACACCGGTTTAGCCCGGACCGAAACCGGCCCAGACCGGCCCGTTGACACCCTTAGGCTACGTATTGCATCATGTGGAGCACCAATGAAATTCGTGAAGAAAAAGGACGGTAGGGTCTGATTATGTATAGACTACCGGGAACTAAACAAGCTCATGATCAAGAATCGATATCTACTACCTCAGATCGATGACTTGTTTAAATAGTTGCAAGGAGCAAAGGTATTTTTTAAGATTGATCTTCAGTTAAAATATCATTAGTTGAAGAATTTGGACAGCGATATCTTGAAGATAGTTTTTAGAATCGGGATTGGACATTATAAGTTCTCGATTATGATGTTTGGATTAACTAATGCCCCTACATCTTTTATGGAACTGATGAACTGGGTGTTTCATGACATGTTGGACACATCGGTCATAGTTTTTATAGATGATATTTTGGTTTATTCCAAAAATGAAACAACTCATACAACAGACTTGGAACAGCTTCTCAACAGCTGAGAAGGGAAAAACTTTATGCCAAGTCCAAGAAATATGAGACCTGATTAAACAAAGTGATCTTCTTAGATCACATAGCATCGTAAAAAAAAGGGATTAAAGTGAACCCTATTAAGATAGAAGTAATCACATGGTGAGAAACACCTAAAGAATATTGCGAAGATCAGAAGTTCTTGGGTTTAGCTGGTTAATACAGATGATTTGTAGAGGACCACTCTAAGATCGCAATACCTCTTACCAAGCTAACCAGGAAGGGAGAGGAGTTTAATTGGACTGACAAGTGTGAAGAATATTTCCAGATCCTAATGTAAGGTTGATATCAACGCCCATCTTGATCGTTCTGACACTAGGGAAACCTTTTACCCTATACATCGAAGTTTTTGGATTGGATCTAGGATGCGAGTTGATGTAAGGTAAATAAGCAATTGCATATGCTTCAAGAAAACTGAAGGAGCCATAAAAAGAGCTACCCTACATATGACTTGGAATTACCAGTGATGAATTATGCAATCAAGACTTGGAGATATTATCTAAACGGAGAAGAATTTTAGATTAAATGGGAATACAAAAGGTTTATTTATCTCTTCATCAGAAAGAATTGAACAGGAAGCTAAGGAGATTTAAAGAAAGAAAAACCTTACCCTGATTTACTTCGGATGCGAAAAAGGTCCTGAGATACAGAGGATGATTATGCATACCTGAAAGTAAAAGCGTTGATCATAGATACAAGATACTGATAAGAACCCATTGTACTCTATATTCAGGACATCCTGGAAGTACAAAGATGTATCATGATCTGAAGAAATTATATTGGTGGAGAAGAATGAAAGTAGATGTAGCTAGGTTCGTATCTCAATGCCTAAGTTGTCAGAGGGTGAAGGGTGAATGGCAAAGACCTACGGGATTGTTGCAACCACTGCCAGAACCAGCATGGATATGGGACTGTATCACCATGGACTTCGTCTCCGGGTTACCATTGACTCCCTGGGTAGTTGACACCGTTTGGGTGATCGTAGACCGTCTGACTAAATAGCTCATTTTATAGATATACGACCTCAGTATACACTGGAAAGGTTAGCCAAGTTATATGTGGATAATATTGTCAGACTATACGGTGTACCTGAAAGCATTGTGTCCGACAAAGATCCACGATTTACTTCAAAGTTTTGGGAAGGATTACAAAAGGCTATGGGTACAACATTGAAGTTTAGTACTGCATTCCATCCTCAGACGGACGGACAGTTGGAGCGTACCATCCAGATTTTAGAAGACATGCTTCGAGCCTGTGTAATTGATTTTAAAGGATCATGGGATGAAAAACTACCATTGATCGAGTTTTCCTATAACAACAGCTATCAAGCTACTATACAGATGTCACCCTATGAAGCACTATAAGACCCGTATCAAACTAACATGTCATACCACCTTGTATCAGGTCTGCCTGTCATGGTTGAGCCAAGTGGACCAAGTGCGTGAAGGAACTAGCAAGACCAGGTATGAAACTGACCCAAAAATAGTACAATAGAGGGTAGGGTCGCACACCCAAACAGCTAGGGTCGACCCCAGCTGTTCAGAAGTCAGACCCATGATTTTTAGTCCTAGGGTCAGACAACTGAGACCCTAGGGTCGACGGGATCTGCGACCCTAGCATCGACCCTAGGCAATCTGACAGAAACCGTAAATCATAAACTTTCCTAAATTTGATGGGATTTTTTCCTAATCTCAATGGGACTTATTTTGGGAGATTTTCCTCTATAAATAGGACGTCCCTTAGCCTCTTTCACTCCTTTTGAAACCCTAATTGAAAGTGAGAGAAAGAGAAGAGAAGGAAAAGAGAATGAGAGTTGGAGAAGAAGACTAAGGAGAGGAAATTCAGAGAAATCTCTGAATCTCAGCAAGCTTAAGGTATGATTTCGTTCCCCATAAACTAAGTAAGACCCTAGAATAATATATGAAGAGGGAATGATCTAGGAGAAACCCAAATCATCCATCCATGGGAAGATTTCAATGGAATCCATGGAGGGAATCATGGAAAACTAGTTAAGTGTTTAACCTGGAGTTTTAAGCCATAGAACAAGCATAGAATGGACTATAGAAGTAAGCCAAACGACCCAATCATGAAAGAATAGACTGTAGAATGAAAAGTTGACTTAAATTACGTGTGGTCGCACATAGGGTTGATTGGGGATCGACCCTACCAAACCACAGGATCGACCCCAAGCTCTCGAAAAATCCAGGGAGGCTGTAGTCGCACCTAGGGTCGATGGGACAACCGAACCTAGGATCAACCCTATACCCTGGGTCATAGAAACCTGCAACCCTACCTGCGACCCATCCTGCGACCCTAGCTTTACAGCAAGCTTAAAACTGTCGGAATAAATTCTAATTAAAATCTATCGACTTGTCAAGTTTTCCTATTGATATAAAGGTGATACTTAAAGCTTGAAAGAGGACTTACACTCAAGCAAAGGTGAGGGAACAAGACCTAAACTTATTGGCTAACAACAAACTGTTTTATTTTATTGAGTCCAACATTGTGTATGATTCTATGCTTGTATACGTGTAATGTGCATTTAACATGTCATCCAATATTTCTATTATTACTGTTCATGCATATTTATTTCATTGTTTATAACATGATGATGATGATGATGATAGGAATAGGCATGTGAATGTTTGTGTTTGGCTGATGTACATGGTGCGGGTAGGGGATGGTATCAACCGGTACTTTAATACCATTTTTATTGGGGTATATTGTCCCATAGTTCTACTCAAGTCATGTCCACTAAGCAAATGTTGGTGTACTTGATGTGGATAGGGGATGGTATCAACCGGTACTTCAATGCCGTTCTCATTGGGTATATTGTGCCATAGCTCTATACAAGTCCTGTCCACTAACATCGTCGTATCGTCGTTACCTTAGCAGAGCTATTAGGTCGTAGGGCATCAGGGGGGACGTGACACTGTGGTTCATCCTGGTTACCAGACTCTAGCTCTATCTCTATGGACATATTGAGGGATGCTGGGGTGAGGCCTTGGATACACTGTTTGACATTAGGATTGGTTAGTTGCGAGTCCAGTTTACAAGCCCTCGCCAACAGGGGCTTACGTGTTGGTATGGGCAATCGGTACAGCAATGCCATTTTCATTGTGTGTATATTGTCCATGGTGGGTGCATGTGGGGTCGACAGTGCCATTTTCATTGGGCGGTTTCACGCACTCGTGTATAGAGGTGAGGCGGCCTCCGAACCTTTCTATAGCACATTGCAAACTTATATACCAGACCACATGTCTCAGTTAATACAACATAATTAGATATTTTATTTATGATTATCACGGTTAGATTCTCAGTTCATTATTATTAAGACTTCCGCTATTGTGTATTTATTCTGATTATGATTGTGGATGTGTATGGATTAAGCTAATGGACACAGCCTATTCGAGATCCTGGATTGAACCATTGGTTTATTAGCGATTCATCACACCGTTCCGAATGGTACGGAATTGGGGTGTAACAAGCACTGTATGGTAGGAAGTGTCGAACTCCTCTATTTTGGAATGAAGTGGGAGAACGTAGCATTGTTGGACCAAAATTTATTGAAGAAACTTATCGAGTGGTCGACATTATTAAAGAAAGAGTAAGAACGGCTCAGAATCGTCAGAAACATTATGCAAATACTCGACGTCGAGACCTTGAATTTGTCGTAGGTGATAAAGTATTCTTGAAAGTATCACCTATGCAAAGTTTAAAACGGTTCGGATAGAAAGGGAAACTAAGTCCGAGATATGTCAGGCCATATGAGATTCTAGCAAAGCGTGGAATGGTGGCTTATCAGTTAGCACTACCACCGTCTATGTTAAGTGTGCATGATGTATTCCATGTTTTATTATTGAAGAAGTATGTCAGGGATCCATCGCACATCTTGACAGCAGACTCACCAGACTTGACAGAGGATTTAACATTTGAAGTGGTACCTGTGATGCTCACAAGCCGAAAGTTACAACATCTTCGAAGCAAGGATATCCACTATGTGAAAGTGCATTGAAAAAGCCAAGATGTAGAAGAAATTACTTGGCAGGAAGAGAACGCGATGAGAAAGGAATACCCTAACCTTTTTGACGACCAAGGTATGTTCAAATTTCGATGCCGAAATTTTTTTTAAGGGTGGGGGAGTTGTGAAACCTACATGCAAATTTCGGGGATGAAATTTCTTTTAAGGGTAAGGGAGTTGTAAGACCCACAGTCCATGAACCCGATCTAAACCTTAAATTCATGTCGTAACAGGTCTTCCAATCATCACCAGGCCAGACGGGACAAGCGGATGACAACTAGGTATGAAATCAGACCAAGCAGACCAAATTAAGTATGAATTAATTCATACCGGTCAATGGTATCGGTCTTGGTACCGGTCGACCTGTATAGCCTACGCAGCAGACCTCTAAGATCTGGAAACGGATCTCTATGGGTCCTACTTTCCAAATTTCAAATCTTAGGACTTTCCTAATGCTAGGAGGCTTCCTAAACCTAATCTTAGCCTATATAAACCCCTCTAAACCTCCTAGAATCCCTCTCATTGATCCTCACAAACCCTAGAGAGGAGAAAGGAGATTGAAGAAGGAGAAGGAGCTAGGAAGGAGAAGGAAGAGCCGTCATTGCCGTTCGACGAAGAACACCTCACCGCAAGTCGACGGTAAGTGCTTAAACATTCCTCTACTCTATGAACTCTTGAATGGTTGGTTGTTATTGAATCCATACCATGCAATGTGGGTATTGATCTAAACCTTATGTTGCTGTCAAACCCTAATTTAGTCGGTAAACCCTAGATTCAAGTTATAGGATGAAGACCATCGAAACTAAGACTTGAATGGAGTTGGAAACAATTCTAACTCAATGCTCAGACCTAGAATGTGTAGGAGAAACCCTAGAATCAATAGGGTAAGACCGATGGAAGTCGAGAAATCGGATGTATGGTCTTCCGAAGACATACCGGTCGACCATACCGGTCGCACCCCATGCGACCGGTACTGCGACCGGTACCTCTCGGGGACTGGCCTGTGGGGACCGACTATCCATAGCGGTCGCAGGTTTCCCCACAGAGCTGCGATCGGTATCTGTGACCGGTCAGCTCTGTGAGATGTGTTTTGTCATTGTTGGTTTTCGACCAATGTAAACCTATTCTAATTAAAGATAACATTGTGTAGGACCTTGTGATAGCACGTTTGGACCTTGTGACGCCGAGCGGACTATCAAACAAGCGTCAGGTGAGGGAACAAGACCTAAACTAATTGGATAATAATAAATTATTTTATTTATTGAGTCCAATACTGTGAATGATTCCATGCTTGTATGCGTATAATATTCATTTAACATGTCATCCAATATTCCTGCTATTACTGTTCATGCATATTTAATTTCGTTTATTTATAACATGATGATGATGATGATGCTAGGAATAGGCATGTAAATATTTGTGTGTGGTTAGTGTAGTTGATGCGAGTGGGGCATCAGGGGGCGGACGTGACACTGTGGTTCATCCGGGTCACCAGACTCTAGCTCTATCTCTACTCAAGTCTTGTCCACTAACATCGTCGTATCGCCACTTAGCAGAGCTATTACGTCGTAGGGCATCAGGGGAGGTGGTCTCGGACCGTGTAGTCTCTGACTCTTCCGGGGGGTCTTAGCTTTATCTCTATGGATGTATAGATGGATGTTGGGGTGAGGCCTTGGATACACTGTTTGACATTAGGATTGGTTAGTTGCGAGTCCAGTTTGTAAGCCCTCGCCAATAGGGGCTTATGTGTTGGTATGGGCAACCGGTATAGCAATGCTGTTTTCATTGGGTGTATATTGTTCCATGGTGGGTGCATGTGGGACGACAGTACCGATATTCATTGGGCGGCTCCACATACTCGTGTACAGAGGTGCGGCGGCCACCTATCCTTTCTATAACACATTGCAAACTTATAAACCAGACTAAAGATATGAATTGAATGCATACATATGTTTGTTGCATTGTTTTGTTTACTCACTGAGCTCAAGTTGGAGAGTTGACCCTCGCACGCACAATTATTTTAGTTTCTGATGTTGCAGGTATTACAGTTGAAGATTATTGTTGATACATCAATACATGATCAGGTGGCGGCTACGATGAGCAAACTGTGGAGGACGAACATGGTTCGTCAAGCGAGCGTTTCTACTGTGGATACGTTTAGTGTTTAGTTTTTGTATTTGGATATTATAATATGTATTAAATTATGTTTTGGGTACTTTGAAATAAATGGAATATTAATTATTTATCATCACTAGACCTATTACACCCCATTTCTGTACTATTCAGAATGGTGTGATGAACCGTTAACAGACCAACGGTTCAACCAGGATCTCGAGTAGGCTATATCCGTGAAATCTAAACCCCATACATCCACATTCATAATCAGAGTAAATACACAATAGCGGAAGTCTTATAATAAATGAACTGAGGAATCTAATGGTGTTATTCATAATAAAATAGCAAGTTATTGTTGTATCAACTGAGACATAAATAAATAAAATAGCAATTATATTCCTTAATAAAATAAATAAAAATCCTAATCGAATATGCATGAGTTGCACTTGCAAAAGGAGTCATGTGTATCTACTAAGTCTTCAGCTTCCATCACCGCCATATGCCCGTACGCAGCCTACATCATCAACTAAAATATTCGACGTCGAAAAGGGTGAGCACACATCACGGCTCAGTGAGCAAACAAAACAATGCAACAAACATATGCATGCTTTCAATTCATATCTGTGATCTGATGTATAAGTTTGCAATGTGTTATAGAAAGGTTTGGTGGCTGCCTTGCCCCTATGCACAAGGTGTGAAGCCCGCCAAAGATTAACGTTTATTGACGTCCTCATCCACCCTACTATGGTATAGAGATAGAGCTAAAGTGCTGAGGCCCGGCCTATGACATTTCCCCTGATACTCTACCCATACCAACACGTAAGCCCCTACTGGTGAGGGCTTGCAAACTGGGCTCGCAACCAACCAATCCTAATGTCAAATAGTGTATCCAAGGCCTCACCCCAGCATCCCTCAATACGTCCATAGAGATAGAGCTAAGGCCCCCCGACAGAGTCAGAGACCACTGGGACCGAGACCACCTCCCCTGATACTCTACGACGTAATAGTTCTGCTAAGGTAATGGCGATACAACAATGTCAGTGGCAAGACTTGAGTTAGAGATAGAGCTAAGGCCCCCCGACAGAGTCAGAGACTACTGGGACTGAGACCACCTCCCCTGATACTCGCTCGCATCAAGCACACCAACCACACACAACATTCACATGCCTATTCCTAGCATCATCATCATCATCATGTGGTAATAAACATAAGTAAATATGCATGAACAGTTATAGCAGGAATATTGGATGACATGTTGAATGCGCATACAAGCATACACGCATAGAATCAATATGGCATTGGACTCAAGAAATAAAAATGGTTTATTATTAACCAGTTAATTTAGGTCTTGTTCCCTCACATTTGCTTGATAACAGATCCTCTGTTAGTCTTTATGAATCAACTAAATTCCACTACTTTATCACTAGAAGGACCTATCAAGTCGATAGAATTTAATTCGAATTAATCCCAATATTTTAAACTTGCTGTTAACTGAGGGTCGTAGCACGGGTCGCAGGTAGGGTAGCAGTTTTCTGCGACCCCCTATAGTAGGGTCGATGCTAGGGTCGGATATACCATCGACCCTGGGTGCGACCACCCTTCTTCTGTTTTCTTCCCGAACACTGGGGGTCGATGCTAGGGTTGGATGTTCCATCGACCCCTGGTGTGACCCCCCCTTTACTGGAAATTTCCAGAATATTGGGGGTCGATGCTAGGTCGAATGTTTCATCGACCCCTGGTGCGACCCCCCATGGGTTTAGTTGAGATTATCATTCTCCAGTCCATTTTTCCGTGGTTGGGTCCTATGGCTTGCTTCTATAGCTCATTTTATACACATGTTTCATGGCTTAGAACTTTACGTTTTATACCTACATGGTCTCAATTATCTCCTCCATGGTTTCCATTGAAACCTAACCATGGATGGATGATTTGGGTGATTTGGGTTTCCTCTAATTAATACCCTCTTCACTAACCACTCTAAGGTCTTAAGACTTCATGGAGATAGTATCCATACCTGATAGTAGGTTGTTTTCTCTGAATCCCTTCTCTTCAGTCTTCTTCTCCACTTTCTTCTTTTCTCCTTCTCTTCCTTCTCTTCTCTTTCTCTCAATCCAATTAGGGTTGTAAAAGGAGTAAGGGAGGCTCTGGGATGTCCTATTTATAGAGTGAAAACTCCCAAAATAAGTCCCACTGAGATTAGGAAAGAATTCCATTGAAATTTGAAAATTTTTCAAATCACGGTTTCTGTCTGCAAACTGGGGGTCGATGAGGGGGTCGGAGATCCCGTCGACCCCCAGGTTTAAATTCCGACCCCCTGTTAAATAACCAGGGGTCTAACTTTTACATTGGGGGGGGTTTCGACCTTGCTTAGCTGGGTGTACGACCCTTCCCCCTATTTTAGTGTTTTTGAGTCAATTTAATACCTGGGATCGTTATCTCCTTCACGCATTTGGTCCTTTTGGCTCGACCATGATGGGTAGACCTGGTTCAAAGTGGTAAGACCGGGTTAGTTCGGTACAGGTCTTACAAGACTTCAGTTCATTATCTGTAAGACTTCCGCTATTTATTTTATTATCTCTGATTAATGTGGAATGTGTTTTGGTTTATCAAATGTGGGATAGCCTATTCGAGATCCTGGTTGATCCGTTGGTTTATTGACGGTTCATCACACCATTCTGGTTGGTGTAGAATTGGGGTGTGACAGAGGGCACCTCGGGCTCCCTTATTAGAATGACCCACGAAGTCCTTGTAACATCACCACCACCCTGACCTACAGTTGTCTTTTATCATCTTAGAGGAGGAACAATGTTAAGCCCGCCCTCAATTGGAGAAGAGTCAATCTGCATAAGATGCTTTCGACAACCAATATTACTCAGAGCTAATGATGTGTTACTAGGTCATCAGGCACCTCGGCCTCTTTCTGTCGTAGCATGTTGGTTAGCTGTAGCTATCTCTTCTGGAAAATATTCCATTGTAAGTCAAAGATAGAGATAAAAAAAAAGAATGATTCTGACAACAACATGAAATAAAGACAATCACCTTAAAATACAAGAGGTCACCAAGGAGCCCATGTGTCTAAAGAAACTAGGGATCACCTAATTCGGCCTCAAGAACTGCTGAATTGATTTATGGCTTTAGCTTCTTCTTCATTTAGCACAAGAACTCTTTTGACTGAAGAAGTTTGCATCACTCTCCATACATTGCAAAGAGGAAACCCATAACATCTTGACATAAAGAAGAACTTGTGCTTCTAGTTATGGATGGAAAAAGGCTTCCCAATCAAGATTGGAGGGCCTTTACTTTGTCAATTAAAGTAGTACCAACCATGCACCTTTTTGTGGAAGGCATTTAGTTGAAAAAGGGTCTTGGATAGGTTTATAATGGAAGTCCGACCAATCCTATTGAAGTATATGATAAAGACAATGATGCTCCTCCATCCGTTCAGAGCTACTTGAGCAAGGGTTATTCGATATATTTAAAAAGGTCGACTATCATTAGGTGGATTGGCAATTTGAACCCGGACTTAAACATGTCCTCATACACACAAAGGGCAGTCTCCAACCTATCACAAGCCCTATCCTCGGCTCCGGGCAATCTCGACTTTATGAAAAAATGTATTACATACTTAAGCCTAAAACAATTCAAACCCTTCTCAGTAAGAAGACAAGGTTTGTCCAAAGAAACAGTTCTATGATTGGCTCTAGGGGCAATAGTTCTGGATGACTAGATCCCACTACACTAGGGTAGAGGTCAACACAACACCAGAACCCCTTAGGTTATTAGTTTCCTCACTTCCCTTAGACTTTGTATCTTCAGAATCCTCCTTGGAATCAATCATCTTCAGAGTTCGAATTACTCTTCGAACCGACGTCTGAACCATTTTCACTACCCGATCCAACTTCCTCCCCATCACTCTTTTCTTCCTCTCTACCCACCATCCCACATCAGACCCTTGGACTCGTCGGATAAAAAGCATAAAGATGATAAAGATAAATCAGGAAAGGGAACTTACTAATCAAAAGTACAAACTCTTGGACGAGACCCATTATAGAGCTCTCTCCTAATGACCACACATAAAAGCTGAGTTATTTAAGGACCAAGCCACGAGCGCAAAGTCAACCGAGTTGCAGAGAAAAATTCATAAAGTACAAATAACACAAGTGGATTGGGTTTATATAGGCACCCGAAGACACTCTAAAACTCGTTCCTGTCGATGCCATGCGTCAACCCATGCAAGCCCGATGTCATGTCTATTAAACGTGGAGGAGAACGATTTACATCGCAACCCAACATTTCATGTACAAGAACCATTAAAACAAACCATACCGACCCAATTGACTTAGTAGAAACAAAGTGAATGCCAACAGACGCATTCAGAACCAACTAGTTCACACACGCCATTTATATGAAATTAATGCAAACCTTCGAACCAACCGGGTAATATCGAACTTGCTGAACTACCACCATCAATTTGAACGAAGCGACTCACTCTTGACAGGCCGGGTAGCGACGACTTATAATTATAACAAAAAATCAGGCAACATTAGATGTTGTAGCCATCGAACTACATGGCATTGGAAACCCTGTCTATAGGGCTCAGACCCTGACCTAAGAGGTCCGAGGAGGACAGACATACTGCTAGGCACATCTGCTCTTATACTCAATTGAATCTTGAAGATCCAAAAGAGTAAGGGGGCAACTGTCATGTAAAAAATAACACAATCCAATCAAAATACGACATGTGGTTAGACATGTCGCAACCAGAAGAGGATGACACTTGGTAAGTTGGAGATGATGACACTAGGCCACTTGGCGTCGACATTAACCAGCATGATGCATGTCCTCCGGCGGTCCACGACAGTTACGTACAACCACCAAACATGACTGATCATGGACCAAAATTCTAGCATAACCGATGATATGTATAACTAACCACAAACTGACTAAGTTAGGGGTAAATCCAACCTTGCCTATTTCATACCAACTTTCTATAAATAAGAGGAAGGGATTAAAGGTAAGAGATCACGCAATTTTGACTACTTGGTGACTCATTCTACAACCCTAACCATTACTTTGAAACTCGTATCGAAAAGTACTGAGTTCCACAACTGTTTGCACCTCAAAGTCCTCACTTAGGTGTCAGAGTTGTCCCCGAGTTAAAGCCCGATCTCATTTGTAACAATGTAGGTATTGTCCGCCTTGTAGGAAGTGCCTGGAGATTCCAACTATAACAATGAAAGTTAGAAAGAAAGAATGATATAACTTTGAAGGAGACAAAAGGAGAATAATCCATGTTCCATTTAGCTCCACTCTGGTGATTTGTATGGTTGTGGGTTGGATCCTTTTGAAATGACTAGATTTCTCATAGAGTTTATTTGGGTAAAACATGAATCTTAAATGTTTGATTTGAGATATCTTAGTTTACATTGATTTTTCTTTTTTATCCCCTTGATTTTTGCACAATAACTTTGACTTCTTCTTGCTCTATGCTCTCCCCTCGCCCGGCTCCCCGTGCGTGTGTATTCATCATCTGTGCTTTTATGTACTAAACTATGTAATGGATAATGATATCACAATGTAAGAGTTATATTTTTGGAATTATCAAGTCAACCATCTGTAATTCAATTAAGCAAAGGAATAAGCCTCTACTAATCTTCTAGTTAATCAATACGTGGGTGTGTTGCCAATTTGTTGGAAATCTGGAAAATGTTAGATTGGGGTTCATTTACGCAAAATACTATCAAAGATGATAAAAATTAGGTTGTTGGACCTGAAAGCATGTAGATCTAGGATGTGAATGCGAAGTGAGGACTGCAAAGTGAGGACACCAGATCTTCATGCAATTGTACCTCTTTTGTTACATGTCGCCTCTATGTTCAGTTCGTATGTAGCAAACTTGCTGCATAGAATATATTTGTGTCTTCATATGGCTTACTTATGTATTCTCTCAATACCTTAGAGCATGTAACTTGATGACTGCCACATGTATCAGGTATTTCCTTCAGTTGACTTGTACTGCTCAAGTTGTAGTCAGTATAATTTTTTTTTTAATTCCTTGTATTAGAGATTTTGTTACATCCATGTTAGGGACTATAGAATTAAGGCTTTACGAGCAACACACAATGAAATCCTTCTTCCCTTTCCTTTCACCCTTCCGATTTCTATTTTGAAATCCCTACCACAGTCGCCCTGCAACCGAAGAGAAGAGAAGAAAAGAGAAGGGATTTCTTCGACGATCCCTGACGGTTGGCTAAATACGTTGCTGGAGATGATGGAGGACGACGGCGAGGGAGGAGAGAGGAGACGTGGGAAGGTTTAATTGGAAAAATTTTTGGCGAGATCATTTATCAGGAGGTAGTTGCTTTTGGCATGGGAAAAATTCCCGTGAAATTACGACTTATCGGTCACGCAAATTTATTACGGAATATTGTAGCGTTATTAGCCGTTTATTAAGAGACCTGGTTCCTTCTTGGGGAAGATTGACAAACACAAAGGATATGTCAAGAGTCTTCAGAATCCAGACACATTATTGGATAGTGAGGAGCATGCAAGAATTGGAAGAGGAAAAAGAGAAATGGGGTCTGACCAGAAGAGAGGTGACTGCCAGAGATGGAAGAGATAAGAGCGAAGCAGGTGACGATTGCATCGAGACCTGCATACCCTCCATGGCCCGTTTGATTTTGCCTGCTCTGTTTCATTTTGAATATGGGTTCCTTTTTCTGGTTCCTCTTGCGATATGAGCTGGTGGGTGTAAGTCTTAGTCTTACCATCCATTGGAGTTCCGTGAGCGAGTAAGACAAAGCAAAGATATAAGAGAGAGAGAGAGAAAGACCATTTGTAGCGACACATTTAGTACCTGCAATTAACATTCAGGACTATTGGGGGTCACCAACAAATTGCCAATAACATGATTACTAGAGCAGCTCGATGGATCCTCTAATTTTGACAAAGCCTCCCCTTGTGCTTGGGAAAAAAAAGGGGGGGAGTCATCCAACCCTCGGCATTGTTGGCAGTTGTAGATGAAACTCAGGACCCACATCTCTATGAAGGAGAGGAAAGTAATGTGGTAGATGTATAGTTGAGAGCTTGTATACCGAGGTTACAAGTGGCTTCAAGGTTGCAGATTAGTTGGATGATTCACAGTTGAGGGTGATTTTGCCATGGATGAGTTCAACAATTGCAGGACCATGGCAGTTTCATCACTTCATTATAATTTATAGAAGCTCATTTTGTGGTGACAACCATGAATACCTCAGTCCTATGGTAATGGTAATGCTGATGTGCTGAGGAGAAGTGATAATGCACTGAGATCAACATTGATTTGGCCTTATAGCCAGTCAAATTAGAAGACTGTTAATTTTATCGAGTGCTTATGTTATTTTATTGGTGGGTTGAGTAACCTAGATATGTTCTTTGTTTTCCCTTGTTCGGTTGCTCTTATGATACACTCATCAGCCTCAGATTGAGGAGATAAAGAGTGCAACTCTGGGTGCAAAGAACTCAAGAGAGGTGGAGGTCTGGACAGGGCTAGAGCCAAGCAGATGGATAGGTAGGGGAGGTCTAAGGGAAGACTAGTTGGTGAAAGTAGGCAAAAGTAGAGGTGATCCGGCTCGTGAGACATCCTTCTTCCCTCGCCTTGCTTTGTGACATTCTATGATTTCAGGCTCTATTGACTTTGTCAACAACAAAAGAAAGGAGTTGAAGAAGGAGAACATCCCACCTGATTTCGATAGAGCCTTTTCCGGAGCACTATTGTCAGTACATCTTTTTCCTGTCTTCCATGTGATATAATAAAATTTTCCTCACTAGTACATCTTCTTCCCTTGGCCCCCATCTGATATAGTAGATACTTTATCACTTTGATAACTTAGATCGTTGGAACATGTGATCTCCTTAATCTCAAAAATGAATATAAACATTTTTCCTTTTTTTTTTTTTTTTTTTTTTTTTGTAATTTAATTGTTATTCATGAAAAGTAATATACTTAATAAATTTACATTGGTCCAGTTCTTCCTGATGAGTGCAACTTATAGCACCAAAGGGGTAGTCACCTTTCCAAAAACATTGCTTGCTAAGGTTCATTGTCCTGATGGATCAATCTTTGACCACAATTATGATAATGGTTGGCCTGTTGCAATATAAAGCCCCTTTCAAGTTGTCACACACCACTAGGAATATTCTTGAGCTCTAGGTTGAGCATCTCAAGCTATTGATAACAATGAAACTTTTGCAGAAAGAGCATTCTGGGGTTTTCATGTACTGTGGTAGAAACATCGTGAGTGATGGGTTTGGCTTTTCTGGCCTCTCACTTTGTCTAGATTCTTGTCATCTTCAGATTGAGTTATTATTGATGAAGGGAATTTACAATAATTTAAATCTAAAATGCAAAGACTCTTAAACATTCACAAAGTCAATTTGTTTGGGGACCTTAAATTTTTTTTTTATCCTGAAAAAGGGTTGAAATCCCAGAATTATTGATTAGAAGGCCTCTTACTAAGGATTTCACCAAATAT
Organism: Protea cynaroides; assembly: GCA_028583415.1. Lineage (NCBI taxonomy): Eukaryota > Viridiplantae > Streptophyta > Magnoliopsida > Proteales > Proteaceae > Protea > Protea cynaroides. The sequence goes on from CM053275.1 coordinate 76,405,010, forward strand.
ACCAGGATACTTTTTTATATTTTTCAATTTTAGTAAATCGCATGTTTGTCAGTGGTAATTAGATTAAAGCATTAACACGGGATGCATTTCCAATATCAAACAATAGCAGCATGCCTTCTTGGGGCGTTTCCTGTGTAAATATTGGAACTTTTCATGCATGTACAGATGCACACTTTAAGGGTGGTATTCAGGATGCTTGTTTGGAAATCCCCTACTCAAGGCAGGTTGGATTTTCAACTGCTGTTTATGGCGTGCATTTGTTATTATAGTCCTAAATGAATATAAAATCCCATAAATCTATGCCCCTAAATTTTTTTCACGCTTGTTTTGAAGTGCAGGATTGTTTATTATTTTTATTAATTTCTTGTGTCTTATTCTTAATGTTTAGCTTTGTACTTGGATAATTCTCTTAATGTGGGCTGAAGCTGTCACCTTAAGAAGTTTCAGAGATCTTCCCCAAATATGATGGCTCTCTTTCTGTTACTTGTCTTTTTTATTTTAACGTGTAGAATTCAATGAGCCTTCCTTCTGGCATGTTAATGGATCTTGCCAAATGAAGCATTACATTTCGGGAGATGCTGGGCGGAGGTTCTTGGGGTGGATGCTCCCAGAATGCTGCCTTGGTATTCAACTCCCTATACTCCATGAGGCCTTAGGATTGATTCATCTTGTTGGAGCCTATTCATTCGGACCCAGAAGCCCCTGATGAAGACATGCAGAACTAAATTGGTCCTACGAGCTTAAAACCCCTCTTGTTTTATGGTCAAGGAAGGAGTAGACGAAGAAGAAGTGGCGCAATCTCATCTTCTGTGCAAGAGGCAGAAAGAATCACTGTCAACTACTGTAAACCTCACAACCAGGTGAGCTAGATGCTCCACAGTTGATCATATTGTTTATCTTGATCATTGTAACTACTGAAACTATCTTCATTCACACATGGTGGTAAAAGCTCATGACTTTTCAGTTATAGGTAGGCATACTTTCTTATCTGTGACAAACAAGTAATTTCTGGACCCACCTGGTTGTGGAAAGAGGAGCAATCTCTTCACCATATCATCAGTTTCCCCAAGCTTTTCTGTGGTCATTGTAAGATTTAATTTCAACCTTCTATGTGGCTTGTTCGCCAACAAATTATAATTGGCTCATTTTAATCAGAAACTCCTGAAGTTTTTGTCCTCTAAAATCTGTTGTATCGTATTTCTGCCTAACTGAATTTGAGCCGTTCTTGGCCCCTTCCAAAGTTGACTTAGCCTTCCTGTTATTTAGAGTTTGCATGTATAAGCATAGAGTTGGGTTTCTGGTCCTCTGGCTGTCTGTTGTTGGCCTAAATAAGAAATGCTCAAGAAAAAAATTAGACACCTGTTTGTACTTACCATGGTGAGGAATCCAAAGGCCCCACAAAAGCTGTTAGCAGAAAAATGGTGGATGGAAGATCAGTCACACCGTTGCAAATACTCATAAAGCTTGGAGGCAGTCTTGGGTTTATCCCTTTGATGATCAAATCCCCCAAGACAATTGACATTTTCATTTCAGCTTGGAGTATATTAGCCTTCCATTAAGAATGTTGACACAAAGTATGGTTATCAAATCGTTTGTTCAGACTTCTTGTGTACATACATTCTCGTGGACTGATTTTTGAACAGAAATCATGAATGTGCCATAGCTTTCTTCACACTCATAATGGAGGTGGTCATTTTGCAGACTTCCTTCTGTTTTTGGGAGATGTGGAATCTGAGGAACTCCTTTACGTGGTCCTTTGCCCAAAAAGTTTGATAGATTTCCCGAAATCTTAGTTTCTTTCTGTGTTTCCATAGATGCATTTGGATACTAGGAAAGTCTCAGCTTCTAGATCACAGGACTGTAATCACTGAAACTTTTACTTTATCTGCCATTACCTTGAGCATCTGGCTCCAAAGAAATAATCACAGAGCAAAGGAGCTGAAGTTTTTTGGGCTACTACTAAGAGTTTAGAGGCATTAACACAACAGGAATCCAATGTACTTGGAATTTTCTATGGTCCTTTAATGGTTTTAGTGTTTTGCATAGTTTCTCCTTTGTGGAATAAATAGAAGGGCCTTCTCTGTACTGTTAGGTCTCCAGAAAATCATTTTCTTGTGGTAAAGTTCGCTTGCATGTGTTTGTGTGGGAAGGGAGGGAAAGGAAATAAAGTAGGTCACTTATTTGGTGAAGATAAAGCCATTTTGCTAAAGTCATCATATTCATCCTGAATTATTATTATATCTTTATGCTTTTCCTACCCAAACTTCAGGGAGATGTTTACAGGTTTTCTGTGGTGGTGGTGGTTGTTGTCGTCTTTTGTTGATAAGAAAATTGTTGGAAATCAGTTTTCTTCAAAACCTTGCTATATTTTCATTTGTTATCTAAAGGTTCTGTTTGTTTCCTTGTAAAAAGGTGGAAAAAGAAAAGTTTCTTGTAAAATAGGATTTCTCACTGCTTGTTTTAATAAAAAGAGCAATAAAACATTCACCCCAACAAAAAATGTAATAAAAGAGAATTGAAAATTAGGATGTAAAAAATCATTTGCACGGAAATATTTACAATGAAATAAACTGGGTGTTTTTCCCAAAAAAAAAAAAAAAGAACAACTGGGTGTGAAGTAAATTTGTTTTCATTCATGAGCTAAAAACTTGGGGTCATTGCTTGGCTTTGAGTTTGGAGAGCAACACTTTGCACAAAAAATGCCAAAGGTTGGAACTGTCTCCAAACTCACCCCTCCCCTTGATCCTGTGTGTCCTGGACCGTTTCCAAAATCATCCTTCCCCATTATCCTAACAGGACCAGCACTGAGTAATGGTACTTTATTCATGAGATAAAAAAAAATTAGCACAAGCCTGTTTTTCCCGTGATAAACTAGAAGGTGCCTTTACTTATAATAATAAAAAATAAAATAAAATAAAAAAAACCATAAGATGCATTTATCAGAACGAAGCATTACAAATTTTCCTTTGTTCTACTTAGCTTCAAAAAAAAAAAAAAAAAAAAAACTTTTTTATGCCTTCCATTTCTATTGTTCTGTTTTTATGTTATAAGAAGCTGGGTTCTGTTTCCTGCTTGAATCCTCTCAAATGCTGTGTTCTAGGGACAGCTTTGCAAGTCACATTCAAAGTGATGAGAATAGCAACACAGGGGTGTCCTTGTGCAGGATCTGTGCAGACCTAAGGCATCACTGTTAACAAGGCATTTTAAAGGTTTCCTTGCTTCTGGGTGCAGGATGGTCCTGTAAAATTTTATGATTTTTTCGGTCTATTTTTAGTTTGTTTTATCCAGGCTGGATCCTCTACCAGACAAGGTACCTTCCAATGGACTAGTGGGTCTTACACTTGTCCAATGAATCCTATACCTCATGGACAGTGATGGGTCTTTCCAGGGGATTCAAATCCTCTCATGCCCTTCATGTCGGCATGAGAAAATCCAGTACTTGTCATCCATTGTGCGTGTATACCAATACATCGGTATGTGCGCACAGTAAACTACAGTCATTAGATTTTCTCATGTCAGTATGAGGGGCATGAGAGGAATTCTATCCCCTTCCAAGGTTCCCTGTCAAGCAAAGGATTACTCATATACAAGCCTTCGAGCCTAAATATAAGACATCCTATTCCCAACAGTTTAGTAGCAGTTATAAGAATCGCAGTCTTTCCTCTTTGATTGGAAGCTAGAAGATAAGGTATCCAAGAAAGGATGGTCACTCTAGCAATCAAGACTAGCAGCTACGCCATTATGTTCTCAAAATATTTGTAAGAAGCATCTCTCTCTCTCTCTCTCTCTCTCTCTCTCTCTCTTTGGGTAGGGGACCTGTAAAATACCTCTCAAACCGCATTCAAGTACTTGGAATTGAGTAAGGGATTGGCTTCTAGTACTTGGAATTGAGTAAGGGATTTGCCTCTTGACCAGGTCCGGGATTGGTCCTCATTCCTATATCATGTCTTAACTCATTAGAAATGCCTCGATCCAATAGTATTGACACCCTTGAAGCACAGGATCTGTCCCGATTGATACCAATTCCGATCCGTGCACTAAAACTCAGTTTGCTTGCAAGGGAAATCAAAGGGATGGGAAGGGAAAATTTTTAAACCTAAAAAAGAAATTTTTATAGTTATAACACAATATTAATGTATAAACTATCTAAATTTTTTATCATATTTAGTGATGTTACTTATTAAACAAAAAATTTATTTTACTTTTTAAATGCAAGGGATTTGGATGTAAAGTAAAATGTAAATCTATTATTAAATATGGAATGATTTGGAATTAATTACATAGTCAAGTGATAACATGTCTGTAATGATTATAGAAGTTTTTTTTATTAAGTTTAAAAATTTCACTTCCTTTTCCTTTAATTCCCCTTATAACCAAGCAATTGTACTACAATCATAGTAACTCCCAAGAAATACAGTTCGTGTCCAATGTAGTTGTAGTAGGGAGCGGCCACCCACGATCCAAATGGCAACTCTTGCGTAAGGGAGAAATTCACCTTCGATCTCCACCATTCTTGGGATAAAAACCCTAATTAACATTCAAAGCAAAGGAGGGAGAGCCTCTGAATCGCAGGAGAGAGAGAGAGAGAGAGAGAGAGAGAGAGAGCCCAATTTGTGTAAAATGGTTCTCTTCCTCCTCTATACCTCCTTTATTTAATTTTAACCAATGTTATGTTGCCCTAGAATCCCTACACAGCTAAACTGGTGAGAGGTACAATCCCATTGGGTGATCCATGTAATTATCTATAAAGAAATAATTTTTTTTTTCAATTCTCAATTTATAATGTTTACATCTAAAGATACAATTAAGTGAATATAACTCTTATGCCCCAATGGTGGTAAGTACAATATCGTATAACGGATCAATATGGATGAAAATAATTACCCTTGATTCTTCATTTTAACCCCAAGGGGATAGCTCAATTGGCAAAAGATCAACACCTCAAAATAGAGAGGTTATGAGTTCTACCTCCCCCTCCTCCGACCCCCCAACTGCCCCCCCTCCCCCCACAAAAAAAATAAAAATAAAAATAAAAATAATAATAATTACTGTCATTGCAAGCTAATCTGTCGGATTGTCATATGAAGAGAATCTGAACCATATATTGGGCATTGTAACCAACCTCAACCGATCCACACGTTGATCATCATCAGCTACCTCAGACTCTTAACTCAACAGCATACGGCTCTACACAATCTCAACTACCTCCCATAAGATAGAGATTTTACAGTCAATCTGTTGTAACAATTTACATTACTGTTCCACACTTATAAATAGAAACGAACCTTTATCACAAATGAAAAGAGAGGAACATTCTTCAAATGTTATCTTTTCAGGCACCAAAACAATTTTAGAACACTTTGAAAACAATAATCAATATACTTTGAAACCTTTGTAAATTATTTACAAAACTATCATTGGATCTGACATTTCATTTAATCAAGTACATATATTCTCTCCTTAGATATTCACCCCTATGTGGTATGTGGGAAGTGCATTTCTTGTTAAGCATCTCTTTCGTCTATATGTAAACATCATAAACCCAATGCACCGATATATAGTCCATGAGACATCAACTATTGGTATATCAAAACACATATTACCTAACCACTTTGATAAGGACCTCTCAAGTTTGAGGACTTACTGTAATTCACTAAAGAAAATCTTGTCATTTACACATCTCACAATAGTCTACTCAATTTTTATCATAGCATGTTCAATATACAACAATATGAACACTTGCACTTCCGTCTGGAATTGAATTGCAATTTCAGAAGACATAGTGCCGACAACGTACAACTGTATAAACAGAATGCATGTCCAGTTCTATCCGTAGTTGTGAACAAGGTTCTAAATTTAGGTATCGAGATTGATCCATACTGATACTGACAGTAATGATCACATTTTGGAATTAGTTACTGGATCGGTCATTTTCACAGAAAAAAGAGATCGGAGCAGAGACTCCAAAGCAGAGAAGAACATCTTCACTTCTGTTCCATATTTGTTGCCATCACCTCCATCGAGTTAAATACCTTCACCATCGACCCCAATCACCAGATCCATGAAATAGAGAAAGAATTAAAAATAAGTGTCCATTGAAGCTCTAATTCAGTTTATAGAATTCAAGAAATTAAGAAGAAGCAAACCATCTTACCTCTGCAGAACTCGTGCTAACCTCTCTAAGAATGGGATTGGGATCTTTCCCAATTGGTACGGTAATTGGAAGAGAGAATGATCTTATCAAGGCCATTTATGCCTTACAGAGCTCAACAGATGGCTTTTACATGTCGCTCCACAGATGGCCTTTCTGTCTACTTAAAACGTTTTTTTACCGTTTAATACGTCAAAATCATACTATTCGTGTGTCATATGATCTGGTATAGAATTCACGGTTTTTTATATTTTCTCCAAATCTATGCAATCATTTGTATAAAAAAAAAATTATTCGACCCAAAAATACTGTATTCATATAAAACGCGAATTTACTAATATACTTTCAACCATAGTTCGTAAGTTCGGATACCGCAAAAAGTCAGATACTGGTACGTACAGGTATTAAACGGAGTCAGACTTTGATACGGAGACCAATAATCCGTTTAAAAAAAAAATTTACGGCATTAATACGGTACGTGTTTAATACGGGTAGCCTGTGGAAAAATCGGGACTGCAAATACGGGCATATATTCACTATGCAATAAACAGATATAGCATTCAATAAATAAAATATTAATATATAAATATAATTTATAAATAAAAACATTTCAATCCATGAAATCCCGCACAAAATTATCACCCCATCAAACATATAAAGTGAAAAACTATCATCCTATCAAACATATAAAGTGAAAAACCATCATCCCATCAAATATAAAAACTAAAATATTACAATTCTGAAAAATTTTCAAATATAAAATGTGCAAAATTTTCACATTAAGTATTTATTAACTATGGGTTCAACATTGCAAAGCTTTTTTTACCAAAAAAAAAAAAAAAAACACTGTAGAGCGTTTGAATCTTCTGTTCATAGTTAGTAAATATGCGTATAATACACGTATTATATGCGTATCTTTTTTTTAAATATTTTTTTCATATTTTTCTGAATATACGTAGAGAGTTTTGTAACTTTTTTAAAAAAATAATGAAAAGTAGTATATGTAGAAGACCAAAGCTGAAATTGACGGTGCAGCACACAACTTATCTGCTTGTAGGATCCTTGCACGTTGACGATCGTGGAAGGGATTTTGGGAACAAGTCGATGGGGAAGTGATTTGGGGAACAAATCGTGAGTTTAGGACATAGCCGTTGGAGTTGCCAACGGCCATGGAAGGGACGAAGGGTTCTGTTTTACTTTGGGGAACAGAACCTACGATAGTAAATTTTAGGATTCTTTTTTACTATTTTTTTAAATTTATTATTTTTTAATAATTGTCACCGTATTATACGCGTTTAAGACACCATACGCGTATTAAATGTGTATAATACGTTTCATTATTTAAAATAAAAAAACGTTACGAGACTCTCTACGTATATTCGGAAAAATCCAAAAAAACTCGTTTAAAAAAACGATACGGATTTAATACGCATATTATACATGTATTTACTAACTATGCTTCCAACAACTAATTCATATATGGTATGATGTTTAAATATTGCATGCCACATGTTAGTCATGCAATGGATACGGTTGCCACATGGTGACTATCAACGGTTATTATAAATATTTATTTTTTAATAAAATAATAACCTATCTATGTCACAGAATGGGATCGATTGGATACTCAAAGTTGCCTTTTCAATTAGATCAGACCGATATATAGACCGATCCCATTGATTTTTGAAGCCATCAATACCATGTTCGAATTCCAATACTTGGATTACCAAGACATCGAAGTTCCGCAGCACAAGTTCATTATGTGCAAATTCGCCTACCTCCTGCAAGCGGGCTTGGATCCTCTGCAGCCATGCAGCACCTGCAGCCCCATCTGAACCGTTGGATTGCATTGGATGCACATGTAGATGTGCTCTCAATGGCCCAAATGCAGTTGCAGGGATTGCACGATAGCAGGAAACCCAAGCCCCCTGCATGCTCCAATACCGATCCAGACTTCCACGTTAAAAGAGCATTAAAGGTCAATCTCTCATGTGTTTGGTGTATACCATGCACCCGTCTTTCTACTATACCTTGTAAAACGTTTTCTGGACATTTCAAGTGGGACCTCTTTAATGAAATATAAATTGATGGGTAAATCTAAATGTAACAAGGAGTTATTACATTTAGTCTGTAACAATCCCATTGGTGTTCATTAAAGAGAAAATCATGGTAATCCCCAATAAATAGGGGGATAGTTTTGATATTTCATTTGGGTACTAATGCTTTGATGGTGACAAGACCCTTGTTACAGGTCTGGTTGTAATGAAAAGGTATTAAATGTGGGATCCAAATCATCTCTTGCGATAGTCAGAACTACTGATTGATCCAACAGTTGAAGTTCAGTTGACATGCATATCAATACAACGAGATGGATGTTAGATGAACTCCAACTGTTGGATCACCTCGGCAGCAGGAACTACCGCAGAAAAAGATTTCTATACATTAAATGTGTGCTAAAAGGAATCATTATGGTAACTGACACACATATTGAACCTTTAAGTAGAATTCAATCCTAGCTGAAGTTTCAATTATCTGTGAGGGGAGAAAAAAAAAAAAAAAAGATTAGTCTGGTAAAACGACCCTTCTTACAATTGCAGTTGTAATTACAAGTCCTATTATAAATAGAAAATTCCAATAAAAATTGATGGTAATCTTGGATTTCACAATATTTGTGAGAGTATTCTTTTTGGATGAGTGGAAACATATAAAGTATATAATTATTTTTTCAGAATGTTCTCCTAAAGTTGCTTAATTTACTGATTCTTGAAGCGTTCAATCCAATCCAAGTAAAGTGAGTTTGGATGCTGGATAATAAGGCATCATAGAAAGGAGGGTTTATTATCATACCAATCAATGTTAGCATCTATTCCAAAACAGGAAATACAAATAATAATGTTGATTCCACAAAAGTTGAGTTGTTTTACTGATTCTGGATTCGTTCCAATCCATGTATCCTATCTTGGTCAAGCTGGAACATAAAGAATCAGAAAAAGAAAGGTGAGGAAAATCGCGTGCACCAGAAGTTATCTGTTGCAGTAGAACACATGCCTAAGATCAAGAGAGATGTTCAGATTCTCTTCCCACCCGATATTACGACATCCATGCTATTCCCCCTTATCCCCTTATATATCTCATGGGTCCCCACCTAATTGGTGGTTTTTTTAGGTCCTGTCAATAATGATGCGTGGTAGCACTTGTAAAAATAAAAAACCAAAATAGTTCACTTGCATGTGGTATATGTATTCTATACAGGATCTCATCATCATCATCATCATCGTTCATATTTAGTGGACTCTATATTCTATAAGTGGGTCTCACATCCAATAGACCGTGATGTTTTCTCGTGGAGAGCAGTTACGTCCATGCAGGTGAACTGAACTCCTCCTTATTGGGAATAGTCTCACATTGCTAATGAGATTGGAATCCTGTGGTCTTATATATGGAGAGTCCCTCCACTTACTAGTACGAACTTTTGAGTTGAAAACTTAACACTCCTCTGCAGGCCATGCACATATATAAAAGGGTATTGCTTCAAATGCAGTAGTATTGTGAGTTGCTCTCCAGCAGCTTTAACAAATTATAAAGCAGGATGGAAGAAACTTTTAGGCAGGAACTAGAAGGAGATTCATTTTGCGCCACATGGACTCTGGATGGTATTATGTTAGAACAAGAATGTGGTGGTAAGAGTACTAGTGGAAACATTTGGATGAAATCAGGAGATGCTACAGTTGTTCCAGGTTCAAGTGGTGAACTGAAGTTAAGGACTGTGGTAAGGACCCTTGTAATCATCTATAAGTATATAGAGAGTGGTGATCTAGCCAAAATAGTCTGGGCACCAATATCAGATCAAAAGAAAGAGCTTCAGAAGAGAGGTGAGAAACAGAACCGTGTACCTCCTACTATTGTTGCATATAATTATTTTGATCAGTGCGAACCGTGTACCTCCTACTATTGTTGCATATAATTATTTTGATCAGTGCAATGTAACGTCAAAACATATGTATGAAAATCAGAAGATTTCAGCTTCTCTTGGGGGCAGTTTTGACGATCTCAGCTTGGGAAGCTTCATGAAAATGAAATGATCATAAACCCTAATTCCACTTGATCACTTCGCAACTTTTTTTTTTTTTTTTCCAGAATGATAGTATTGTAATGTTTGATGAAAGGGTACTCTTATCCATATCATCTAAAATTATTTTAACGAAATCCAGATCCCACCTGCACATTCCATTATTTCATGGTCTCATCAAGCACAACAATCTTTTTTAGCTTCCTCAGACAGCTTAATGCATACGTAATTGCTCTCTTTGCTTTCAGTAAATACCGAAATCATGGTTTTTGTTGTGATCATCTACAATGATGTGATGCTTGTTATCCCTGTAGTGGGAGGAGTGAATGGTAATCCTTCTTAGGATAACCTATTCTTATTCATGTTGATCACAGGTTGATACTGAGAGGAGGGGGTGAATCAGTGTCTTGAAAAATTCTTCTCAAATATTTCCTTTGAAGATAGACACTGTCTTGAGCTGATGCTTCACTTACTGACTACAATCACACAGCCATTGAAATCTAATCACACACACATAGTCGTATGCACAACCACCTCGCTACCACAGAGTGGCCAGGTCTACCATGTTGTGCACACCTATCCTGCAGATCATTCCACACACTTCACAATGTACAAAATAAACACATTTACATAGCATCCACAACACAGAGGTATACGTGGTTCACAACCACAGTACGTGATGGCTAGTCCATGGAGTAATACCCAATGGGTTCCGTATATATTTAATACTTTACTTTTAGCTGTACACACAGTAGTGAGTACATACACCTAGTTTACCCAGCATAAAACTAGGAGGGCACAAATGTGCCAATAATTCAGGTACCAAGTACCAGTGTGCAGCGCAGTGTTCAGCACACGCTGTACACACTATGCTTAAGCCGTACCCACGGGAAGAAAACAGTTATAGTTACAGGCTTATAATTGCTTTACAATTTTTTCCCCACTAGTTAGGTATTTAACATAATCACCTATCACTACAACAATATGAATTTTTTGCTACGGAAATTTTCCGTTGTGTAAAATATTTTTCCGTTGGCAAAACTAAACACCTACAGTAAAATTTCCGTTGTCGTTCTGTTGTCATAAATTCCGTAGCGAATTTCCCCTACGAAAAACTGAGTGCTATGGGTGTATATATTTTCCACAACAGAAAAGACATTCCGTTGTATATAATTTAGATTTTAGACAACGGAAAAAGTCCCGTTGTCTATAATATACATTCCACAACAAAAAAGGCATTTCGTTGTCTATAATTTAAATTTTAGACAACGGAAAAAGTCCTGTTGTCTATAATATCCATTCCACAACAGCAAAAATAATCCGTTGTCTATAATATTGATTTTACACAACGAAAAGTATTCTGCTGTATATAATATACATTTTCCATTAGGGAAAGTAAAATAAAAATAGTCCGTTGTCTATAATATTGATTTTACACAACGGAAAGTAATCTGCTGTATATAATATACATTTTCCATAAGGGAAACTTATTTTCTGTGGTCTATAATAACCATTACGCTATAGACTAAATTTTCCGTTGGGAAAAATCATTTTTTTTTAAATTACATTTCTCTACCACCATACCCTACCCTATTAATCAATAAAAATTGCATATAAAGAAGAAAACCCAGTCCACAAAATGAAATACACTCAAACAAAGTTATACATATATAGAATCAAAATTCAAAAACATAAACTCAATCTTCCTATCTATCTCTTCTTCATCATAAACTTTCTTTATCTCTTTAGATGCCTGAAAATTAAAAGTACAGTTTTTAATAAAAGAATGAATGCATGAGAATAAATTTATAAAAACGAATGCATGAGATTAAATGGTAGTACCAACCAAGAATGCAGATTGGGTATTTCTACTTGAACCATGAATAAGCCAAAAAAATAGAGTTTCATCTTCCTAACTTCACCAGAACACAATATATATTATAATAACTCTCAAGGACAGAATGAGTTAAGCATGAGTGCCCAAAAAAGAACCTATGGGATAACAGGATCTAAAAGCCCAAAAAAGAACCTATGGAACTGTTGGGTACTTAGAAGAACTTCAGAATCAGAGGAATATTTCCACTCAAAATATCCTCAAATAATTGACGTGGACATAAGTACCTGCATTCTTAGTCATCTTGGCTAAGTCAGAAAATCCAGAAACACATTTAAATATAACAACTTCACAATATGCTATTGGTGGAAAGACACATCATCAAGACTACCATTCGGTCATTGCAGTAAAGGAAGCACCGCTGCAGGTTTGCAATGTAAATGGAAGCAATGTAAACATACAAGGCAGAGAAATGCTTACAACCATTGCTTCTGGAAATTTGGAGATGTCTCTGGCACTCCACATAGCTCACTGAAATCTTCAACTAAACTCAACACAGGCAAAACCTTGACATTTCAAGTGAAGACAGTCACACTGATGCTCCCTTGCCTTTTTCCACTTTTCTTTTCCACAACCAAGCTCACCCCTCTCTCATTGGTAGATAATACTGATTCAAGCCTTTATTGAAATACAATAAGCCTTCAAGAAATATTTCTTCACCTCAAAATGGACTTTCAACTTTTCATAAGCTCACTCAAGTTCTCACAGCTCTTCTTTAATGGAAGACCAACATTCAATGCCTTCAATGCATCAAAAACATACAAAACCCCATTGTAGCTCTCATTAAAGCATCAAACAATAACAATTTTTCACTAAACCTCATTCAGGTTCTTCATTACAGATTGATGGCACCCCATTGAACCCATGAAAGGTTGGTGGTGAAAATCAAGGCCTTAAACACACACCATACCTTCCAAAGAGGGTTTCCCCCAAACCCAAGCCTCTTCCTCTTCTCTGCCTCACTTTTTCTCTATCAATGGTCCACCATCATTCTGGTCCTTCAATATTACTGAATGAAGTCCCAAACAGTCCATGGGAGGTAGGTAGAAAGAATCAAAACCTTAAAACACCAACCTACCACTACATAGAGAGTATTTCACCCAAAAATAAGCGTAGAGCATTAAAAAAAAAAAAGAGAATGCAAGTTGAACCATTGGATTTGGATTTAAGATGAGTGAGATATGGCCAAAATACGATCGGCCAATAAGATTATTCCAAAAGGCATCTTTTGAAGCTTCACCATGCGCTGACGCTACACTAGAGCAAAACCTGCGCTGACAGATCAGTCGTTGTCGAATTCTGGTTGGTCATTGAAGGAATCTCCTTTAAAGGTCGTTCGATCAAAGAAAGTATGCGGGATTGATCGATAGCCATTGGATCGGCCAAATCACGTATTTAATATCGCATCAAATCTCGCCTGTGGATATGGATCATAGCCGCAACTTCACTGTACTTGCGCAACACCAAATTAGCGCATCTGCTGACAGAGTCTGAATCATTGTCGATCTGTGATTGGGGGAGAAAACATCTTCAAAAATTGACCATTGGATCTCTACGGAAGCGCGGGATGTTGTTAATCAATATTGCCAGGTGATGTTGTGGTTGAAGAGAACGATAATTTGCATGGCACAGGACCTGAGATGAATGCACTGAGAGTGCATATTGCTAATCAATTAGCTAGACGTCATCATTTACCTCAGATGTGTTACCCCTTAAAATATGATTAACTTAGGATTGTGTTATGTTTATTTTTATCAAAATACAATTGTTACTTTTTAGTATGATGTAATTCAATATTTTACACATATTTATAATTGCTAATTGAATAACTCTGAAATTATGCACTTAATTTTGTAAACATTATAGAATTAAAATTTACAATTATATATATTCTAACTTAGGCTTTTAATTGAATGCTTGAATTGTAATTTTAAAAAATATAAATAAATAACTTCCAGATTATTGTTTATCAAACGGGATTCTTCTCTCAAATAGCTCTGGATTCAATTAAGAGTAAATTTTATCAAACAGCATTCTACTCCCAATCAGTTCTGGAATTCATTCTGGAGTAGCGTTATCAATCAGCATTCTACTCCAAAAATTCTGACTCCAGAGAAGAAGTAAAAAACGACTCCGGACCAGAAGTAGCTCCATGGGAGCTGGAGTGTTATCAAACGGGCCCTTAGGCAGTTGGATCTGTTAGATCCCGTTAGAGAAAATCAAAGATGAAGGGAACCGTTGGATCTGGATCTTCTCACAGCTGTATTGTAAATACGCCACACCGAATCACGGATTCCACTTCATGGTTTCTGAATCACTGCATTAAGTTGCTTCCAGCCAATTGCATGTAAAGCGGGAGTATCCAGGCGGAACTGCTGCTATACACTAGAGCCCCCATGTTTCTGAGCCGTCAGACTCGAATTTCGTATGCATGGCTCCATCTGGTCCTTTGATAATGAACCTTCCCCTTATTATCTACCCAAAATACCCCTCTAAAATCGACCAAATGGCTTCTGTTGGTTGAGAGCACACTCTCTCACCTATATTTGTGTCGAACACCAGGCATGCACCAGGGCTGGCTTGCGGGAGAGCCTAAGGGCCATGCTAGTCACTGCGGGCCTGTGGCATGGGTGGCTTGCGGGTGCTAGCTGGTGGCATGGCACACTGCCTGCTACGGGCCTTGCTGCCTTGTGGGCTAGCTAGCTTGTGGGATGCTGCCATGGTGCTTCCATGGTGCTACTATTGTGCTTGCTTGTGGCTTGGCCCTGTTGACCATGGTGCTATGGGCATGGTTGCTGCTAGCCTCGGCTATGTGGCGGTTACTGCCTATGGTGCCTTTGCCTCGACCAAGCTGGCAGCCATGGTGGCATGCCACCTCAGCACAGTGGGCCCCACCCACATATTTTCTCTGTCCTCTTTCTCTCTCTTCATTCTCTCTCTTCATTATTTCTCTTCATTTTCTCTCTTTAGTCTCTTTTCTTCTTTCTTTCACAAAATAAAACATTGGCCACCTCAACAATGGGACATCAGTGGGGCCTAACCACTTTCTATCTCCTCTACATCATCACATTTTCTATCTCCTCTACAAAGTTGTACACAGCCTCTACCATCTGACTAGATCAACTCAGAATCATTGCCAATTCACTTCAAGCCTTCCCAAACACCCTATAGAGGTTGTATAACATTGTAAAATACACACACACTAGGCTGCTTTGTCTCTGCTACTGCACAAACATTCTCTCTCTTTCACTGATACTCTCTCTCCTCATTTCTCTAACTATATGATCATCCACACTGCCACATCAGCTAAGTTGCCAACAATGACAACATATGGCCAACAATTCATACGGATTTGGTGTCAATGATTGTTGACATTCTGTGTCATTAGATTGGCACAAAACCCAAATCCATTCCTGATTCAAATACCAATAATATGTTCTCTCTATTTGAGGTTCTCATGATGACCTAATGATGGGATGCAAAAAGAAATCAATGTCAATGGCTATTGACACAAGCCGGTATGTCTATGTAACGATTGTAAAGTAAGAAACATAGAGCAATGAGGAAGTGATTAAATAGATATGTTTTTTTTCCCCTTCCAACGGTATAAGGTCGTGTGGGAGATTCCATTCCACCAAGGTGGTGAAGAGAATTATTTTGCCATTCTTCCCTTGCTTTCTCATCACATTATAAATAGCAGTGTCTCTCTTCCTTTTGACATTTTTCTCTTCTCACTTCCCTTAGTGGGTTTTATATTGAAATTAAATATTGATTCTCATAAGTTGATTAATCTGATGTGAAAGATTCTCCCACACTGGTAGCATAAGGATCCTTTCATTTTTTTATTTTTTTATTTTTATTTTTATTATTATTTTTGTAAGAATATTGATCCAAAAAGTTGCTAGATTCTTTATTCGTTCCAACCCAATTGAATGGTGTTGTAAAAAGTACTATTTTATTTGAGAAATTACTTATTTGTTTATTGAAGAAGTTATGTTCCGATGATAAAGACTGCAATTGATGTTTAAGACATTATATTTGAAGTTGGGTCGTATCACAATCGATACTATCCTAAAGATAGAATTTGCCCCCAATGGTACAACTGGGTTGTATTGCAAATCTGGCTCCAAGATGAAGCAGCTTGACTTCTCGCATTAAACCTACACTAGTTTAATGCGTCCCTTCGAGTACGTCAGAGTTGTGCTTAAGTCAAATGCAAGACAATAATGCAATATTAGCAAAATAA
>CM053275.1:76421869-76456610 GCA_028583415.1 Protea cynaroides
GCATGAGAGGAATTCTATCCCCTTCCAAGGTTCCCTGTCAAGCAAAGGATTACTCATATACAAGCCTTCGAGACTAAATATAAGACATCCTATTCCCAACAGTTCAGTAGCAGTTATAAGAATCGTAGTCTTTCCTCTTTGATTGGAAGCTAGAAGATAAGGTATCCAAGAAAGGATGGTCACTCTAGCAATCAAGACTAGCAGCTACGCCATTATGTTCTCAAAATATTTGTAACAAGCATCTCTCTCTCTCTCTCTCTCTCTCTCTCTCTCTCTCTTTGGGTAAGGGACCTGTAAAATACCTCTCAAACCGCATTCAAGTACTTGGAATTGAGTAAGGGATTGGCTTCTAGTACTTGGAATTGAGTAAGGGATTTGCCTCTTGACCAGGTCCGGGATTGGTCCTCATTACCCTATATCATGTCTTAACTCATTAGAAATGCCCCGATCCAATAGTATTGACACCCTTGAAGCACAGGATCTGTCCCGATTGATACCAATTCCGATCCGTGCACTAAAACTCAGTTTGCTTGCAAGGGAAATCAAAGGGATGGGAAGGGAAAATTTTTAAACCTAAAAAAGAAATTTTTATAGTTATAACACAATATTAATGTATAAACTATCTAAATTTTTTATCATATTTAGTGATGATACTTATTAAACAAAAAATTTATTTTACTTTTTAAATGCAAGGGATTTGGATGTAAAGTAAAATGTAAATCTATTATTAAATATGGAATGATTTGGAATTAATTACATAGTCAAGTGATAACATGTCTGTAATGATTATAAAAGCTTTTTTTATTAAGTTTAAAAATTTCATTTCCTTTTCCTTTAATTTCCCTTGTAACCAAGCAATTGTACCACAATCATAGTAACTCCCAAGAAATACAGTTCGTGTCCAATGTAGTTGTAGTAGGGAGCGGCCACCCACGATCCAAATGGCAACTCTTGCGCAAGGGAGAAATTCACCTTCGATCTCCACCATTCTTGGGATAAAAACCCTAATTAACATTCAAAGCAAAGGAGGGAGAGCCTCTGAATCGCAGGAGAGAGAGAGAGAGAGAGAGAGAGAGAGAGAGAGAGAGAGCCCAATTCGTGTAAAATGGTTCTCTTCCTCCTCTATACCTCCTTTATTTAATTTTAACCAATGTTATGTTGCCCTAGAATCCCTACACAGCTAAACTGGTGAGAGGTACAATCCCATTGGGTGATCCATGTAATTATCTATAAAGAAATAAATTTTTTTTTTCAATTCTCAATTTATAATGTTTACATCTAAAGATACAATTAAGTGAATATAACTATTATGCCCCAATGGTGGTAAGTACAATATCGTATAATGGATCAATATGGATGAAAATAATTACCCTTGATTCTTCATTTTAACCCCAAGGGAATAGCTCAGTTGGCAAAAGATCAACACCTCAAAATAGAGAGGTTATGAGTTCTACCTCCCCCTCCTCGGACCCCCCAACTGCCCCCCCTCCCCCCACAAAAAATAAAAATAAAAATAAAAATAATAATAATTACTGTCATTGCAAGCTAATATGTCGGATTGTCATATGAAGAGAATCTGAACCATATATTGGGCATTGTAACCAACCTCAACCAATCCACACGTTGATCATCATCAGCTACCTAAAATTCTTAACTCAACAGCATACGGCTCTACACAATCTCAACTACCTCCCATAAGATAGAAATTTTACAGTCAATCTGTTGTAACAATTTATATTACTGTTCCACACTTATAAATAGAAACGAACCTTTATCACAAATGAAAAGAGAGGAACATTCTTCAAATGTTATCTTTTCAGGCACCAAAACAATTTTAGAACACTTTGAAAACAATAATCAATATACTTTGAAACCTTTGTAAATTATTTACAAAACTATCATTGGATCTGACATTTCATTTAATCAAGTACATATATTCTCTCCTTAGATATTCACCCTATGTGGTATGTGGGAAGTGCATTTCTTGTTAAGCATCTCTTTGTCTATATGTAAACATCATAAACCCAATGCACCGATATATAGTCCATGAGACATCAACTATTGGTATATCAAAACACATATTACCTAACCACTTTGATAAGGACCTCTCAAGTTTGAGGACTCACTGTAATTCACTAAAGAAAATCTTGTCATTTACACATCTCACAATAGTCTACTCAAAATTTTTATCATAGCATGTTCAATATACAACAATATGAACACTTGCACTTCCGTCTGGAATTGAATTGCAATTTCAGAAGACACAGTGCCGACGACGTACAACTGTATAAACAGAATGCATGCCCAGTTCTATCCATAGTTGTGAATAAGGTTCTAAATTCAGGTATCGAGATTGATCCATACTGATACTGACAGTAATGATCACATTTTGGAATTAGTTACTGGATCGGTCATTTTCACAGAAAAAAGAGATCGGAGCAGAGACTCCAAAGCAGAGAAGAACATCTTCACTTCTGTTCCACATTTGTTGCCATCACCTCCATCGAGTTAAATACCTTCACCATCGACCCCAATCACCAAATCCATGAAATAGAGAAAGAATTAAAAATAAGTGTCCATTGAAGCTCTAATTCAGTTTATAGAATTCAAGAAATTAAGAAGAAGCAAACCATCTTACCTCTGCAGAACTCGTGCTAACCTCTCTAAGAATGGGATTGGGATCTTTCCCAATTGGTACGGTAATTGGAAGAGAGAATGATCTTATCAAGGCCATTTATGCCTTACAGAGCTCAACAGATGGCTTTTACATGTCGCTCCACAGATGGCCTTTCTGTCTACTTAAAACGTTTTTTTACCGTTTAATACGTCAAAATCATACTATTCGTGTGTCATATGATCTGGTATAGAATTCACGGTTTTTTATATTTTCTCCAAATCTATGCAATCATTTGTATAAAAAAAAAAATTATTCGACCCAAAAATACTGTATTCATATAAAACGCGAATTTACTAATATACTTTCAACCATAGTTCGTAAGTTCGGATACCGCAAAAAGTCAGATACAGGTACGTACAGGTATTAAACGGAGTCAGACTTTGATACGGAAACCAATAATCCGTTTAAAAAAAAGTTTACGGCATTAATACGGTACGTGTTTAATACGGGTAGCCTGTGGAAAAATCGGGACTGCAAATACGGGCATATATTCACTATGCAATAAACATATATAGCATTCAATAAATAAAATATTAATATATAAATATAATTTATAAATAAAAACATTTCAATCCATGAAATCCCGCACAAAATTATCACCCCATCAAACATATAAAGTGAAAAACTATCATCCTATCAAACATATAAAGTGAAAAACCATCATCCCATCAAATATAAAAACTAAAATATTACAATTCTGAAAAATCTTCAAATATAAAATGTGCAAAATTTTCACATTAAGTATTTATTAACTATGGGTTCAACATTGCAAAGCTTTTTTTACCAAAAAAAAAAAAAAAAAACACTGTAGAGCGTTTGAATCTTCTGTTCATAGTTAGTAAATATGCGTATAATACACGTATTATAAGCGTATTTTTTTTTAAATATTTTTTTCATATTTTTCTGAATATACGTAGAGAGTTTTGTAACTTTTTTTAAAAAATAATGAAAAGTATTATATGTAGAAGACCAAAGCTCAAATTGACGGTGCAGCACACAACTTATCTGCTTGTAGGATCCTTGCACGTTGACGATCGTGGAAGGGATTTTGGGAACAAGTCGATGGGGAAGTGATTTGGGGAACAAATCGTGAGCTTAGGACATAGCCGTTGGAGTTGCCAACGGCCATGGAAGGGACGAAGGGTTCTGTTTTACTTTGGGGAACAGAACCTACGATAGTAAATTTTAGGATTCTTTTTTACTATTTTTTTAAATTTATTATTTTTTAATAATTGTCACCGTATTATACGCGTTTAAGACACCATACACGTATTAAATGTGTATAATACGTTTCATTATTTAAAATAAAAAAAGCGTTACAGACTCTACGGATTTAATACGCATATTATACATGTATTTACTAACTATGCTTCCAACAACTAATTCATATATGGTATGATGTTTAAATATTGCATGCCACATGTTAGTCATGCAATGGATACGGTTGCCACATGGTGACTATCAACGATTATTATAAATATTTATTTTTTAATAAAATAATAACCTATGTATGTCACAGAATGGGATCGATTGGATACTCAAAGTTGCCTTTTCAATTAGATCAGACCGATATATAGACCGATCCCATTGATTTTTGAAGCCATCAATACCATGTTCGAATTCCAATACTTGGATTACCAAGACATCGAAGTTCCGCAGCACAAGTTCATTATGTGCAAATTCGCCTACCTCCTGCAAGCGGGCTTGGATCCTCTGCAGCCATGCAGCACCTGCAGCCCCATCTGAACCATTGGATTGCATTGGATGCATATGTAGATGTGCTCTCAATGGCCCAAATGCAGTTGCAGGGATTGCACGATAGCAGGAAACCCAAGCCCCCTGCATGCTCCAATACCGATCCAGACTTCCACGTTAAAAGAGCATTAAAGGTCAATCTCTCATGTGTTTGGTGTATACCATGCACCCGTCTTTCTACTATACCTTGTAAAACGTTTTCTGGACATTTCAAGTGGGACCTCTTTAATGAAATATAAATTGATGGGTAAATCTAAATGTAACAAGGAGTTATTACATTTAGTCTGTAACAATCCCATTGGTGTTCATTAAAGAGAAAATCATGGTAATCCCCAATAAATAGGGGGATAGTTTTGATATTTCATTTGGGTACTAATGCTCTGACGGTGACAAGACCCTTGTTACAGGTCTGGTTGTAATGAGAAGGTATTAAATGTGGGATCCAAATCATCTCTTGCGATAGTCAGAACTACTGATTGATCAAACAGTTGGAGTTCAGTTGGCATGCATATCAATACAACGAGATGGATGTTAGATGAACTCCAACTGTTGGATCACCTCGGCAGCAGGAACTACCGCAGAAAAATATTTCTATACATTAAATGTGTGCTAAAATGAATCATTATGGTAACTGACACACATATTGAACCTTTAAGTAGAATTCAATCCTAGCTGAAGTTTCAATTATCTGTGAGGGGAGAAAAAAAAAAAAAAAGATTAGTCTGGTAAAACGACCCTTCTTACAATTGCAGTTGTAATTACAAGTCCTATTATAAATAGAAAATTCCAATAAAAATTGATGGTAATCTTGGATTTCACAATATTTGTGAGAGTATTCTTTTTGGATGAGTGGAAACATATAAAGTATATAATTATTTTTTCAGAATGTTCTCCTAAAGTTGCTTTACTGATTCTTGAAGCGTTCAATCCAATCCAAGTAAAGTGAGTTTGGATGCTCGATAATAAGGCATCATAGAAAGGAGGGTTTATTATCATACCAATCAATGTTAGCATCTATTCCAAAACAGGAAATACAAATAATAATGTTGATTCCACAAAAGTTGAGTTGTTTTACTGATTCTGGATTCGTTCCAATCCATGTATCCTATCTTGGTCAAGCTGGAACATAAAGAATCAGAAAAAGAAAGGTGAGGAAAATCGCGTGCACCAGAAGTTATCTGTTGCAGTAGAACACATGCCTAAGATCAAGAGAGATGTTCAGATTCTCTTCCCACCCGATATTACGACATCCATGCTATTCCCCCTTATCCCCTTATATATCTCATGGGTCCCCACCTAATTGGTGGTTTTTTTAGGTCCTGTCAATAATGATGCGTGGTAGCACTTGTAAAAATAAAAAACCAAAATAGTTCACTTGCATGTGGTATATGTATTCTATACAGGATCTCATCATCATCATCATCATCGTTCATATTTAGTGGACTCTATATTCTATAAGTGGGTCTCACATCCAATAGACCGTGATGTTTTCTCGTGGAGAGCAGTTACGTCCATGCAGGTGAACTGAACTCCTCCTTATTGGGAATAGTCTCACATTGCTAATGAGATTGGAATCCTGTGGTCTTATATATGGAGAGTTCCTCCACTTACTAGTTTGAACTTTTGAGTTGGAAACTTGACATAGTATCAAAGCTCCAGGTTCCCTCTCATAATAACCCTAAAAAAAGAGAGGCTAAGTCACCGAAAGAGAGACGTCAGATGCACAAAAGAGGGACGATCACCCGAAAGAGGGACTATAAGTCACCCAAAGAAGGATCAGTCACCCAAGAAGAGGGACCAGTCACCTGAAAAGTGTCATGTATTGCTACATATACTACCACATATACACCACTTAACGGTGGGGTTATATGTGAGGGAGAGTATTGGGAATAGTCCCACATTGCTAATGAGATTGGAATCCTGTGGTCTTATATATGGAGAGTCCCTCCACTTACTAGTACGAACTTTTGAGTTGAAAACTTAACACTCCTCTGCAGGCCATGCACATATATAAAAGGGTATTGCTTCAAATGCAGTAGTATTGTAAGTTGCTCTCCAGCAGCTTTAACAAATTATAAAGCAGGATGTAAGAAACTTTTAGGCAGGAACTAGAAGGAGATTCATTTTGCGCCACATGGACTCTGGATGGTATTATGTTAGAACAAGAATGTGGTGGTAAGAGTACTAGTGGAAACATTTGGATGAAATCAGGAGATGCTACAGTTGTTCCAGGTTCAAGTGGTGAACTGAAGTTAAGGACTGTGGTAAGGACCCTTGTAATCATCTATAAGTATATAGAGAGTGGTGATCTAGCCAAAATAGTCTGGGCACCAATATTAGATCAAAAGAAAGAGCTTCAGAAGAGAGGTGAGAAACAGAACCGTGTACCTCCTACTATTGTTGCATATAATTATTTTGATCAGTGCGAACCGTGTACCTCCTACTATTGTTGCATATAATTATTTTGATCAGTGCAATGTAACGTCAAAACATATGTATGAAAATCAGAAGATTTCAGCTTCTCTTGGGGGCAGTTTTGACGATCTCAGCTTGGGAAGCTTCATGAAAATGAAATGATCATAAACCCTAATTCCACTTGATCACTTCGCAACTTTTTTTTTTTTTCCAGAATGATAGTATTGTAATGTTTGATGAAAGGGTACTCTTATCCATATCATCTTCTAATAAAATTATTTTAACGAAATCCAGATCCCACCTGCACATTCCATTATTTCATGGTCTCATCAAGCACAACAATCTTTTTTAGCTTCCTCAGACAGCTTAATGCATACGTAATTGCTCTCTTTGCTTTCAGTAAATACCGAAATCATGGTTTTTGTTGTGATCATCTACAATGATGTGATGCTTGTTATCCCTGTAGTGGGAGGAGTGATTGGTAATCCTTCTTAGGATAACCTATTCTTATTCATGTTGATCACAGGTTGATACTGAGAGGAGGGGGGTGAATCAGTGTCTTGAAAAATTCTTCTCAGATATTTCCTTTAAAGATAGACACTGCCTTGAGCTGATGCTTCACTTACTAACTACAATCACACAGCCATTGAAATCTAATCACACACACACAGTCGTATGCACAACCACCTCGCTACCACAGAGTGGCCAGGTCTACCATGTTGTGCACACCTATCCTGCAGATCATTCCACACACTTCACAATGTACAAAATAAACACATTTACATAGCATCCACAACACAGAGGTATACGTGGTTCACAACCACAGTACGTGATGGCTAGTCCATGGAGTAATACCCAATGGGTTCCGTATATATTTAATACTTTACTTTT
This sequence comes from Protea cynaroides, assembly GCA_028583415.1. Taxonomy (NCBI): domain Eukaryota; kingdom Viridiplantae; phylum Streptophyta; class Magnoliopsida; order Proteales; family Proteaceae; genus Protea; species Protea cynaroides. The sequence continues at coordinate 76,429,608 of CM053275.1, forward strand.
AGCTGTACACACAGTAGGGAGTACATACACCTAGTTTACCCAGCATAAAACTAGGAGGGCACAAATGTGCCAATAATTCAGGTACCAAGTACCAGTGTTCAGCACACGCTGCACACACTATGCTTAAGCCGCACCCACGGGAAGCAAACAGTTATAGTTACAGGCTTATAATTGCTTTACAATTTTTTCCCCACTAGTTAGGTATTCAACATAATCACCTATCACTACAACAATATGAATTTTTTGCTACGGAATTTTTTCGTTGTGTAAAATATTTTTCCATTGGCAAAACTAAACACCTACAGTAAAATTTCCGTTGTCGTTCTGTTGTCATAAATTTCGTAGCGAATTTCCCCTACGAAAAACTGAGTGCTATGGGTGTATATATTTTCCACAACAGAAAAGACATTCCGTTGTATATAATTTAGATTTTAGACAACGGAAAAAGTCCCGTTGTCTATAATATATATTCCACAACAAAAAAGGCATTTCGTTGTCTATAATTTAAATTTTAGACAACGGAAAAAGTCCTGTTGTCTATAATATCCATTCCACAACAGCAAAAATAATCCGTTGTCTATAATATTGATTTTACACAACGAAAAGTATTCTGCTGTATATAATATACATTTTCCATTAGGGAAAGTAAAATAAAAATAGTCCGTTGTCTATAATATTGATTTTACACAACGAAAAGTAATCTGCTGTATATAATATACATTTTCCATGAGGAAAACTTATTTTCTGTGGTCTATAATAACCATTACGCTATAGAATAAATTTTCCGTTGGGAAAAATCATTTTTTTTTTAAATTACATTTCTCTACCACCATACCCTACCCTATTAATCAATAAAAATTGCATATAAAGAAGAAAACCCAGTCCACAAAATGAAATACAATCAAACAAAGTTATACATATATAGAATCAAAATTCAAAAACATAAACTCAATCTTCCTATCTATCTCCTCTTCATCATAAACTTTCTTTATCTCTTTAGATGCCTGAAAATTAAAAGTACAGTTTTTAATAAAAGAATGAATGCATGGGAATAAATTTATAAAAACGAATGCATGAGATTAAATGGTAGTAGTACCAACCAAGAATGCAGATTGGGTATTTCTACTTGAACCATGAATAAGCCAAAAAAATAGAGTTTCATCTTCCTAACTTCACCAGAACACAATATATATTATAATAACTCTCAAGGACAGAATGAGTTAAGCATGAGAATGAGTTAAGCATGAGTGCCCAAAAAAGAACCTATGGGATAACAGGATCTAAAAGCCCAAAAAAGAACCTATGGAACTGTTGGGTACTTAGAAGAACTTCAGAATCAGAGGAATATTTCCACTCAAAATATCCTCAAATAATTGACGTAGACATAAGTACCTGCATTCTTAGTCATCTTGGCTAAGTCAGAAAATCCAGAAACACATTTAAATATAACAACTTCACAATATGCTATTGGTGGAAAGACACATCATCAAGACTACCATTCGGTCATTGCAGTAAAGGAAGCACCGCTGCAGGTTTGCAATGTAAATGGAAGCAATGTAAACATACAAGGCAGAGAAATGCTTACAACCATTGCTTCTGGAAATTTGGAGATGTCTCTGGCACTCCACATAGCTCACTGAAATCTTCAACTAAACTCAACACAGGAAAAACCTTGACATTTCAAGTGAAGACAGTCACAATGATGCTCCCTTGCCTTTTTCCACTTTTCTTTTCCACAACCAAGCTCACCCCTCTCTCATTGGTAGATAATACTGATTCAAGCCTTTATTGAAATACAATAAGCCTTCAAGAAATATTTCTTCACCTCAAAATGGACTTTCAACTTTTCATAAGCTCACTCAAGTTCTCATAGCTCTTATTTAATGGAAGACCAACATTCAATGCCTTCAATGCATCAAAAACATACAAAACCCCATTGTAGCTCTCATTAAAGCATCAAACAATAACAATTTTTCACTAAACCTCATTCAGGTTCTTCATTACAGATTGATGGCACCCCATTGAACCCATGAAAGGTTGGTGGTGAAAATCAAGGCCTTAAACACACACCATACCTTCCAAAGAGGGTTTCCCCCAAACCCAAGCCTCTTCCTCTTCTCTGCCTCACTTTTGCTCTATCAATGGTCCACCATCATTCTGGTCCTTCAATATTACTTAATGAAGTCCCAAACAGTCCATGGGAGGTAGGTAGAAAGAATCAAAACCTTAAAACACCAACCTACCACTACATAGAGAGTATTTCGCCCAAAAATAAGCGTAGAGCATTAAAAAAAAAAAGAGAATGCAAGTTGAACCGTTGGATTTGGATTTAAGATGAGTGAGATATGGCCAAAATACGATCGGCCAATAAGATTATTCCAAAAGGCATCTTTTGAAGCTTCACCATGCGCTGACGCTACACTAGAGCAAAACCCGCTGACCGACGGATCGGTCGTTGTCGAATTCTGGTTGGTCCTTGAAGGAATCTCCTTTAAAGGTCGTTCGATCAAAGAAAGTATGCGGGATTGATCGATAGCCATTGGATCGGCCAAATCACGTATTTAATATCGCATCAAATCTCGCCTGTGGATATGGATCATAGCCGCAACTTCACTATACTTGCGCAACACCAAATTAGCGCATCTGCCGACGTAGTCCGAATCATTGTCGATCTGTGATTGGGGGAGAAAACATCTTCAAAAATTGACCATTGGATCTCTACGGAAGCGCGGGATGTTGTTAATCAATATTGCCAGGTGATGTTGTGGTTGAAGAGAACGATAATTTGCATGGCACAGGACCTGAGATGAATGAACTGAGAGTGCATATTGCTAATCAATTAGCTAGACGTCATCATTTACCCCAGATATGATGTGTTACCCCTTAAAATATGATTAACTTAGGATTGTGTTATGTTTATTTTTATCAAAATACAATTGTTACTTTTTAGTATGATGTAATTCAATATTTTACACATATTTATAATTGCTAATTGAATAACTCTGAAATTATGCACTTAATTTTGTAAACATTATAGAATTAAAATTTACAATTATATATATTCTAACTTAGGCTTTTAATTGAATGCTTGAATTGTAATTTAAAAAAATATAAATAAATAACTTCCAGATTATTGTTTATCAAACGGGATTCTTCTCTCAAACAGCTCTGGATTCAATTAAGAGTAAATTTTATCAAACAGCATTCTACTCCCAATCAGTTCTGGAATTCATTCTGGAGCAGCGTTATCAATCAGCATTCTACTCCAAAAATTCTGACTCCAGAGAAGAAGTAAAAAACGACTCCGGACCAGAAGTAGCTCCATGGGAGCTGGAGTGTTATCAAACGGGCCCTTAGGCAGTTGGATCTGTTAGATCCCATTAGAGAAAATCAAAGATGAAGGGAACCGTTGGATCTGGATCTTCTCACAGCTGTATTGTAAATACGCCACACCGAATCACGGATTCCACTTCATGGTTTCTGAATCACTGCATTAAGTTGCTTCCAGCCAATTGCATGTAAAGCGGGAGTATCCAGGCGGAATTGCTGCTATACACTAGAGCCCCCATGTTTCTGAGCCATCAGACTCGAATTTCGTATGCATGGCTCCATCTGGTCCTTTGATAATGAATCTTCCCCTTATTATCTACCCAAAATACCCCTCTAAAATCGACCAAATGGCTTCTGTTGGTTGAGAGCACACTCTCTCACCTATATTTGTGTCGAACACCAGGCATGCACCAGGGCTGGCTTGCGGGAGAGCCTAAGGGCCATGCTAGTCACTGCGGGCCTGTGGCATGGGTGGCTTGCGGGTGCTAGCTGGTGGCATGGCACACTGCCTGCTACGGGCCTTGCTGCCTTGTGGGCTAGCTAGCTTGTGGGATGCTGCCATGGTGCTGCCATGGTGCTACTATTGTGCTTGCTTGTGGCTTGTCCCTGTTGACCATGGTGCTATGGGCATGGTTGCTGCTAGCCTCGGCTATGTGGCGGTTACTGCCTATGGTGCCTTTGCCTCGACCAAGCTGGCAGCCATGGTGGCATGCCACCTCAGCACAGTGGGCCCCACCCACATATTTTCTCTCTCCTCTTTCTCTCTCTTCATTCTCTCTCTTCATTATTTCTCTTCATTTTCTCTCTTTAGTCTCTTTTCTTCTTTCTTTCACAAAATAAAACATTGGCCACCTCAACAATGGGACATCAGTGGGGCCTAGCCACTTTCTATCTCCTCTACATCATCACATTTTCTATCTCCTCTACAAAGTTGTACACAGCCTCTACCATCTGACTAGATCAACTCAGAATCATTGCCAATTCACTTCAAACCTTCCCAAGCACCCTATAAAGGTTGTATAACATTGTAAAATACACACACACTAGGCTGCTTTGTCTCTGCTACTGCACAAACATTCTCTCTCTTTCACTGATACTCTCTCTCCTCATTTCTCTAACTATATGATCATCCACACTGCCACATCAGCCAAGTTGCCAACAATGACAACATATGGCCAACAATTCATACGGATTTGGTGTCAATGATTGTTGACATTCTGTGTCATTAGATTGGCACAAAACCCAAATCCATTCCTGATTCAAATACCAATAATATGTTCTCTCTATTTGAGGTTCTCATGATGACCTAATGATGGGATGCAAAAAGAAATCAATGTCAATGGCTATTGACACAAGCCGGTATGTCTATGTAACGATTGTAAAGTAAGAAACATAGAGCAATGAGGAAGTGATTAAATAGATATGTTTTTTTCCCCTTCCAACGGTATAAGGTCGTGTAGGAGATTCCATTCCACCAAGGTGGTGAAGAGAATTATTTTGCCATTCTTCCCTTGCTTTCTCATCACATTATAAATAGCAGTGTCTCTCTTCCTTTTGACATTTTTCTCTTCTCACTTCCCTTAGTGGGTTTTATATTGAAATTAAATATTGATTCTCATAAGTTGATTAATCTGATGTGAAAGATTCTCCCACACTGGTAGCATAAGGATCCTTTCATTTTTTTATTTTTTTATTTTTATTTTTATTATTATTTTTGTAAGAATATTGATCCAAAAAGTTGCTAGATTCTTTATTCGTTCCAACCCAATTGAATGGTGTTGTAAAAAGTACTATTTTATTTGAGAAATTACTTATTTGTTTATTGAAGAAGTTATGTTCCGATGATAAAGACTGCAATTGATGTTTAAGACATTATATTTGAAGCTGGGTCGTATCACAATCGATACTATCCTAAAGATAGAATTTGCCCCCAATGGTACAACTGGGTTGTATTGCAAATCTGGCTCCAAGATGAAGCAGCTTGACTTCTCGCATTAAACCTACACTAGTTTAATGCGTCCCTTCGAGTACGTCAGAGTTGTGCTTAAGTCAAAATGCAATATTAGCAAAATAACGGTGTTTCAGAAAAAAAAAATGGGGAATACCCTCGGTATGAGCTTACAAAGAGGGAAAGAGAGTAAGAGACAAAGAACCAAAAAAACTTAGTTTTTCCAATTCTTTTTTAAAAGTTCCCCCTCTTCAATTTATAGAGGAGAACATGTCTTTTGACCAAGATGAACTAACCTGTCTTTCCAAGACACCCCAAGGAAAGGGTGTGTCCCTTGTAAAGATACTTCGTGGAATCGAGTCATACGGGTTGAACCGTCATCGACCCAACAATTCTGGGTCAAACAGGTTAAACCGTTACTGACCCAATAGAAGCCAAATTAAAACTCAACCCATCAAGGGGTCTCGGGTTCTAATCTCACTAACCTCACTTCACTAGCCTCATATCGAAAAAACCAAAACAAAACATTTTTTTTTTATTTTAAAATTTTATTTAATAAAACTCGATAAAATACAACAAAAGAACTAGAACATAATAACAATATATGACATAAAAAAAAAACTATGTATGACATAAGAGGAAAGATAGTCAGTGGCCCCACGTGTTGGCCATCCAACGGGAGCGTCCCCTCTTCTCTCGAACCTCTAGGAGGAGATGATGTGAATCCGTCCCCATTAACCAGAGCCACAACCCAATTGTAGGGTGTAAGAGTACGGATTGAATCGGCTAGAAGATCTCAGGATCGATTCCGGATTGGAATCCACCAGATCCAATCCTGTGCCAAATCCCCAAGAGAGCATTTTTTTTGTGTGTATAAACTGATCCCTATGCATTTTCTTGGCCAATTTAGCCCAATCTCAAACGATCCATCGACTTGTGATCAAATCAGGGCGATCTCGATCCCTGAGTCTTTTCACTTGAACATTGATTGATGCCATATCTATAAGACTCGTACTCTACTAACCCGGCCTAACCATGTTGTGCTAGATCTTCCCATCATAGTTGGATCTAGCGGACCAACTGTGTAAATAAACCACAGGACCAGGTAAGTTAATTGACCCTAAAACAATCAAGTTAGGTCGTGTGGTTGACTACCTAAACCGGTATGGTCGACCATACGATGAGAGAAGTAAGACCAGTCAAAATAGATGTGTGGTCGACACCTGTGAGGGGTGTGGTCGACGGATTTTACGACCACACATATTAATCGCACGATGTAAAAGGGAGGCATCAGAGATATAGAGATATAGAACGTACATAATGCACAAGATTTTCACCACAATTGTAGGATGGGGAGGGACTAATGCAAGTAGTCTTAACCCCGCTTTGGGGAGAAACTGTTTCTAATTCGAACCCATGACCACCAAATCACATTAGAACAACTTTACCATTATGTCAAGGCCCACGAGATATCACAAATATATGATTCATAAAAGAATGAAAAATGATTTTTTTTTTCGAGTTATTAGAGTCAAATGGTGGCAGCAATTTTCTAGAGAATCTTACAAAAGAGAGTAATTAAGACCAATAAGACAAGTTCTTTGTTTCCTCTGAACAGTTGTAGAGTGAGAGGTTGGACCTTTCATCTCATTTAGCTTCAGTCTTATCAGCTACATATGTTATATTTATATCATAATCAGGGTCCCTTAGATTACATCTAATAAATGTCAATATATGGAGATATTTTCTATCTCCCAAGTAAAGATGTAAATTACCAAAAAAAAAAAAAAAAAAAAAAAAAAAAAAAAAGAAAGAAAAAAAAAAGAAAGAAAGAAAAGAAAAGTAGAGATGTAAAAGGATCAGATACAGATCAAATCGAATTCGGATCAAAACGGTAATGCAGGAGCATGCCTTGAAGTTAAGTGCTCCTCCTCAGTCCACCGCCGTCCACTATCGATGGTAATTATCTCTTTGGAACAAAATATTAGATAGATTATATTCCGGATTTCATCTAAATACTCACGCTTAAACGGATATATGTATATATTTGTGATGCCCTTGCACGATTTGCCACTTTAGGTAATCAATTATTATCCCACATGGTCACAATCTCATAATATGTTTCAAAAAAGCTTGAAATATACCAAGAACCAAATTCAATTGGTATAAAGAGATACCTAATGACATAATAAGATGAGATAAGAGTTGCTTAACTACTAAGCTTATATTTCCTATTTGAGTCCTTATAAGGACCTCCTTCATTCACTCTTAACATAATAAGGCTAGCAAGGAAGATTAGAAAAACCTTTTTTTTATCCAAAAATGAATCGTGTCCGGCCGCATAGAAATCCATTGAGAGCTGAGGTGCAACCTGGACCTGCGCGTTGTGAGTTGTTGAAGGAGAACCAGGCAAGTGAAGTCCCAACAAGAACTAAGATGCAACCTCAGAAGCAAACTCCGGAGGTTTTCCCCGGACCTGCGCGTAGAATGTGTGATGACAAAAGCCCTCTGATGCCACCAATTGAGCAGGTGAAGGAGAACCAGGCTATGGATGCTCGTGCAAACCGTTTTTTCTGCGGACAGAAGGTTAAGTTCATCGACAAGCGTGAAAAGAACAAAGCGCTGAATCGACGAGTCCGAGTCGGTTGTGTAGATCCTGCTGCTATACCCAACAAATCACCTGGAGGTAATTTTTTTGAAGATCAAGATATTGTTTATGAGGATAATTCTAAGGAGAACTTTGACGTCTCTCCACAGGTTGATGTTGGAAATATGATCAAGTAGAATGCCCCTCCTCTCCTCGCAACAGGTTCTACTATTAAGTAAAGGATAACATGCACATATGTATCTATAGTGCAACATGTTACCTTAGTAGAATAAAACGTATGAGTACTAGTGTGTATTGGTTTGTTGTAAAGTGAAAAGCCTAAAGAGATCAAGATCCAGGGAAGGAGGCAGCCCATTACGCAGACCAATGAATGGTGATGGAATGGCATTCCTTACATCTTTGATGAACTGTGGGCTTATTTGCCATATTAGGTTTGCATGCACTACCTATAGGAAGAACTAGCTAAATAAAGAGCTCTGATATGTCAGCTCATGTATTTGTTGTGGAACTATCGATAGAAGTAGTAATAATAATATTTGAGTACCCTACTTTATTTTTATTTATTTTTTTGGTGAAGATCTACTTTATTTTGAATGTTGGTTCATAAAAAAATAAAGAACATGCTCGGTGTACAAGGCTCTGCTATTGCAGGATTTGGAGAGGAGTTATGTACACAATTAGCTTACCGCCGCTTTGGAGAGAGGTTGTTTTTAGATTCGAACTCATGATAACACCAGATCACAATGGACTATGGAGCACCATACCATCGTGCCAAGGCTGGCCCTCGATTGCTATCATAAATTATGTTTCCCTGTTTGCTACTCCTATTCAACCCTCTAGTCAACATCCCTTTCTATGGATGGATATTTTTGTCTTGTCCCCATCTTGAACTCATAAAGGTTAAAAGAAATTGTCCTAGAATTCTCAACGAAAGAAAGAGTTATCCCCTACTATAGAAATTGAACTCTAAACACGATGCAGAAAAGTAAAACAAAATAGAAAGAGAAATCACATAACACAAAAACTTACATGGTTCATCACAACAAGGTTTCCTGCCTACGTCCACGATGAGATGAGATTTGCTTCACTATGAATGGAGAATAGGGTTACAAAGCTCATCCTCACATCTCTCGTCTTGGTACAGAGAAAGGCATCGCTATGTATTTTTAAGAACCCTAAACAAGCATATTTACCAAATTACCTAAATAGTCTTAAAAAAATTTTCTCTAGAGCTCTAGCTCTTGAACGCCCGAATGGACCCCCAATTTGTCAAAGTCCCAGTAACAAAAGTAACATTGCAGGGTGGGCCAACTCCTCCAAGACAGAAGAGCTCAAATGGCTTGAGGGCTTTTAACTACTCTTCCGACTTAGCCCACAAATTCATGCAACAAAATACAAGACATTCTACTCCCAACACCTGCATTTACTTAGATCAGGCAATTAGTATGCAACGTAGTTGACATACCCTCATCTAAAACGAGTCTTGATTGATTAAGAATTTAATAACTCATACTCTTATCATTGCTATGAACCAAATTCCACCCAAGCGCTTTCTCAATGTAATTGCAAAAACGTAACCGGCAGCTGGATATTGGTGAACACCAAAACCGTCATCCAAACATTACCAAAACATGTTTAGTTTTGCTTTCTTACTTGGACAGCTATGAAAGCACAACTGAACATAGCCTTAAAATGGGCAAGTGATGCATTAAAATTTAGAAGTGGGAGGAACACCCAATCTTCACCCATAGAAAAGAAGAGCTGGCCCAAAGCATATCTACAAGCCCATACATAGACTTTATTGGTCAGTGACTCACAATCATAGTTGATAAATTTGAATTTAGAAATAATTCACATTTAAAATATGGGAAAGGGTTCTCTATCCGGTTGCATGGCTCTTGCACAGGGGCCAATGCAAATGTACTCACAGGTTTCCAACTAGGGGATGAGGTAGTCATGTCACCCCTCTTCTGTCTGGGGATAGACGCACACAGTTAGACAAGGATCGATCTTTATCCCTTAAAATATTTCATCAATTGAAAAGTGTGTTTAAAATGGAAAAGGTCTCCATAAAATGTGGTCCTCCCCCCCCCAAAACCCCAACCAACAACCCACAACCGCAACCCCCAAACCCTCTTCCTTGTACATAACTTTGGAGAGGCTCAATTTGCAGGATCCTTTACTTATGGGTTTGGGTTTCTTGACATTAAAAATATTTTTTTTTTCATTTGAAAATTGATCGACACTTAAATTTTTAAACATATTTGTCTACATCATCATCTATTTCTATCGTTGTTTTTATTTTTTTACTGGACCTACCATATTAAGAACAATTATTTATAATTTTTTAAAAGGTCCCAACTAACACAATAATTTATAAGGACCTAGGCTTGTTGTTGCCAGTTTCTGGGATCAAATCCTACTTTCACTTGGGTTGGGCTTGTTGGGAGTTTAATACCACACTGGCCACATAAGAGCCTACAACAACCCTTATATACCTGGGGGTTCTTCCGCGTTATAGTTCAAACTTTCGGGATGAAAACTTTACATGGTATCAGAGCGAGTTTTTACAATCTCCATGTGTTCGTATTACGTACTACCACACGTGTGAAGGAGTGTTGGGAGTTTAATTCCACACCGACTACCAAATAGTCTTTAACTCCCTTAAACTCCTAAGAATCCCCTCCACCTACCATGCGAGCTCCAGCACCCTTTAATGGGTTGGCACTTGGTAAGGTTCACAATGATAGCACTACAAACTAACTCAATAGGGCTAGATAACTTGATCTTTTAGAATTTGCCATGACACTAAATCCGATATCAAAAAGCACTGTTGGGATTGTTGAAGTATCCAACCCAAAAACTTAAGCATTTAAGTAAAGAAAACAACTAGTGTATTAAGGTATCTTAGGTTTCAACATTTTCCAATGTGAGACCATTCTCAACACTCCCCTCATGTATTGCCTGCCTTTTAGGTGGTAGTACACGTAGCATATATGACCCCCTCTTTTGGATGATTACACAGAGGTGTTGAAGTAACGTAGGACCTGATGGCTCTGATACCACATTAAAGTATTCGAAACCTTGGGCACAAGAGATGTAACTCTTTTCAGAAAAAGCATTAGCTCTTTCCTTGCAGCAGGGGGTATATGAACTGCAAAAGAGAATTAATTAATGTAGATAATAAACCCTAGAAGCTTATACAGTTTAATCGACATCGAAATCTTAGTCTGGTTGATTATGTAAGTCATCATAAAAAAAAATTCCTAGAATGCTGTTGAATAATTGAAGTATGTTATAAAACCTATAAAAAAAACAGTAAAAATCTTGAAATGTTAAAACTTAAGTAGCTCCAATTAGAGTGGAATGGAATGGAATCTTATTTGGGATGAGTCGAGAAATTAAAATCAAAGTGAACCACTCAAAAAATTAAGAGAAGTATATGGGCATCAAATGTAGAACTAAGAGGTGGAAACCAAATTCAAGTAGTAAAATGTAATATGTGAAACAAGAGAGAACTGGGAATAAAGAGACATGTAAACCGTAAATTCCCTCAAAATGGAGAAAATTCCTAAATCGATTTCCCTGACCAGCTTGCAAGTAATCTGAACGAAGTCATCATCACCACGTAATGAGCAGGCAACTGATACAATCTTCCAAATAACAGTTGTGTCTTTCTACATGGGAAGAATAGAAACTTAGAAGACATTTTATCTTGACTTAAGCAAAAGATCAAACAAGATAAGAGCAAATCAATATTAAAAAATAATAGGGAAATTTTCACGTAGTACCCAAATAGTTTGTGAAACATCACCTACCACCCAAAATTCCCAAACGTTATCCCATTAACTGACGGAAGAGAGTTAAAATTTTGTCTAGACATTTATACCCTTTTCTTTTTAAACTGATAAACATCACCTACCACCCACTGGTTCCTTCTCCAGCAACATCCTACAGCCCACTGGTTCCTTCTCCGGCATCATTAAATCTCTGACAAATTGTTAATAGATTACGGTATCTTCAGTGGTCGGAGCTGGGGAAGAAGGAAGGCAGAGGAGAGAAGGGCATCTTCCTTTGGGAAAGTCCTTCCTAGTTCACACTATTGAGTCTATCCACCATGTAGAGGAACGTGGCAGCAGCGATGGCTTCACCAGAAATAAGAGGAAAACTCATCAAGATGCAACAATCCCTGCTGTCCCATCATAATATTTCGAGCCATTAATCCTAATTTCTAACCCTAAGAAAAAGGGATGAATACGCTGTCCACTTCTCTATTCAGATACCAATCGTGCCACCTGCACATGACTCTGCAAGACTTTTGTAAGGTTTTTGTTTCAGTGGAGAAGGTTGGAGGCTTAGGGGAATCAAAAGTAGACAAGTTGAAATAAAATTTTCTAGAGTTCGCACATAACATAGGGTAAGTTGTTAAGTTTTTCTGCAACAAGCATTTCTCTGGCTTTGGTTCAAATCTACGCCCACCCTAAGAAAGATTTGATTTCCAATTTCCCATTAGCAATCGTTCAGCCACTGGGGATTCTCATTCTCATAATCAATTCCAATGCAATCAAAAAGGTTCTTCTCACATTAGCATCCAAAGACTCAAATCTCTACCCTTCTTTACCTCCTCGATTCTATGGAACCTCGCAGAATTTCAAGAATGGTCATCGACCCCAAAATTCACCAAGTTGGATTTGTAACTCTCGTCACTACCACCTCAACCGGTGGTGCTCCGGTACCTCTCCTTCTCCTTCCAGTAAGCTCCGGTACCTGACCGTACCAAATCTGAAAATAATTTTTTTTTCTGGAGATAAGAAAGAGAGCAACAAAGAGGAAGAAGAAGATGATTTGGGGGTAGGGCTAAAAATAACTAAGGGTAAACTCAACTTTACAATAAGGGTATTACTATCAATCTAAAATTTGTTAACTGCTGACATCAGCATCTAATGGCTGCGTCATAAGGCTTTGGGTCTTTTTGATAAACATTTGAGAATTTTGGGTGGTAGGTGATGTTTTGCAAACTATTTAGGTGCTACGTGAAAATTTTTCATATATAACATCTTATCAAAGAAAGAGCTACGATTATGAAAATAGTCACTGTCGGACACGTGGCATGACTCCAAGTTGGAGTTAAACATGTGATATAAATCCGAGTTCCAACCTCACTCCTCCCAACTCCCTCGACTAAGTTAAATTTGACTTGAGATAATACAACAGAGAGAAAGATTGTGTAAATAATAAAGGGCAACACAATTGCAATGTGTCATTCAAAGAAGTATCCAGTACAAGAGTCAAGCACACGTGATGGGCCACTTAGCGGAGAAACCTAACGGTCTTAACCCATGTGCTAAAACCTATTATCTAAGTTGAAACACGTTCTAAATTGTTGACCCACATGATCAAGTGCACAGAAGGGTGACACTTGGTAAGTCGGGAATATCGTGTCCCATCAAGTCACCACATGCTACAAGGAAAACAGTACAAATTCTATGAGAATGCCACGTAACGCATAAAGGAATAAAGGATGCCACTTCAGTGATCCAGCATGCGCACCTCGAACCAGAACAACTCTGTCAACTATAAATTCCCGATAGATCAAAGGTAAATGGTTGAACAGTTTTCATTCGCAAGAATTCCCTTATCTTTCTCTCTCTCTAAAACCTGATAAAATGATCCCACCAAAATTTGGAACTCGGATCCTTCTTCCTGAGTTTCCGATTGTTTAATCTCTTATTGACTTGAGCGTCGAAGTGGTTTCAAGATTATCTGACTTGCACACACAATCTCTTTTCTTTCTTCTAACATCTGAGCGGTCTGAAAAAAGGGCGGGTCTCGATTGACATTAACAAAAACATCCTCTAACAGCCTAGGAGACATTTTACCAATAGTTTGGTGGGTGAAGAAACTCAAGCGGTGGTGGCGGCGACAAACGGTTCGATTCATGATTTGAATTATGGAGGGTGTTGCTTGTTGGGGGAAAATAAGTCTATGTTAAATCAGACCATTGATAATGGGTCAGTAGGACATATGCACGATATTACACATGGCAATCATCCAAGCAAGGAGCGTACAGGTAAGAAAAAATCCACTCTAGTGATAAATGGGGAGAAGAGATCTAATTCGACCCCTTGGGTACAAGAGCAGTGATAAGACAAGCGGAAAGGAGTAGCAGGATATTAAATGCATTGTCATTACTGCTCATAAATGCTGACAACAACCATAAATACAAGGTATGCTGACTTGACCAGCGATGTTACCATATCATGGACCGAATCAACAAAAAGCAAGATTTCAACTTGATAAGTGGGAAATGACAGTCATAGCTAACAAAGAAAGTAGCTGACATGGATATAAGGGGGTCGAACAGGGGTCGAACATGGGGTTAAACAGGGGGTCGAACAGGGGTCAAAAAAGATAGACAAGACATATACGCACCACTCTAAGGGGTCCTAGGTACCTAGTCCTAATCTTGCTTTTCTGACACGTGGAGATGGTGGTAAGTGGAAAAAAGCTTGTCCAAGAAATTTCACAATCGTTCTATAAATACAGAAGAACTACCAATTGCAAAAGGGAAAAAAAGGGAGATTCAATCTTGGAGTTCACTCCGAAAACATCTATCTTGAGGTATTATTACTCTGCTGAATTTTCTTCAAAAATATCCCTGCTTACCTACTGTTCATCTTTTCCATTGTGAAGGAGGAAAGTCTTTTAGAACTCCTGTATCTCAGGGAACCCCATTTTCTAAGGAGTTCTAGTGTATCACTAAGAGCTCCATTCTGCTTGTCTTTGGAATTCCCTAACTTTGGCATCGGAGTGGCCCGGGGTATATCCCGCCCACTTGCTTACTGTGTTTGTGTTTCAGTTACCTGGTTTGATCTGAAAAGCTGGACGGATTCCATCGACAATAGTTTGGCGCCCATCGTGGGGCCCTAGACATACTTTGCTTCCAAAACATTTCCTCCATTCCCAGTTTACCTAAAGAACCCATACAAGAAGCCTCACACTTTTCTCTCTTTACATCTTTCATACTCCTAAATCAACTCATACATTTTACCCATGGCTCCAGCTGGAAGATCTGAAAGCACTTATAATCTACGCGAGACCCGTTCCCATCGGGTAAATGGAGGTACCTTGAGAGACCCGGTGGATATTGCAGTGGCCCACGAAGAAAGAAGTCCATCTTGAAGAAGAGGGAGTAGGTGGTCATAATACAGTTTGACCAACTGGCCCAACAACTGGCCACACTGATGGCGTTACTACAACAAAGACCTACGGGTGTGCCTGCAGCCTTTGCTCCAATCGTGGATATCTCAGAAGTCTCTAAAAGATCCTGGCATTCTCGGCGTTCTGCCTCTTGAAAAACTTCACCTAGGTCCATGCGGGCCAACCATTCAGTCGATTCATAACCGATAAGGGGTCGAAATGATTATTACACAGAGCCTAGTTTGTAACATGCCCCGACGTATGAGCCTACAGGAGTAGTCGAGGGCAGCCATGAGTCCCCTGCTGCCTCGAGAAGATCATCCATCCACGATCGGCTGGGGTCAAGATATGAAACTGGATGGGCCCGTGAGAGGATGTGCACAGAAAGTGATGTGGCTCATGAGGCCCAAAGAAGGGCCGATGAAGCAAGACAGGCCAGAGAAAATGCCCCAGCCCAGGTCAATGAGGCCAGGGGTGCTCTTGAGGAAGCTCAGGAGCTGGTCGAAGCAGTTCGACAAGAAAGAGCTACTGCAGTTCCCCCAGTCACAGTAGTACCACCAGCCATACCAGTTGCAACAATACTATCTACTGAGAGCACACCAACCACTGACAAGAATACTGTCAAGCTAGAACGCTTGGTGAAAGACCTGACAAATCGAGTACAGCGCGTAGAGAGGGGGTTTCATTTTGAGGCCCTCCATGGTTATGATACAGAGACAGCCTTGAAAGATGAGTTCATGAACCACCCACTACCCCTAATGTTGGGTGGTATGATGGAAAGACAGACCCAGAGAAGCACCTTGACAACTTCAAGGTGGGGATGGTCATCTAGGGCCATCACAATGCCCTTTGCTGCAGAACTTTCCCTTCTACACTCAGGGACGCTGGAAGGACTTGGTTCAAAAATCTTCCTCCCAGATCTGTTGGGACTTTTCGTGAGTTAAGCAGCTTGTTCCTCTCCCATTTTCAGGGGAGTCAAACCGAAGAAGACCCTGTCCCACCTAATGGCGATCAATTAGGGCGAGAAGGAGCCCCTCTGAACATTCATAACCCATTTTCTAAGGGTGGCCGAAGAGATCAAGGTCCTGCAACCTGACGTGGTGTTGTCGACCCTGTCGAAGGCTCGCCTCGACCCCCAATTAGTCTTTTCTCTCGACAAGAAGTGTCCTAGAACTCATGTTGAGATCTTCAGCCGATGTGACCAATACGCATCAAGAGCAGAAGCTGTTACGGAGCTTCCTGGATGTGTGAACAATGCCCCTACTGTGGGGGACAAAGAAAAGAGTGAACCGGATGATAAAGCTCCCAAGGAAGGAGAAACAAGTAAGAAAACTAAGCTAGCCAAAGAACTATACCCAGTTCAACTTGTACCAGAATACACACCCCTCAACCACATCATGGTTGAGATCATGAACATCAAGAGGGGGGACACTCTTTTGGTCCCTCCTCCCAAAATGATATCCAAGCCAGAGGAGTATAATCGGAGACTGTACTACCCGCACCACCAGGACCATGGACATGACACTTGGACATGGCACTAATTCATATAGACACCTTAAGGGGTTGGTCGAAGATCTAGTCCAACATGGGCGGTGGACTGAGTTCGTGGGACCAAGGCAAGCTAACTCGAAACTGGGAAGGGTAGTATCGAGTCGTCAAGTAGTAGCCCAAGGTCGTAATTCTTGGAGATGATAGGTGGATCGGCCATACCTCGCACCTGACACTCCAAGAATCTCAGAAGATATTATGTATAAGGCCTTTTATGCAATGAAGAGTTCTCCTCCCTTAAAGTTTGTCTTCAGTCGAAGACTAAGCCCATCGACTTAAGGGATAGTCTTTGACTTTGGGCTCAAAAAGAGAAGGGCCTAAGGGCTCAAGAAAAGAAGGGTCAAAAGACTCAAATAAGGGCTCAAGAAAAGAAGGGTCTAAGGACTCAAGAAAAGAGGGGTTTTAAGGGCTCAAGAAAAGAGTGGTCTACGGGCTAAAGAAAAGAAGGGTCTAAGGGCTCAAGAAAAGAGGGGTCTAAGAGCTCAAGAAAAGAAGGGTCTAAGAGCTCAAAAAGAAAAGGGTCTAAGGGTTCAAGAAAAGAAAGGTCTAAGGGCTCAAAAAGAGAATTGTCTAAGGGTTCAAGAAAAGAAGGGTCTAAGGGCTCAAGAAAAGAAGGGTCTAAGGACTCAAAAAGAGAAGGGTCTAAGGACTCAAGAAAAGAAGGGTCTAAGGGCTCGAAAAAAGCAAGTAGATAGCTTTAGTTGAAGACTAAGCCTATCGACTTAAGGGGTAGTCGTTGAGTTTGGCTCGAAAAAGCAAGCCATATGAGGAGGGCTCAAAAAAAAAGCCAAAGGGTTCATAATGAAGTACGCGCATATGCGAGGAAAGTATATTTTTTCCAAAGGGATTGTCTCCTCGAGTCGAAACCACCCGGAAGAGGCAAAGGGGTTCTGTTGGGGGAAAATAAGTCTGTGTTAAATTAGACCATTGATAATGAGTCAGTAGGACGTATGCAAGATATTACACAATGCACTTATCCAAGCAAGGAGCGTACGGGTAAGAAAAAATCTACTCTAGTGATAAATGGGGAGAAGAGATCTAATTTGACCCCCTAGGTACAAGAGCAGTGATATGACAAGCGAAAAGGAGTAGCAGGATATTAAATGCATTGTCATTAATGCTCATAAATGCTGACAACAATCATAAATGTAAGGTATGTTGACTTGACCAGACATGTTACCATATCATGGACCGAATCAACAAAAAGCAAGATTTTTACTTGATAAGTGAGAAATGACAGTCATAGCTAACAAAGAAAGTAGCTGACGTGGACATAAGGGGGATTGAACAGTGGTCGAACAGGGGGTCAAACAGGGGTCAAAAAAGATAGACAAGACATATACGCACCACTCTAAGGGGTCCTAGTTGCCTAGTCCTTATCTTCCTTCTCTGACACGATGGAGACGGTGGTAAGTGGAAAAAAGCTTGTCCAAGAAATTTCACAATCGTTCTATAAATACAGAAGAACTACTAATTTCAAAAGGGGAAAAAAAGGGAGATTCAATCTTGGAGTTCACTTCAAAAACATCTATCTTGAGGTATTATTACTCTATTGAATTTCCTTTAAAAATAACCCTGCTTACCTACTATTCATCTTTTCCATTGGGAAGGAGGAAAGTCTTTTAGAACTCCTGTATCTCAGGGAACCCCATTTTTTAAGGAGTTCTAGTGTATCACTAAGAGCTTCATTCTGCTTGTCTTCGAAATTCCCTAACTTTGGCATCAGAGTGGCCCCAGGGTATATCCCACCCACTTGCTTACTGTGTTTGTGCTTCAATTACGTGGTTTGATCTGAGAAGCTGGACAGATTCCATCGACAATACTGCTGCGTCTTGGAGGTGAGTCATCTGAGTCCAATTCGGATGAAGTGCCTCTCTCTCTCTCTCTCTCGCTCTCTCTCCTAGATACTTCGCTGATCAGTACCCTCACAGCTTATTTGGTCATGTTTGCAAGTTGTAAATTAAGAATAACCCCTATGTTTCCAAATATCATGGTTTTGCCACTTTCCAAATCTTCTCTGTTCTTATGAACCATTTCTCTTCTATGTTTCGATTAAATACAATAATACACAAACAAACACACACAGAGTCTCTATCTTCTCCTCTCCTCTTCTGTTTACCCCATGGAAGCTGCCACCATGACTTCGCGTTTTTCACTGGATACTCGATTAGTTTCTACACCAAACACCAAACCCAAGAAGCAGAAATTCAAGACAGACTCTGAATCCATCTGCTGGTGCCACCGTGAAAGCTTCTCTAACCAACAACCTAATTGCTCCATTTGTTGGGGTTAGTGTCACAGGAGATTTGTGGAGCCAAAAAATCGGTCCTTCGTTGCTTTATCCGTCATCTATCTCCTCCGATTTTCATGGCAAGAGGGGGGTCGTCACCATGTAATTTGTTCGACTCCCAGTTGCATCTTCATTGGTTTCGTTTCTTGGAATTTCTATCGAGGGTTTGGAATGATGGGAAGGGCTTTTCTGATTAGTGCTATGCATTTAAATGTCTATAGAGTATATTAGAGACAGTCATTGTGTTTACTGAATGATTTTTTCTTTTATTCAAGTGTCTAGGTTCTTATTTCACAGATAAATCGGTTGAAAATACTGAACTTTTGTAGGACGCAGTAAGAGAGGATAATGCAATCTGGCATTCTTGACCTACATTCTAGTTGCATATGAAATATTGAGCTTAGGTGTAACTGTATGGAGCCCTTTTCTGGAGAAAATGCAAATTAATTCGCAATGTATTTGACTCTCCCTTTGCTGTAATTTAGAGGATTCAGAAAATTATTGTCCTCTTCATTGATTAATTGGCTTTTTACACAAGTTTGATTCTCCATCCGAGTTTCTTACATTGAAGGTTGTATCAGTTACTGAACCAAGCACACTTTTTTAACTGAGCTTAGTGTCTTTCATTTCCACTACTTTGAAGCACTAATACTGCATACATGTGATAGTAAATATCTTCTCCGCATATGAACGGGCAAAACATGCTCATCCCATATCTACTAAAATACCCTTTTCTCTTTTATCCAAAAATGGTAAACTTGTACTCCTAAATAACACAACTATATCTTAGAAGATCCCGCTTTAAGTTGTCATTTTGATACAAAGCTTTACCATTAAAACTGAAGAGGTTTTGTCTTCACATTTCAAACCATAATGGCTGCTTGATCCTTCATACACCTAAGATAGGTTTAAAGGATTACTCCCTACTTTGATGATTAATCAATAAACAAATTGATTTAAGGTTCAAGATACAAAATTTCTTGTTGGTTGTTACACAGAAATGGGGCATGTGGCCTTCTCCTCTTACTCCTACCTTGTTTGATTTTTTTTTTAAAGAGGAGCATACTTTGGATGAATTGAACCCTATAACGTGGATGTATGAATTACACCATGTTTGTCCTCTACTTACAAAGTCTATTTCTGATAGTGTGTCGAATGCACCAAATTAATTATGTATTTCTTCACTGACCTAATTAATAAACTGTAAATAGGGTAAGCAAAGGTTGATCCCACATAAAGTGATTTGATCAAGATTTATATTCTACTCAAACTAAATATACTAATTAATGCTAAGCAAACACAATAACGAAGGGGGGTTTTGGTTGGTTGAATCAAACTAAAAGTAAACAGACAGAATTTAAATAAGAAAATAATTAAAGAGAAAGAATTCAGTTCTTGGTTCAATATCCACCCATATATGTAATAGGTAAAATTAATTGCAACGCTATTATCTTCCTCACAATTAGAATTAAAAACCCTAGATAACAATACGTTCTGTTACTTGAGTTTTCCCTTGATTATCTCTACAAAAACAAGCTCTTTAGAGAAATCTAACCATTAAATAATACTGAATAAGCTCTCAATATTTAATTCAATGACAGCATTAAGTAAGTGAAAAACAGATCAATCTAAGCAACAATCACACATAAGCAGGGATTATTTAACTTAGGTTATATTATTCACAATGATGAGATGAAAACTTAGACATAATCATCTAACACTGTTTGCTATTTGTAATTAGAACCAGGACAATTACGGATCACAGTTTCTAGATCTAGCGATTAATATTAATCTAACCGATTCAGTAGGCCTTTACTAAATTATAAAACAAATATCATAAATAAAGAGAGAAGAATGAAATAAACAATTCCAATAAAAGAGAGAAGAAGAACAACGTTACTCAAAAGCGATTATACCAACGACATGAGTTTGGGCTTCAATATTCTCTTAAACTGAATGAGAAACTAGTCAGACAATACAATACTTTCAGAGAGAGAGAGAAGAAAAATCATTCCAAGAGAGAGAGAGAGAGAGAGAGAGAGAGAGAGAGAGAGATTGAAATTTCCAACAAAAGGGAGAGATTGAGAGATACTATTTTCAATACCAGTGCTCTATATATAGAGCATTGGCAACCCTTTGTAGCTTAGAATTCCTAATTTGTTTAGAATTTCTTCTCTATTTAGAATTCTGAGATTGTAGAGTTTCCTTTCTTCCTTGGAGTCTTTTAGAATGGTAGTTTTCCTATCTGACTCAAATACCAAATCAATTCAACCTCTTCTTCTATTGTAGGTTCTTAACTTGAGTAGGAAACTCTTTATGGAAATTTCATCTACTGTTGAATGTTCTAATAAGATCGTACGGCTGCTCCGGTTCGGATTCGGATCAGATTTTCTTGTCAGACTTTGAGGCAATGTTTGGAGGGCCAAACAAACTCAGATTTTTCTTCATAATCCCATTCCGAAAAGCTTATGACGTTCTCTACAACTTCACTGAAGACCACTTTTCAATTCTGAAACTCTTTCCACGTCAAAAACTTACATGAAGCTCATAACGTCAATATTAAGAATGTTAAAATTTTCTTATCTTTTAGCAATTAATTCGCAAAAGTCTCTAAAATATGTTAAACTTATAAAATAAATTATAATCAGCTCAATAAAGCATAAAACATATTAAAAAGCATAGTGCAAAGAGAATAAAAATATAGAAATCACACACTTATCAGTTTCCAATATGACCTGACAAATTTGGGTTTCAATTGTTCCATCTCTTGCTAGGTGGTAGCGTGTCGAATGCACCAATTGTAATTAAATATTTTTTTATTGACCTAATTAATAAACTGTAGCATGGGTAAACAAAGGTCGATCCCACAGAGAATGAATTGATGAAAATTTATATTTTTTATATTTTATCCAAACTAAATATACTAATTAATGCTAAGCAAACATAATAACGAAGGGGGGGTTTGGTTGATTGAATCAAACAGAAAGTAAACAGACAAAATTTAAATAGGAAAATAATTAGAGAGAAAGATTCAGTTCTTGGTTCAATATCCACTCACACATGCAATGAATAAAATTAACCACAACGTTAATCTCTTTCTCCCAATCAGAATTAAAGACCCCAGATAACAATAAGCTCTGTTACCTGAATTTTTCCTTAAGTATCTCTACTGAAACAAGCTCTTCAGAGAAATCTAACCATTGAACAACACTAAATAAACTCTCAATGTTTAATTCAATGGAAGCATTAAGAGAGTGAAAAATAGATCAATCTAAGTAACAATCACACATAAGCGGAGATTATTTAACTTAGGTTATATTATTCACAATGGTGAGATGAAAACTTGGACATAATCATCTACCACTGTTTGCTACTTGTGATTAGGAGTAAGATGATTACGTATCACAGATTCTAGATCTAGCAATTAATATTAATCTAACTGATTCAGCAGGTCATTACTGAATTATTCAGACAAATATCATAGATAAAAATAAA
This sequence comes from Protea cynaroides, assembly GCA_028583415.1. Taxonomy (NCBI): domain Eukaryota; kingdom Viridiplantae; phylum Streptophyta; class Magnoliopsida; order Proteales; family Proteaceae; genus Protea; species Protea cynaroides. Next base: position 76,452,027 of record CM053275.1, read on the forward strand.
AGAATAACATAAGCAATTCCAATAAAAGAGAGAAGAAGAATGACGTTACTGAATAACGATTACACCATTGACATGAGTTTGGGCTCTAAAATCTTCTTGAACTGAATGAAAAAATTAGCCAAACATTACAATCCTTTCAGAGAGAGAAAAATTTCCAGCAAAAGAGAGAGAGAGAGAGATTGATTATTTTCAACACTAGTGCTCTATATATAAAACATGACAATCCTTTGTAGCTTAGAATTCCTTCTTTATATAGGATTCCTTCTTTATTTAGAATTCTAAAATTATAGAGTTTCATTTCTGATGGACCTTGAATGACACTGAGAGGGGGGGGATCAGTGTAATAACTTTTCCCCTGATATTTCTTTGCTACCCAGTGTTGTTTATGAAATAAACTGTCCCACACACAATCGTATACAAATCTACCTCGCAACCACTCAGTGGCCAGGTCTACCGGATTTGCATACTCATCCTGCAATTCATTCCACGCACTTCACAAAATACATAATCAAAGCATTCCACAACACAGAAGGGTTACGTGGTTCACCACCACAGTGTGTGATGGCTAATCCACGGAGTAATGCCCAATGGACTCCGTATTTACTCAATACTCTACTTTTAGCCCTTTACAGGACAAGGATACTCACCCTATATTTTCTCAGCATAAAACTAAGAGGGCAAACATTGCCAAAATTCAGGCATAAAGCCAGTGTCTAGCACCCACTGAACAACCATAAATAAAATAATTTTTGGGGCTTATAGTGATGCCCTACAATTAAATCCCAAACTAGCAAGGAATTGAATATTCTTTTTTTCCTAAGCTAGCATACAAGAGACTCCCATACAATGTAGGCATTCAACATTCTCAACCTATTTTAGCATACAATGCATTAATTCAATAAATAACAAGGGAGTAGAGAAAATCTCACAACTGATGTTTTCTGGCATCTAAAGTCATATGCAGTATTCCTTTTCTTCTGATAATCAACCAATCACGAGCCATATGCAAAGAACCTTCACCATCATTCAAAAATCACAGCAGTGCATCGACATGGGCACGAATAGAGTGGATGAGTGATTGTTTTCAATTCCCAAAGCCAGAAATCATCAAAAGTATCAAGAAATAAGCTTCACTCTTCAAAAACCTCCTTTCTCTTCTTTTTCACGCTGCCAGCAGCTCCTCCACCATTCTCAATTGAAAGAGAATGAAAAACCTAGCTCGGTGCAATTTGGATCGTCAGATTTGGCCTCCGGATGATCAAGTTATGAGGAAAACAAGTTCGGCCAATAAGAAAATTCCAAATGGAATCTTTGAGGCTCATTCTATGTACCCACGAAGCACCATAGCCGCGCCGCTCCTTGCGCTGTCGAGATCTGATTGGCCGATCGACGAATCTTTAAAATCAGCCGTCGGATCTCACTCAAAAAGGCGGGATCTAACAGGATCCCTTGGATCTGAATAATCCCGCCTCCGAAAATCGGAGGTCATGTGATGCGCAGGATCAGCATCACATCTATCGTCGCACGATGAGTGCGCCACACTGAATAAGGGCACCGATTGTATGACGCATGAACCACAGTTTTAAGCTGCGCTCAGCCAATGGGCTCCTTCGCGGGAGCATCAAATGACGTCGAGTGAGAAGCACCTTAGCCCGCCATCACCAGAACCACCGATTTGGAATCTTGAAGGCGTGGCTCCATCTTGACCGTTGATAAAGGATTTTCTCTTTTTTCGAACTCCCAAAATACCCTTGAGAAACGGAAAAATGGCCTTGTAACTTTTAAGAGTTTGTTAAAAACTCTACAGAGAAAATTTCCAGAGAGGTTTTCTCTCTCCTAGAAATTTCTCAAACACTTGGTGTGCTGACCACCGAGGGAGGGCATGCGCGCGCGCGGGCCTGCTGCCTTGCGGCATGGCTTGCGAGCCTACTGCCTTGCGGCATGGCTAGCGAGCTGTGCTTGTTGGCCTGCTGTTTTGCGGCATGGCTTGCGAGCCTGCTACCTTGCGGCATGGCTTGCGAGTTGTGCTTGTTGTGATTGCCATGAGGCTGGCCTGCTGGCTGGCTGCCTTGGCCCTCGGCCTCGGCCAGGCTGACTGCGGGCTGTGCTTGTTGTGCTTGCCATGAGGCTGGCCTGCTAGCTGGCTACCTTGGCCCTCGGCCTCGGCCAGGCTGGCTGCCATGGTGGCATGCCACCTAGGTACAGTGGGTCCCACCCCATAGTTTTCTCTCTCCTCTTTCTCTCTCCTCTTTTTCTCTCTTCTGATTCTCTCTCTTCCTTCTCTTTCTTTCATTGTATGATTAACCAGTATTTCTCCCTCATCAAACTTGGTCCGAGTTGGTCCGATTTGCCAAAAATTACAATCCAAAGTGCAACAATTTCTTCCTTGGAGTCTTCTATTGTAGGTTTCCTAACTTGAGTAGGAGACTCTTTATGGAAATTTCATCCACCATTGAATAATATAATCAGATTGTACGACTGCTCTGATTAGGATTCGGATCAGAACTTTGTGTCAAACTTTGAGATAAAGTTTGGAGGCCCAAACAAACTCAGATTTTTCTCCATAATACGACTGCCAAATAAGGACCTGACGTGACGGATCGATTCAAAATCTTCATCTTCCAGCAATTCTGGGACCAATGCAAGAGAGATTTATTTATTCAGAAAGGTTGAGGCGTCCTCTACAACTTTACTGAAGACAACTTTTCAATTCTGGAACTTTTTCTACGTCAAAAACCTAAATGGAGCTCAGAACAACAATATTAAGAATGCTAGAATTTTCTTATCTTTTAGCAATTAATTCACAAAGTCTCTAAAATATATCAAATTAATAAAATTCATTCTATTCAGTTCAATTAGGCATAAAACACATTAAAAAGCATAGTGCAAAGGGAATAAAAATATAAAAATCACATACTTATCATTAGGTGTTGCTAACGTTCTTATTTATTTATTTATTTTTTATGTTTTGCTCTTTGCCTCTATTTCAATGTCATTGACATACTAAACTAAACCTGGGCAAAGGATTTCTAAACGGTTCATTTGGATAAGCTGATCTGAACAATAGCTGTGTTTGAGCCATGTGGAGGTCTCATATACTGGATTCAACCAGTGGACAGGTAGAGCATCCGAAGGGTGCATGGGTGCTCTAAATGCCAAATTTCATAGTCTGTCTCAGCTATATTACCCATCATCTGGTGGATTTATTTTTGGCTGTCAAATCAGCATATGGTTGATTTAAGTTGATGTACAATTCTATGCAGTTGTATAAATAGATTACTATGTAGATTGGCTACCTGCCATGTTCCAAAGCCAAACTCAATGATATGACCTACTATGTATTGAATGTTTTCCGTAGTTATCAAAATCTTGACCAAGATTAACCTGTTGGTCTTTCCAAATGGTGAAATGATTTTGGAATGAAACTGATCACATGAATCAGGAGTGAGGTGGACAATACGTGGCAGATTTTTGAATCATTTATATACGCTTATTTTGATTGGTCCATGTAAAAGAAATTTTCCCCCTACCGCTGACCCTGCCCCTGCCACTGACCTGTTGGCCTTCATATTGTAATTGTTGGCAAATTGGGCTAACTGGGTCAAGTTTGATGAGAGAGAGTGTCTGCGGACCCTACCCTATAGGCGATATGGCAGTGAAACAGGCATTGCGGCTTTGTTACAGGTGCTGTTAAGTATGAAGCATGAAAGAGGAGAGAGAATCAGGAGAGAGAGAAGAGAGAGAGAAAGAGGGAGGAGAGAGAAAGTGGGACCCACCAAGGTAGCCAGCACGGCCGAGCACCAAGGCAGCCAGCCCGAAAGGCCAGCCGCATGGCACCACGGAAAGAAGGCAGGCCCAAAGAAGGCCAGCCGCATGGCACCCGGCAAAGGCGAGCCCAAAGCAAGCCAGCTGCATGGCACCAAACAAGGCACCACAACAAGCAGGCCCGCATGGCACTGCCCGCAAGGCCCAAGCGCGCGTGCTGGCCTTGTCTTTCCCGATCACACGCGTCCCCCATCCCGTTCGACGATTTTCTAGGAGAGAGAAAAACTCCCTGGAAAAATCGTCTCTGTAGACTTTTAATAAAATTGCAAAAAGTTACAGAGGCCATTTTTCAAGTTTTCAGGGGCATTTTCGGAAAGAGAAGAAGGAAGAAGATGCGAGATCGGCCGCCCAAATGAAGCCACGTCTTCAAGATTCCAAATCTGTGGTTCTGGTGAAGGCGGGCTATGGTGTTTCTCAGACGGTGCACCCAGATTCATTCGCGCATGATTCTATTGGTCAGCAACAACTTAATATGGTGTATCATGTCATATGACAGATTTTCTATGATACGATGGTGTGCGCTTACGGTGCCACGGTACTCTCGATCCAAATCTAACGGCTGGTGTTCAAGCCGACTTTCGGTGGCGGGATTATTCGGATCCAAGGGATCCCGTCGGATCCCGCCTTTTGATATTGATCCGATGGCCGAGGTTATTGATTCCCTCCTCAGCCAATCAGGTTGTGACACCCGTGACGGCGGGCCCGGCTATGGTGCGTCAGGGCGCACCAAATGGAATTTAAAGATTCCATTTAAAATAT
>CM053275.1:76457110-76668441 GCA_028583415.1 Protea cynaroides
CATCGGGTAAATGGAGGTACCTTGAGAGACCCGGTGGATATTGCAGTGGCCTACGAAGAAAGGGTTCCTGAAGTCCATCTTGAAGAAGAGGGAGTAGGTGGTCATAATACAGTTTGACCAACTGGCCCAACAACTGGCCACATTGATGGAGTTACTACAACAAAGACCTACGGGTGTGCCTGCAGCCTTTGCTCCAATCGTGGATATCTCAGAAGTCTCTAAAAGATCCTGGCATTCTCGGCGTTCTGCCTCTTGAAAAACTTCACCTAGGTCCATGCGGGCCAACCATTCAGTCGATTCATAACCGAGAAGGGGTCGAAATGATTATTACACAGAGCCTAGTTTGTAACATGCCCCAACGTATGAGCCTACAGGAGTAGTCGAGGGCAGCCATGAGTCCCCTGCTGCCTCGAGAAGATCATCCATCCACGATCGGCTGGGGTCAAGATATGAAACTGGATGGGCCCGTGAGAGGATGTACACAGAAAGTGATGTGGCTCATGAGGCCCAAAGAAGGGCCGATGAAGCAAGACAGGCCAGAGAAAATGCCCCAGCCCAGGTCAATGAGGCCAGGGGTGCTCTTGAGGAAGCTCAGGAGCTGGTCGAAGCAGTCCGACAAGAAAGAGCTAATGTAGTTCCCCCAGTCACAGTAGTACCACCAGCCATACCAGTTGCAACAATACTATCTACTGAGAGCACACCAACCACTGACAAGAATACTGTCAAGCTAGAACGCTTGGTGAAAGACCTGACAAATCGAGTACAACACATATAGAGGGGGTTTCATTTTGAGGCCCTCCATGGTTATGATACAGAGACAGCCTTGAAAGATGAGTTCATGAACCACCCACTACCCCTAATGTTGGGTGGTATGATGGAAAGACAGACCCAGAGAAGCACCTTGACAACTTCAAGGTGGAGATGGTCATCTAGGGCCATCACAATGCCCTTTGCTGCAGAACTTTCCCTTCTACACTCAGGGACGCTGGAAGGACTTGGTTCAAAAATCTTCCTCCCAGATCTGTTGGGACTTTTCGTGAGTTAAGCAGCTTGTTCCTCTCCCATTTTCAGGGGAGTCAAACTCAGAAGAAGACCCTGTCCCACCTAATGGCGATCAAATAGGGCGAGAAGGAGCCCCTCTGAACATTCATAACCCATTTTCTAGGGGTGGCCGAAGAGATCAAGGACCTGCAACCTGACGTGGTGTTGTCGACCCTGTCGAAGGCTCGCCTCGACCCCCAATTAGTCTTTTCTTCGACAAGAAGTGTCCTAGAACTCATGCTGAGATCTTCAGCCGATGTGACCAATACGCATCAAGAGCAGAAGCTGTTACGGAGCTTCCTGGATGTGTGAACAATGCCCCTACTGTGGGGGACAAAGAAAAGAGTGAACCGGATGATAAAGCTCCCAAGGAAGGAGAAACAAGTAAGAAAACTAAGCTAGCCAAAGAACTATACCCAGTTTAACTTGTACCAGAATACACACCCCTCAACCACATCATGGTTGAGATCATGAACATCAAGAGGGGGGACACTCTTTTGGTCCCTCCTCCCAAAATGATATCCAAGCCAGAGGAGTATAATCGGAGACTGTACTACCCGTACCACCAGGACCATGGACATGACACTTGGACATGGCACTAATTCATATAGACACCTTAAGGGGTTGGTCGAAGATCTAGTCCAACATGGGCGGTGGACTGAGTTCGTGGGACCAAGGCAAGCTAACTCGTAACTGGGAAGGGTAGTATCGAGTCGTCAAGTAGTAGCCCAAGGTCGTAATTCTTGGAGATGATAGGTGGATCGGCCATACCTCGCACCTGACACTCCAAGAATCTCAGAAGATATTATGTATAAGGCCTCTTATGCAATGAAGAGTTCTCCTCCCTTAAAGTTTGTCTTCAGTCGAAGACTAAGCCCATCGACTTAAGGGATAGTCTTTGACTTTGGGCTCAAAAAGAGAAGGGCCTAAGGGCTCAAGAAAAGAAGGGTCTAAAGACTCAAATAAGGGCTCAAGAAAAGAAAGGTCTAAGGGCTCAAGAAAAGAGGGGTTTTAAGGGCTCAAGAAAAGAGTGGTCTACGGGCTAAAGAAAAGAAGGGTCTAAGGGCTCAAGAAAAGAGGGGTCTAAGAGCTCAAGAAAAGAAGGGTCTAAGAGCTCAAAAAGAAAAGGGTCTAAGGGTTCAAGAAAAGAAAGGTCTAAGGGCTCAAAAAGAGAAGGGTCTAAGGGTTCAAGAAAAGAAGGGTCTAAGGGCTCAAGAAAAGAAGGGTCTAAGGACTCAAAAAGAGAAGGGTCTAAGGACTCAAGAAAAGAAGGGTCTAAGGGCTCGAAAAAAGCAAGTAGATAGCTTTAGTTGAAGACTAAGCCTATCGACTTAAGGGGTAGTCGTTGAGTTTGGCTCGAAAAGGCAAGCCATATGAGGAGGGCTCAAAAAAAAAGCCAAAGGGTTCATAATGAAGTACGCGCATATGCAAGGAAAGTATATTTTTTCCAAAGGGATTGTCTCCTCGAGTCGAAACCACCCGGAAGAGGCAAAGGGGTTCTGTTGGGGGAAACTAAGTCTGTGTTAAATTAGACCATTGATAATGAGTCAGTAGGACGTATGCAAGATATTACACAATGCACTTATCCAAGCAAGGAGCGTACGGGTAAGAAAAAATCTACTCTAGTGATAAATGGGGAGAAGAGATCTAATTTGACCCCCTAGGTACAAGAGCAGTGATATGACAAGCGAAAAGGAGTAGCAGGATATTAAATGCATTGTCATTAATGCTCATAAATGCTGACAACAATCATAAATGTAAGGTATGTTGACTTGACCAGACATGTTACCATATCATGGACCGAATCAACAAAAAGCAAGATTTTTACTTGATAAGTGGGAAATGACAGTCATAGCTAACAAAGAAAGTAGCTGACGTGGACATAAGGGGGTTGAACAGTGGTCGAACAGGGGGTCAAACAGGGGTCAAAAAAGATAGACAAGACATATACGCACCACTCTAAGGGGTCCTAGTTGCCTAGTCCTTATCTTCCTTCTCTGACACGATGGAGACGGTGGTAAGTGGAAAAAAGCTTGTCCAAGAAATTTCACAATCGTTCTATAAATACAGAAGAACTACCAATTTCAAAAGGGGAAAAAAAGGGAGATTCAATCTTGGAGTTCACTTCGAAAACATCTATCTTGAGGTATTATTACTCTATTGAATTTCCTTTAAAAATAACCCTTCTTACCTACTATTCATCTTTTCCATTGGGAAGGAGGAAAGTCTTTTAGAACTCCTGTATCTCAGGGAACCCCATTTTTTAAGGAGTTCTAGTGTATCACTAAGAGCTTCATTCTGCTTGTCTTCGAAATTCCCTAACTTTGGCATCAGAGTGGCCCCAGGGTATATCCCACCCACTTGCTTACTGTGTTTGTGCTTCAATTACGTGGTTTGATCTGAGAAGCTGGACAGATTCCATCGACAATACTGCTGCGTCTTGGAGGTGAGTCATCTGAGTCCAATTCGGATGAAGTGCCTCTCTCTCTCTCTCGCTCTCTCTCCTAGATACTTCGCTGATCAGTACCCTCGCAGCTTATTTGGTCATGTTTGCAAGTTGTAAATTAAGAATAACCCCTATGTTTCCAAATATCATGGTTTTGCCACTTTCCAAATCTTCTCTGTTCTTATGAACCGTTTCTCTTCTATGTTTCGATTAAATACAATAATACACAAACAAACACACACAGAGTCTCTATCTTCTCCTCTCCTCTTCTGTTTACCCCATGGAAGCTGCCACCATGACTTCGCGTTTTCACTTGGATACTCGATTAGTTTCTACACCAAACACCAAACCCAAGAAGCAGAAATTCAAGACAGACTCTGAATCCATCTGCTGGTGCCACCGTGAAAGCTTCTCTAACCAACAACCTAATTGCTCCATTTGTTGGGGTTAGTGTCACAGGAGATTTGTGGAGCCAAAAAATCGGTCCTTCGTTGCTTTATCCGTCATCCATCTCCTCCGATTTTCATGGCAAGAGGGGGGTCGTCACCATGTAATTTGTTCGACTCCCAGTTGCATCTTCATTGGTTTCGTTTCTTGGAATTGCTATCGAGGGTTTGGAATGATGGGAAGGGCTTTTCTGATTAGTGCTATGCATTTAAATGTCTATAGAGTATATTAGAGACAGTCATTGTGTTTACTGAATGATTTTTTCTTTTATTCAAGTGTCTAGGTTCTTATTTCACAGATAAATCGGTTGAAAATACTGAACTTTTGTAGGATGCAGTAAGAGAGGATAATGCAATCTGGCATTCTTGACCTACATTCTAGTTGCATATGAAATATTGAGCTTAGGTGTAACTGTATGGAGCCCTTTTCTGGAGAAAATGCAAATTAATTCGCAATGTATTTGACTCTCCCTTTGCTGTAATTTAGAGGATTCAGAAAATTATTGTCCTCTTCATTGATTAATTGGCTTTTTACACAAGTTTGATTCTCCATCCGAGTTTCTTACATTGAAGGTTGTATCAGTTACTGAACCAAGCACACTTTTTAAACTGAGCTTAGTGTCTTTCATTTCCACTACTTTGAAGCACTAATACTGCATACATGTGATAGTAAATATCTTCTCCGTATATGAACGGGCAAAACATGCTCATCCCATATCTACTAAAATACCCTTTTCTCTTTTATCCAAAAATGGTAAACTTGTACTCCTAAATAACACAACTATATCTTAGAAGATCCCGCTTTAAGTTGTCATTTTGATACAAAGCTTTACCATTAAAACTGAAGAGGTTTTGTCTTCACATTTCAAACCATAATGGCTGCTTGGTCCTTCATACACCTAAGATAGGTTTAAAGGATTACTCCCTTCTTTGTTGATTAATCAATAAACAAATTGATTTAAGGTTCAAGATACAAAATTTCTTGTTGGTTGTTACACAGAAATGGGGCATGTGGCCTTCTCCTCTTACTCCTACCTTGTTTGATTTTTTTTTAAAGAGGAGCATACTTTGGATGAATTGAACCCTATAACGTGGATGTATGAATTACACCATGTTTGTCCTCTACTTACAAAGTCTATTTCTGATAGTGTGTCGAATGCACCAAATTAATTATGTATTTCTTCACTGACCTAATTAATAAACTGTAAATAGGGTAAGCAAAGGTTGATCCCACATAAAGTGATTTGATCAAGATTTATATTCTACTCAAACTAAATATACTAATTAATGCTAAGCAAACACAATGACGAAGGGGGGTTTTGGTTGGTTGAATCAAACTAAAAGTAAACAGACAGAATTTAAATAAGAAAATAATTAAAGAGAAAGAATTTAGTTCTTGGTTCAATATCCACCCATATATGTAATAGGTAAAATTAATTGCAACGCTATTATCTTCCTCACAATTAGAATTAAAAACCGTAGATAACAATACGTTCTGTTACTTGAGTTTTCCCTTGATTATCTCTACAAAAACAAGCTCTTCAGAGAAATCTAACCATTGAATAATACTGAATAACCTCTCAATATTTAATTCAATGACAGCATTAAGTAAGTGAAAAACAGATCAATCTAAGCAACAATCACACATAAGCGGGGATTATTTAACTTAGGTTATATTATTCACAATGATGAGATGAAAACTTAGACATAATCATCTAACCTTTGTTTGCTATTTGTAATTAGAACCGGGACAATTACGGATCACAGTTTCTAGATCTAGCGATTAATATTAATCTAACCGATTCAGTAGGCCTTTACTAAATTATAAAACAAATATCATAAATAAAGAGAGAAGAATGAAATAAACAATTCCAATAAAAGAGAGAAGAAGAACAACGTTACTCAAAAGCGATTATACCATCGACATGAATTTGGGCTTCAATATTCTCTTAAACTGAATGAGAAACTAGTCAGACAATACAATACTTTCAGAGAGAGAGAGAAGAAAAATCATTCCAAGAGAAAGAGAGAGAGAGAGAGAGAGAGAGAGAGAGAGAGAGAGATTGAAATTTCCAACAAAAGGGAGAGATTGAGAGATACTATTTTCAATACCAGTGCTCTATATATAGAGCATTGGCAACCCTTTGTAGCTTAGAATTCCTAATTTGTTTAGAATTTCTTCTCTATTTAGAATTCTGAGATTGTAGAGTTTCCTTTCTTCCTTGGAGTCTTCTAGAATGGTAGTTTTCCTATCTGACTCAAATACCAAATCAATTCAACCTCTTCTTCTATTGTAGGTTCTTAACTTGAGTAGGAAACTCTTTATGGAAATTTCATCTACTGTTGAATGTTATAATAAGATCGTACGGCTGCTCCGGTTCGGATTCGGATCAGATTTTCTTGTCAGACTTTGAGGCAATGTTTGGAGGGCCAAACAAACTCAGATTTTTCTTCATAATCCCATTCCGAAAAGCTTATGACGTTCTCTACAACTTCACTAAAGACCACTTTTCAATTCTGGAACTCTTTCCACGTCAAAAACTTACATGAAGCTCATAACGTCAATATTAAGAATGTTAAAATTTTCTTATCTTTTAGCAATTAATTCGCAAAAGTCTCTAAAATATGTTAAACTTATAAAATAAATTATAATCAGCTCAATAAAGCATAAAACATATTAAAAAGCATAGTGCAAAGAGAATAAAAATATAGAAATCACACACTTATCAGTTTCCAATATGACCTGACAAATTTGGGTTTCAATTGTTCCATCTCTTGCTAGGTGGTAGCGTGTCGAATGCACCAATTGTAATTAAATATTTTTTATTGACCTAATTAATAAACTGTAGCATGGGTAAACAAAGGTCGATCCCACAGAGAATGAATTGATGAAAATTTATATTTTTTATATTTTATCCAAACTAAATATACTAATTAATGCTAAGCAAACATAATAACGAAGGGGGGGGGGGTTTGGTTGATTGAATCAAACTGAAAGTAAACAGACAAAATTTAAATAGGAAAATAATTAGAGAGAAAGATTCAGTTCTTGGTTCAATATCCACTCACACATGCAATGAATAAAATTAACCACAACGTTAATCTCTTTCTCCCAATCAGAATTAAAGACCCCAGATAACAATAAGCTCTGTTACCTGAATTTTTCCTTAAGTATCTCTATTGAAACAAGCTCTTCAGAGAAATCTAACCATTGAACAACACTAAATAAACTCTCAATGTTTAATTCAATGGCAGCATTAAGAGAGTGAAAAATAGATCAATCTAAGTAACAATCACACATAAGCGGAGATTATTTAACTTAGGTTATATTATTCACAATGGTGAGATGAAAACTTGGACATAATCATCTACCACTGTTTGCTACTTGTGATTAGGAGTAAGATGATTACGTATCACAGATTCTAGATCTAGCAATTAATATTAATCTAATTGATTCAAGAGGTCATTCCTGAATTATTCAGACAAATATCATAGATAAAAATAAAAGAATAACATAAGCAATTCCAATAAAAGAGAGAAGAAGAATGACGTTACTGAATAGCGATTACACCATTGACATGAGTTTGGGCTCTAAAATCTTCTTGAACTGAATGAAAAAATTAGCCAAACATTACAATCCTTTCAGAGAGAGAAAAATTTCCAGCAAAAGAGAGAGAGAGAGAGAATGATTATTTTCAACACTAGTGCTCTATATATAAAACATGACAATCCTTTGTAGCTTAGAATTCCTTCTTTATATAGGATTCCTTCTTTATTTAGAATTCTAAAATTATAGAGTTTCATTTTTGATGGACCTTGAATGACACTGAGAGGGGGGGGGAATCAGTGTAATAACTTTTCCCCTGATATTTCTTTGCTACCCAGTGTTGTTTATGAAACAAACTGTCCCACACACAATCGTATGCAAATCTACCTCGCAACCACTCAGTGGCCAGGTCTACCGGATTTGCATACTCATCCTGCAATTCATTCCACGCACTTCACAAAATACATAATCAAAGCATTCCACAACACAGAAGGGTTACGTGGTTCACCACCACAGTGTGTGATGGCTAATCCACCGGAGTAATGCCCAATGGACTCCGTATTTACTCAATACTCTACTTTTAGCCCTTTACAGGACAAGGATACTCACCCTATATTTTCTCAGCATAAAACTAAGAGGGCAAACATTGCCAAAATTCAGGCATAAAGCCAGTGTCCAGCACCCACTGAACAACCATAAATAAAATAATTTTTGGGGCTTATAGTGATGCCCTACAATTAAATCCCAAACTAGCAAGGCATTGAATATTCTTTTTTGCCTAAGCTAGCATACAAGAGACTCCCATACAATGTAGGCATTCAACATTCTCAACCTATTTTAGCATACAATGCATTAATTCAATAAATAACAAGGGAGTAGAGAAAACCTCACAACTGATGTTTTCTGGCATCTAAAGTCATATGCAGTATTCCTTTTCTTCTGATAATCAACCAATCACGAGCCATATGCAAAAAACCTTCACCATCATTCAAAAATCACAGCAGTGCATCGACATGGGCACGAATAGAGTGGATGAGTGATTGTTTTCAATTCCCAAAGCCAGAAATCATCAAAAGTATCAAGAAATAAGCTTCACTCTTCAAAAACCTCCTTTCTCTTCTTTTTCACGTGGCCAGTAGCTCCTCCACCATTCTCAATTGAAAGAGAATGAAAAACCTAGCTCGGTGCAATTTGGATCGTCGGATTTGGCCTCCGGATGATCAAGTTATGAGGAAAACAAGTTCGGCCAATAAGAAAATTCCAAATGGAATCTTTGAGGCTCATTCTATGTACCCGCGAAGCACCGTAGCCGCGCCGCTCCTTGCGCTGTCGAGATCTGATTGGCCGATCGACGAATCTTTAAAATCAGCCGTCGGATCTCACTCAAAAAGGCGGGATCTAACAGGATCCCTTGGATCTGAATAATCCCGCCTCCGAAAATCGGAGGCCATGTGATGCGCAGGATCAGCATCACATCTATCGTCGCACGATGAGTGCGCCACACTGAATAAGGGCGCCGATTGTATGACGCATGAACCACGGTTTTAAGCTGCGCTCAGCCAATGGGCTCCTTCGCGGGAGCATCAAATGACGTCGAGTGAGAAGCACCTTAGCCCGCCATCACCAGAACCACCGATTTGGAATCTTGAAGGCGTGGCTCCATCTTGACCGTTGATAAAGGATTTTCTCTTTTTCGAACTCCCCAAAATACCCTTGAGAAACGGAAAAATGGCCTCTGTAACTTTTAAGAGTTTGTTAAAAACTCTACAGAGAAAATTTCCAGAGAGGTTTTCTCTCTCCTGGAAATTTCTCAAACACTTGGTGTGCTGACCACCGAGGGAGGGCATGCGCGCGCGCGCGCGGGCCTGCTGCCTTGCGGCATGGCTTGCGAGCCTACTGCCTTGCGGCATGGAGAGCGAGCTGTGCTTGTTGGCCTGCTATTTTGCGGCATGGCTTGCGAGCATTCTGCCTTGCGGCATGGCTTGCGAGCTGTGCTTGTTGTGATTGCCATGAGGCTGGCCTGCTGGCTGGCTGCCTTGGCCCTCAGCCTCGGCCAGGCTGACTGCGGGCTGTGCTTGTTGTGCTTGCCATGAGGCTGGCCTGCTGGCTGGCTACCTTGGCCCTCGGCCTCGGCCAGGCTGGCTGCCATGGTGGCATGCCACCTAGGTACAGTGGGTCCCACCCCATAATTTTCTCTCTCCTCTTTCTCTCTCCTCTTTTTCTCTCTTCTGATTCTCTCTCTTCCTTCTCTTTCTTTCATTGTATGATTAACCAGTATTTCTCCCTCATCAAACTTGGTCCGAGTTGGTCCGATTTGCCAAAAATTACAATCCAAAGTGCAACAATTTCTTCCTTGGAGTCTTCTATTGTAGGTTTCCTAACTTGAGTAGGAGACTCTTTATGGAAATTTCATCCACCGTTGAATAATATAATCAGATTGTACGACTGCTCTGATTAGGATTCGGATCAGAACTTTGTGTCAAACTTTGAGATAAAGTTTGGAGGCCCAAACAAACTCAGATTTCTCCATAATACGACTGCCAAATAAGGACCTGACGTGACGGATCGATTCAAAATCTTCATCTTCCAGCAATTCTGGGACCAATGCAAGAGAGATTTATTTATTCAGAAAGGTTGAGGCGTCCTCTACAACTTTACTGAAGACAACTTTTCAATTCTGGAACTTTTTCTACGTCAAAAACCTAAATGGAGCTCAGAACAACAATATTAAGAATGCTAGAATTTTCTTATCTTTTAGCAATTAATTCACAAAGTCTCTAAAATATATCAAATTAATAAAATTCATTCTATTCAGTTCAATTAGGCATAAAACACATTAAAAAGCATAGTGCAAAGGGAATAAAAATATAAAAATCACATACTTATCATTAGGTGTTGCTAACGTTCTTATTTATTTATTTATTTTTTATGTTTTGCTCTTTGCCTCTATTTCAATGTCATTGACATGCTAAAATAAACCTGGGCAAAGGATTTCTAAACGGCTCATTTGGATAAGCTGATCTGAACAATAGCTGTGTTTGAGCCATGTGGAGGTCTCATATACTGGATTCAACCAGTGGACAGGTAGAGCATCCGAAGGGTGCATGGGTGCTCTAAATGCCAAATTTCATAGTCTGTCTCAGCTATATTACCCATCATCTGGTGGATTTTATATTACCCATCATCTGGTGGATTTATTTTTGGCTGTCAAATCAGCATATGGTTGATTTAAGATGATGTACAATTCTATGCAGTTGTATAAATAGATTACTATGTAGATTGGCTACCTGCCATGTTCCAAAGCCAAACTCAATGATATGACCTACTATGTATTGAATGTTTTCCGTAGTTATCAAAATCTTGACCAAGATTAACCTGTTGGTCTTTCCAAATGGTGAAATGATTTTGGAATGAAACTGATCACATGAATCAGGAGTGAGGTGGACAATACGTGGCAGATTTTTGAATCATTTATATACGCTTATTTTGATTGGTCCATGTAAAAGAAATTTTCCCCCTACCGCTGACCCTGCCCCTGCCACTGACCTGTTGGCCTTCATATTGTAATTGTTGGCAAATTGGGCTAACTGGGTCAAGTTTGATGAGAGAGAGTGTCTGCGGACCCTACCCTACAGGCGATATGGCAGTGAAACAGGCATTGCGGCTTTGTTACAGGTGCTGTTAAGTATGAAGCATGAAAGAGGAGAGAGAATCAAGAGAGAGAGAAAGAGGAGAGAGAAAGAGGGAGGAGAGAGAAAGTGGGACCCACCAAGGTAGCCAGCCTGGCCGAGCACCAAGGCAGCCAGCCAGCAGGCCAGCCGCATGGCACCACAGCAAGGCAGGCCCAGCAGGCCAGCCGCATGGCACCAGCAAGGCAGGCCCAGCAGGCCAGCTGCATGGCACCACAACAAGGCACCACAACAAGCAGGCCCGCATGGCACTGCCCGCAAGGCCCAAGCGCGCGTGCTGGCCTTGTCTTTCCTGCATGCCGCGCGCGTCCCCCATCTGTTCAACGATTTTCTAGGAGAGAGAAAAACTCCCTGGAAAAATCGTCTCTGTAGACTTTTAATAAAATTGCAAAAAGTTACAGAGGCCATTTTTCAAGTTTTCAGGGGCATTTTCGGAAAGAGAAGAAGGAAGAAGATGCGAGATCGGCCGCCCAAATGAAGCCACGTCTTCAAGATTCCAAATCTGTGGTTCTGGTGAAGGCGGGCTATGGTGTTTCTCAGACGGTGTGCCCAGATTCATTCGCGCATGATTCTATTGGTCAGCAACAACTTAATATGGTGTATCATGTCATATGACAGATTTTCTATGATACAGTGGTGTGCGCTTACGGTGCCACGGTACTCTCGATCCAAATCTAACGGCTGGTGTTCAAGCCGACTTTCGGTGGCGGGATTATTCGGATCCAAGGGATCCTGTCAGATCCCGCCTTTTTGATATTGATCTGATGGCTGAGGTTATTGATTCCCTCCTCAGCCAATCAGGTTGTGACACCCAGACGGCGGGCGCGGCTATGGTGCGTCGCAGGCGCACCAAATGGAATTTAAAGATTCCATTTAAAATATTTTTAGTGGCCGAACTTGTTTTTGCCATAACTTGATCATCCAGAGGCCAAATCTGACGATCCAAATTGCTCCGAGCTAGGTTTTTCATTCTTTATCAATTGAGAATGGTTGGAGAACCTAGTGGCCGCAAAAAACAGACCTGAAAAGGGGTTTTTGAAGAAAAAGAGAAGAACTTCATGGTTTTTTGGTTTTTTTGGCTCTGAAAATTGAAGACAATCATTCTCCATCTCTGTTCATGCTGATGCCGATACACTGATGTGTTTTTGAAGGCTGGTGGAGCTTGGTTGCATATGACAAGAGATAATTGATTATCAGAAGAAGAGGAATGTCGTCAGTTGTCAGAAAAAATTGGTTGTGAGATTTTCTCAACTCCCTTACTGTTTATTGAATTAATGCATTGTATGTTAAAGTAGGTTGATAATGTTGAATGCCTGCGTTGTATGGGAATCTATTGTATGCTAGCATTAGGCAAAGAAGAAAAAAAGAGAAGAAAATATTGAATGCCTTGCTAGATTGGGATTTAATTGTAGGGCATCATTATAAGCCCCAAAAATTATCTTAGTTGTGGTGTGTTCAGTGGGTGCTGGACACTAGCTTTATGCCTGAATTCTGGCGTTGTTACGCCCTCTCAGTTTTATGCTGGGAAAATTTAGGGTGAGCATCCTTATCTTGTAAAGGGCTAAAAGTTGAGTATTGAGTAAATACGGAGCCCATTGGGCATTACTCCGTGGATTAGCCATCACTCACTGTGGTGGTGAACCACGTAATTCTTCTGTGTTGTGGTTTGTTTTAATTATGTACTTTGTGAAGTGCGTGGAATGAATTGCAGGATGGGTGTGCAAATCTGGTAGACCTGGCCATTGAGTGGTTGCGAGGTAGATTTGCATACGATTGTGTGTGGGGCAGTCTGGTTTATCATAAGCACTGGGGAGCAAAGAAATATCAAGAAAAAAAGTATTCACACTGATTCACCCCCCCTCTCAGTGTCATTCTAGGTCCATCAATTGGTATCAGAGCACCAGGCTCAGTGACAGCTTAATCAGCAACTGAGAAGATCAGAATAAAAGATATGACACCAGGAGAAGGTTCAAACAAGCCCCCCTTGTTTGATGGGACGGATTTTGTCTTTTGGAAAAGAAGAATGGAGGTCTATGTTGGATCTCTTGGTTATGATGTTTGGGCTTCTGTAGAGAATGGCTACACTCTACATGATACAAATGCTCCCACAGTTGTAGAGAAAAAGAATTTTGAGAATAATAGAAAGGCTCTCAATGCCATTCAAGGGGGACTGACAAATAGTGAACTGGCTAAAATCATGGACTACAAGACAGCAAAGGAAGTATGGGATAGACTGATCAACATATATGAAGGAGATAAGAAAATCAAGGCTGTCAAGCTACAGACATTCAGAGGTCAGTTTGAGAATCTGAAGATGAATGAAGATGAGACCATTGATCAATACATGAACAGGGTTAATGAAGTGGTCAATTCTATTAGAGGACTTGGTGAAGATTTGAAAGGTCATATTGTTTGTCAGAAGATTTTGAGGTCTCTCACTCTAAAATTTGAGTCAAAGGTATCTGCTCTTGAAAAAACCAAGGACTTGGAACATGTTACTATTGATGAAATTCATGGAGCTTTAACAGCTTTTGAGATGAGGATTGATCCAGGAACCACTAGTGACAAGCAGGTAGCTTTCAAGGCTATGAAGAAGCTGAAGATTTCTGAAAAAACAAAATGAGGAAGAAAGTGAAGATGAAGCCACAGCTCATTTCACTAGGAAATTAAAAAAAGGTACAGGATAGTATAAAAACAAGCTTCCATTCAAATGCTTTAACTGTGGTAAAGTTGGACATTTCGCTGCAAAGTGCCCAATGAAGAGTAAGTTTGATAGTGATGATGAAGATGATAAAAAAAGAAAGTTTAAGGGAAAGAAAAACTACAACTTTAAGAAAAATAGGTCAAACAGAAATAGTTTTATCTCTAAAAGAAGCACTGAATCCTCAGATGATGACTCTGATGAAATCTCAGAAGATGAGCCTAGTGAGGTTTTGTTCATGGTTTACATTGAAGATCAAGAGAAGAACACAGCTAAAGAAAAATTCTCCTCAAAAAGCAATGAAGAAGGCATTGTGGAATCTATCTCTAGCAGTAAAGAAGAAAAAGGGAATGAAATTTCAAGCTCTGGTGATGATGAAGAAGGTGAGGTAAATTTTGAAGAAGAGTTTGTTGCAGCTATGAAGGAACTCAAGAAAGAAAGAAAATATAACAAGCTTGCCTCACAATAAGTTAAAAAATAGAAAAAGGTAATTTAAGATTTGAGATTCAAGGGGTAGAATCCAAGAAAATTATTGAAGATCTCAAGACTCAGCTTGAACAGGTATCTACAGACCACTCCAAACTAATGACTGAAAATACAAGTTTGAGAGCTCAACTTGAAACACAAGCCCCTGTGATGAGTAAATTTGAAGAGCTTGAGAAGGAATTTATTTTGTTAAAAGCAAAGGTGAATGAATATGAAATAGAAGAGTTTGAAAGACAACAAAAATTGAACAAATCTGATGAGCCAAGCAACACTACAATACATCCTAGTAGCAGAAAGCTAGATGGGATTATAAATTCTCAAAGTCCTTTCAATGTAAAATTTGGTCTTGGTTTTGATAAGGGAGAGACTTCAAATAATGCGAACTCAAATAGAAAAGGTTCCATCTCTTTTGTGAAAGAGAGTGAAAAGGGCAAGGCTGCTGTGGTTTATGATCAAAAAGTAAATCATGTTCCTACTCCACTGACCAACAATGCAAGGCAAGGTAGGAGAGTTGAAAAGACTAACATCTATGGAAGAAATTATCCCAATGCATTGCAGAGACAGATGAGTTATGTGGCTCCTTCTAGGTCAAGATCTTATTTTCATGGTTACTGTTATAAATGCAATACTTATGGTCATAGAATAGCTACTTGCAAGTTCAATATGAGTCAAGTTAGATTTGAAAGCAGAAATAAGTTTGCCCCTCTTGTAGAAAATTTTGTTGAATGCTATAACTGTAACAATTTTGGGCATATAGCAAGGAACTATAGAACCATCTTTCCCCCTATGCCACCTTCACAGAGACAGTATGACAGTATTATAAGCAAGATTCCAAGACAGAAGCAATATGAAATATCTAAATCAAATAAGAGGGTTTGGGTTCAGAAAAATAGCTCTTTGGTTGTACAAACAACTCTCAAGGCTCCAAATAGTTCTACACCATGGATTCTTGACAGTGGATGTTCGAGTCATATGACAGGAGATAGTAAGAGGCTTCAGAAATTTCAACATTATGAAGGAGGCTCAGTCAAGTTTTGTAATGATATTGGTGCAAAGATTGTTGGGAAACGAAACATTAGCCTCAACAATGGGAAGGTAAAATCTCATGAGGTTCTCTATGTTTCAGGCTTGAAACATAATCTATTGAGTGTCAGTCAGCTTTGTGATAAGGGCCACAGATTAATTTTCAGTGATCAAGGATGTGAGATTCGAAGAACTGACAGCGGTAAATTGATGGCAACTGGAAAGAGAACGTCAGGAAATCTTTATACATTGTCTGAAGATTTTCAAGAAAATTGCATGTTGAGCCAAGAAGAAGAAACATGGCTATGGCACAAAAGACTGGGGCATATTGGATTTGAAAATTTAGTAAAGATTTCCAATAAAAATGTTGTGAGAGATATCCCCTCTTTGAAGAAGCCTACCAATGGCATATGTCCATCTTGTCAGAAAGGGAAGCAGACAAGAGTATCATTTAAACCAAAAGATTACCATACCACTCAACCACTTGAGATTATTCACACAGATCTATGTGGGCTAGTGAGAACTCAGAGCATCTCAGGAGAGAGGTACTTTATTCTATTCATAGATGACTACTCTAGGATGACTTGGGTAATGTTCTTGAAAAATAAGTCAGAGGCTCTTGCAAAGTTTAAAATCTTCAAAGCTCAAGTTGAAAATGAGACAGGAAAGAAAATTAAATGTTTAAGGTCTGACAGGGGAGGAGAATACACCTGGATTAATTTTACAGATTTTTGTTCTGAGAATGGCATCAAGAGACGGACTTCAGCTCCTAGAACACCACAACAGAATGGTGTTGCAGAAAGAAAGAATAGAACTGTTCAAGAGATGGCCAGGACTATGTTGACAGAAAATGACATGGGGAACAAATTCTGGAGAGAAGTAGTGCATACAGCAGTATATGTTCAGAACAGGTGTATGTTGAGACAACATGAAGACAAAACTCCCTATGAATTATGGTTTGGTAAAAAAGCCACAGCAAAGCACTTTAAAGTGTTTGGTAGTAAATGTTATATCAAAAACACCAATCATGATTTAGGAAAGTTTGATGATCGAGCAGATGAAGGAATTTTTCTTGGCTACTCTACCTCAAGCAAAGCATATAAATGTTACAATAAAAAACTTGGCAAAATTATTGAAAGTGCAGATGTGAGAGTTGATGAGCACAAGAATTCTCCTGCAGGATCAAATAATGAGGTTCCTATTTTTGAAGATCTGGACAGTGAGCAGAATGACATTGAAACAGAAAAGGAGCAGGATGTTACAAATGAGCCAAGACAGAGAGTTGTGGTTGAGACAGAAGAAAGAGAAGAGCAGTCAGATTCAGAAGCAAATAAGCAGAACAAAAGTGGCTCAAGCAGAGTAAAAAAGAATCATCCTGACCAATTAATTCTTGGTGATCCATCAGCTGGTATGCAAACAAGGAAGGTGAGACAACCAAAACAAATGTTTTCTTTATTATCTCACATTGAACCAAAATCAGTTGCAGAGGCATGTGAAGATGCAAGTTGGCTCAAAGCAATGAATGAAAAGTTGGATCAAATAGAGAAAAATAAAACATGGGAATTGGTGCCAAGGCCTACAGACAAGAATGTTATTGGCACTAAATGGGTCTACAGAAACAAGCTCAATGAAGATGGCAAAATTGTAAGGAACAAGGTCAGATTAGTTTGTAAAGGATATGCTCAGGTTGAGGGCATTGACTTCGAAGAAACATTTGCTCCTGTGGCTAGGTTGGAAGCTATCGGGATGTTTCTTGCTTTTGCAGGGCACAAGAACTTCAAAGTTTATCAGATGGATGTCAAGTCAGCTTTTCTGAATGGTGATTTGGAAGAAGAGGTGTATATAGAGCAACCAGAAGGATTTCAACTGAGTGAAGACCCTACATTTGTTTGCAGATTGAGAAAAGCATTGTATGGAATGAAGCAAGCACCAAGAGCATGGTATTCAAGCTTATCTCTGTCAATTGGGTTTCAAGAAGGGACTGGTTAATAGCAACCTGTATGTCAAATCTGTTGATGGTAGTCAGACAGTTGTGGTTGTGTATGTAGACGACATCATGTTTGCAGGCCAAAAGGATGAATTATGTCAGGACTTTGCTCAGAGAATGCAAGATGAGTTTGAGAAGTCCATGATTAGATAACTATCTTATTTTTTAGGTCTGTGGATCAGTCAGTTAAAGAATGGATTCTTTTTATCTCAGACTAAATATGTGAAGGAAATGTTGAAGAAATTCACAATGGAAGACTGTACACCCATGAGCACTCCAATGATGACAAGTTGTAAGCTAAGTAAAGAGGATGACTCTCCATCAGTTGATAATACTATGTACAGGTTAATGATTGGAAGTCTGCTTTACTTGACTGCTACTAGACCAGATATTCTTCAGTCTGTGTGCATGGTAGCTAGATTTCAAGCTAGCCCAAAGGAGACACATGTGGTAGCTGTGAAGAGGATCTTCAGATACTTGAAGGGGACAATGGAGTAGTGTCTCTGGTATGCAAAAAGCAAGGATCTGGTTTTGTCATCCTACTCAGATGCAGATTGGGCAGGTTGTGTTGATGACAGGAAGAGCACTAGTGGAGGTGTCTTCTATCTTGGTAGAAATTTAGTGGCTTGGCACAGTAAGAAACAGGAGTCAGTATCATTATCTACTGCAGAGGCTGAATACATTGCAGCTACCTCTTGTTGTACACAGGTTTTGTGGATGAAACAAATGTTGAAGGATTTAGGCATTGAGTCAGATAAGCCTATTTCAATGTTCTGTGACAACACTAGTGCAATAAATATCTCTAAAAATCCAGTTATGCACTCCAGGACGAAGCACTTAGCCATTCGGTATCACTTCTTGAGAGAAAAGGTCTTGGAAGGAGAAGTTCAGTTAGAGTTCATTCCTATAGCAGAGCAGATTGCAGATATCTTCACAAAACCTCTTCCTAAAGAACAGTTTGACTACTTGAGACAGAAGTTGGGAGTAGTTATCCTCACCAAGCATTGAGGAGCTTGGAGTGAGGGGGAGCAGTGTATGGTTGTTGTTCTCTATTTTTTTTATATAGGACTCAGGGGGAGTCTATTGGTATTTTTTTTCTGTGTTGCTATGGTGATGAGTTTATGTTTTGGAGCTTCCTTAGGATTGGGAAGATGCGGTGGGCACTCCTATGTGGCAAATCCCTTTGTTCTTGTTGTCAAAGGGGGAGAAATGTCTGTGGATTAAGCAGGGATTGAGTCTGTGGATTGAGCAGGGATTGAGTAGTTGCCAACAATTCCAAAGGGAGAGATTGTTGGCCTTCATATTGTAATTGTTGGCAAATTGGGCTAACTGGGTCAAGTTCGATGAGAGAGAGTATATGCGGACCCTACCCTACAGGCGATATGGCAGTGAAACAGGCATTGCGGCTTTGTTACAGGTGTTGTGAAGTATGAAGCATGAAAGAGGAGAGAGAACTAAGAGAGAGAGAAAGAGGAGAGAGAAAGAGGGAGGAGAGAGAAAGTGGGACCCACCAAGGTGGCATGCCACCAAGGCAGCCAGCGTGGCCGAGCAACAAGGCAGCCAGCCAGCAGGCCAGCCGCATGGCACCACAGCAAGGCAGGCCTAGCAGGCCAGCCGCATGGCACCAGGCAAAGGCGGGCCCAAGCCAGCCAGCCGCATGGCACCACAGCAAGGCACCACAGCAAGCAGGCCCGGATGGCACTACCCGCAAGGCCCAAGCGCGCGCGCTGGCCTTGTCTTTCTCGCATGCCGCGCGCGTCCCCCATCTGTTCGACGATTTTCCAAGAGAGAGAAAAACTCCCTGGAAAATTGTCTCTGTAGACTTTTAATAAAATTGCAAAAAGTTACAGAGGCCATTTTTCAAGTTTTCAGGGGCATTTTCGGAAAGAGAAGAAGGAAGAAGATGCGAGATCGGCCGCCCAAATGAAGCCACGTCTTCAAGATTCCAAATCTGTGGTTCTGGTGAAGGCGGGATATGGTGTTTCTCAGACGGTGCGCCCAGATTCGTTCGCGCATGATTCTATTGGTCAGCAGCAACTTAATATGGTGTATCATGTCATATGACAGATTTGCTATGATACAGTGGTGCGCGCCTACGGTGTCGCGGTACTCTCGATCCAAATCTAACGGCTGGTGTTCAAGCCGACTTTCGGTGGCGGGATTATTCTGATCCAAGGGATCCTGTCAGATCTCGCCTTTTTGATATTGATCTGATGGCTGAGGTTATTGATTCCCTCCTCAGCCAATCAGGTTGTGACACCCAGACGGCGGGCTCGGCTACGGTGCGTCGCAGGCGCACCAAATGGAATTTAAAGATTCCATTTAAAATATTTTTAGTGGCCGAACTTGTTTTTGCCATAACTCGATCATCCGGAGGTCAAATCCGACGATCCAAATTGCTCCGAGCTAAGTTTTTCATTCTCTATCAATTGAGAATGGTTGGAGAACCTAGTGGCCGCAAAAACAGATCTGAAAAGGGGTTTTTGAAGAAAAAGAGAAGAACTTCATGGTTTTTTGGTTTTTCTGGCTCTGGAAATTGAAGACAATCATTCTCCATCTCTGTTCATGCTGATGCCGATACACTGATGTGTTTTTGAAGGCTGGTGGAGCTTGGTTGCATATGACAAGAGATAATTGATTATCAGAAGAAGAGGAATGTCGTCAGTTGTCAGAAAAAATTGGTTGTGAGATTTTCTCAACTCCCTTACTGTTTATTGAATTAATGCATTGTATGTTAAAGTAGGTTGATAATGTTGAATGCCTGCGTTGTATGGGAATCTGTTGTATGCTAGCATTAGGCAAAGAAGAAAAAAAGAGAAGAAAATATTGAATGCCTTGCTAGATTGGGATTTAATTGTAGGGCATCATTATAAGCCCCAAAAATTATCTTAGTTGTGGTGTGTTCAGTGGGTCTTTGGACAACGGCTTTATGCTCGAATTCCGCGTTGTTACGCCTCTCAGTTTTATGCTGGAAAAATTTAGGGTGAGCATCCTTGTCCTGTAAAGGGCTAAAAGTTGAGTATTGAGTAAATACGGAGCCCATTGGGCATTACTCCGTGGATTAGCCATCACTCACTGTGGTGGTGAACCACGTAATTCTTCTGTGTTGTGGTTTGTTTTAATTATATACTTTGTGAAGTGCGTGGAATGAATTGCAGGATGGGTGTGCAAATCTGGTAGACCTGGCCACTGAGTGGTTGCGAGGTAGATTTGCATACGATTGTGTGTGGGGCAGTCTAGTTTATCATAAGCACTGGGGAGCAAAGAAATATCAAGAAAAAAAGTATTCACACTGATTCACCCCCCTCTCAGTGTCATTCAAGGTCCATCATGACCTTGACCTTGCGGCTGACGTTGAATGAGCGCCTAGCGTGAAAGCTGTTGCGCGGTATCCTGCACAGTAGTTTGATTGCTAAGCCCCAAACTTGGAATTAGTACCACTTCATTAATAAAGTATTTGTTCGTTGCCCAAGCCTGTCTTTTGTCTCATTTAGTATTTTTATTCATGTTTTGGAAGTCTATGGTACCACTTAGATAGGTCAATGTTGTCCATACTTTGTCATTTGGTCCTTATTGAAGTTGTCTTTCATTTTCTCATACATAATCGTGCTGTTATTTGTTGCATGTAATATATGAATGTTGATTTATTTTCTAATTGGCAGTTCCTGTTTGGTTTTCTACTGCCTATGTGGGCATTACTATGAAAACAGGTCATTCCCTTTTTGAGAGGAAGTGCATGGGAGCAACCTCCTACAGATCTGGAATCATACTTATACAAGAACCGAATTGTATATTTGGGCATGTCTCTTGTTCCATCTGTCACAGAATTGATGCTAGCGAAATTTCTTCACCTTCAGTATGAGGATGCCGAGAAGCCAATTTACCTATATATAAACTCCACTGGAACAACAAAGGTACACGGTATGCTGTATTTTTCCCAATTTGCTTGAAAACGCAACATACATGCACACACATACACAAAAACTCTCCCTCTCCTGCTTCCCTTCCACAAGTTCATAGGCATCATCTAGTTGCACATAATTGATCCTTAAGATGGAGCTAGTTGAAGCAAATAGTACTATAATGAAACTGTGAATGGTCTTATCGATGACAATGCACGCACTACATTAAGGCCTTGTTGAGTTATCTGGGGCAAACTTTGCGGTAAACTGGTAATATCATTTCACTCTCATGATAAGCATCTCTACTTTCACTACCAATAATCCACTTAGATTTGCATTGAAATTCTTGTTGGTATGTAAACTCGTATATCCAACCAGCCCAAGGCCGCCAAAAAAAAATGATTTCCATAGTTTTGATAGTTTAAGCTCATCTTTATGTAAAATTTTCTTTTAATTAAAACAATTTTATCAAAAAAACTCAGAAAGTATATAAGGGAAATCTGTATGACATTTAGCTTAATTTTAGAATAATGGTATACAAGTTTTCTTCTTACCCCCAAGACACAAAAAAGTTAACAAGTTTTGGGTAAAATTTATTAAATAAGACAAGCATGTTGACATAGTTGGACATGTCATTGAATGTGGCTGAGGAAAAGGACAAAGGAATCAAGAGGGAAAGTAGGAAGAAGAAGAAGAAGAAGAGGAAAAGGGTCGGGGGAACCTTAAAATTAAATGGTTGAGGAGTGGGAAAAAGACAGGAAAGGGGGAAAAGATGACACCTTTACTGAGAAACTCCAATGGAGATCCCTTGATTCCCCCTTCTCCATCTCACTCTTTCCACATCGTCTAATGCAGATAAAGATGATAGATCTGCTGGTGGTGGGTTAAGTGAAAAATAGGGAGAGAAGGGGATGAATGAACTAATAATTTGGTTTAGAGGTTGTTGCCTCTCTCCCCCCTCCCCCCTCCCCCAATTGGTTTCTTTTCCTTTCCTCTTTTTCCTAAAGCAAGCTCTATTCTCTAGTTACTGTTCATAAATACGATTCATCACAGTCCCGAAACAGTCCTCTATCTTTCCTTCTTCTTCTCTTATCCTCTCTCTTAACTCACCACCAGCAGATCCCATCCCTTGATCATCACAGTAACCTGAAAATATTAAATATAAGAGAGGAGAGGAGAGAGAAAAAGAGAGAAAGTAGAGGCATCAATCTCACTTTGAAGTAAAACTTTGAAGTAAACTAAATGTCCATTCTTTCAAACGTGGGTGTAATGTCCATTCTTTCAAACGTGGGTGTCTCTGTTTAAGTCTTCTTTATATTTATATAAGAAAAAAAGACAAAGTCTGGATAAACTAAAGTACTTCCATACGCAAGCCATATAGGAGTATCCTAAACACGCTCAACTATTTGAATAGTAACTGAAAACAAACTCTTATCTGGACTAAATATTAAGGGTCTGTCCGGTAATGTTTCTTTTTCAAAATAATAGTTCTGGGTCATAAATAATTTTTTTTGTGTTTCTATTATTTTTAAGTACTTCCGTGCTCCAGAATGTTGTATGGTAAAACTTAGAAAAAAAATATATATTTTTGTAGTTCTTTGTGTTATCTTCTAATTTTTGTTCCTAGGATAGATATGAAACAGGTACTACAACCAATGACTATGAGTTGCAACTTTTCATGTTATTAATTATTATTTTTTATAAATAAAAAAATCTTTTTATACTTCTGGTCGAAGATAGAGAAGAAGGTGAGATGAAGAAGGAGAAGAGATTTGGTTGGATTTGTTGACTATTTTATCGAGCAAGGTTTTTTAGGTTTAAGAAACAACTTTTTACTGTTTCTGAAGTGGGGCATCTGGCTTCTTTTTTTTTTTTTTTTTTTTTTTTTTTTTTCATTACGAAAAAATGAACCGATCATTCCATACAAGTTTTTAGCCAGATTTTTTTCAGAAAAACATAAAAACACTAGAAACAGTTTTTTAAATGTTACCATACAGACAAAAAAAATCCTATATTCCAGACAACTACTACATTAAAGTAAGAAAGGACTCCCAAAAAAAGATCCATGGCTTGATGGAAAATAAGATTCCCAAAATTCTAGAAGCTTGGAACCGCAAGCGATTAATCTCCTGCATCGCAAGTTGTGTGAAGACACGAAGTCCTATAAATCAGGAAATTATTTATCCACATGACAAATTATAAGAAATATTAGCATTACAAGGAAAAATATAATGCTTAAGACTATTTAATAAACATATAATATTAAATATAATATCATATACCAAACCATATGATCATGTAATTAATTAATATAATGAAATATAAAGGAGTATAGACACATATCTTATACAATCTAAAACAAGTAATCAACTAAGGTTGAGTCGTGTTGGCACACTCTCCTTAAGATTGTGTTTGCCCCCTATATGATGCAACGGGTCCCCGCAAACCAACCTCCAAGATAAAACAGCCCTTCAATAGGACACCTACCCAGTGTGCACTCACTGTTAGGTATATGCAGACTAAACGGCTAAGGTTAACAATCCTTTAAAACAATGATGGAACAGACTCTATCGATAAACCAGAGTAGAGAGAGAGAGAGAGTTGGAAGGAGAAGGAAGAGTGACATGAATTTTGTATTCAAATCTTGAGTGATTTGGAATGAGGCAACATCCTCTATTTATAGAAGACAAGTACCTCTCCAAGGGTCACTACCAAGGGGTATGGGTATACCTCTTCATACCAAAAGGTATAAGTCACCACCCTTCTAAATGGGTACACTTGAATAGGTATATCCACACCCATATCCATATCTATTTCACTATCCATATCCATATCCATTTCCATATCCAACTCAAAGTAAAATTGAAATTAAATTTCCCTCAAAATTAAAATCAAAACTTTGAATTTAATTTTAAAACTTTTTGAAACTTTATTTGTTTTTCGATATTAAAAACAACAATCCCCCACAAGTTTCAAAAAGATTGATAAAACCAGAATTAGACTATTAACCTCATGAGAACTATAAGCGATGTCGTTGCAAATGTCTGTCGACTTGAATCTACACTAGGTCTGATAGGCCACGCTACAGAGTACGGGTGAAGCTTGCTTCTTGAACCTTTCCTCATTAGTATAGCCGACTAACCTACCAGCCACCTCTTACAGTCCGACCCTCGAAAAATCCCTTAATGGTGGACATATTCTTAAACCGGCCTTGTCCCTATCCTGGTTCATAAATGTTTATGAAAGTTTTTCCTTAAAACTCTCATTGGAAGCGGCCCCACTTCCTACATTCAATAAAGTCAGCCCATAGTGTGCACCATAGTTAACACACCCCTACTTTTTGCTAGGATAACTTTGGCTTGATTAAGAATCTTTGAGATTCATCCTCTGTTCATTGTAGTGAGTACTACCTTACCATCTAATTGGAATAAGCATGATAGTACTAAACAAGTCATCTATGTGACTTCATTTTTACCTATTGAACCTAATTCTAGGGATCTCCTATCACATAGGTTGGGTTTCAATCACATGACTTATGCCACGGGCTTCAAGCTCATTCCTTTAGATGTATACCACCTTAGTGGTGAGAAGCTAAATAATTATACCAGTTAAAACTTCTCAGTACTGAGTTATGTCAAAAGCGCGTTATTTCATTAGCTTCTCCAGATATATTGTATAACCGTCTAAGACCTACATGTATTAAATGTCCTTAGACATTTTATAAACCTAGCAAAGTCATATTTATCTTACTTATAACATTTTGCCATTGAATCTATTTCTTTAAAGTAGCATAATCAACTTCGGTTTCATCATATATCTTTTTTCGAGATTTTAGTCATAGACTGGACTAATCCCGACTTAACTTTGTAGTCATACTTGACTATCCATGGTGGAATCTTACCATCATGGTCATCTCCTTTTGAATCAAGGTGATCTTTTCGAATCTAGGTTTGTCTTCTAGATTCCATGTCTAAATAGATATTAATGATTCTATGCAGCAACTATGTATTCTTATATAACCCCCACAATTCTGGGTTTTTCATACTCGACCTTATAAGAACTCTGAGTATGCATAAAGTACACTATCATTTCATTTATCCATGTAAAATTCATAGCATCTCATGCCTCAGTATTCACCATATTCAATATGTTTCTTGATATACCATATCTATGGTTAATAAACAACATCCATGCATTTTGGACCTTAATGGTCTCTTAAAATGATCATTATGCTAAGAGTTTCATACTCAAATTTGATTAGGTTAACTGTTTTGATACAACTTTTAAATGTCTTTTACTTAGACTGATTAAAATCTAGTCAATCATGAGTTTCAATCATATGATCACACCAACTGTTTAACTAACAATTAACTTATTTTCTAAGTACATAGAACAATATTCTCTCATGACAATTAAATTATCTATATAACCAGTGCACCTCAATCATGTGACAAATGATAAAATCACGAGCCAAACAAACAATTAACCATGTTATTAATAATGATAACACAAAATTAAAATTCACTACCGTACACATCAATCTATATTAGTTACTCACTTATCTTTTAACCCTTTTATTTCATTTTATTTGGTAAAACAAATCTATTTCAAACTCATGCAAGACAAACCCATTGCATATAAGTAAAGACAAACTGGTTAGAGTTATTCTTAAGGAATGCTCCCTTAGAAAGACATCAATACTCACACAATGTGACTTACGTATCTTACTAACCACATCACTTCATAGGTGATGCCTAATCGGATCAAATAAATTTGGTCTCAAGGCATTGATTGCCAACCCTTGGGCTTCTCAAGTCCAAACAAGAAATTTCCAAACTTACATGACCATATGTAAATAACAAGCATCCAATTTATACATGCTATCTCAACAGAAGTTATTAAATTGACATAAATAATATCTAACAGTACCATAGCCAGTATTTCAAATTACATAGCCAAAATAAATATATACACATAACTAATGATCATTTCATCAATCAATATGCAATAGTTTCAAACAAACATCTTGGTTAGGTCAACTAATTTAAGTTCGTCAACACTTAACTTATCATTTATAATGTTATATACTTTCTATAGTATAATAATAGACTAACCAATATATTTATGTATTTTATAATTTTGAAATGAAACACAACATATAATAAACATGTCCAACAGTTCATTTTAGGACAAAATTATAAACCAGACTTCATAAATATTTACTCTTTTTAAATTTTTTTTTCCCCTTTCTTACGTAGACTTCTATAGTCACATTGCAAGACAAACGCTGTTGCACATGCACCAAGAACCATTTTAGATGAGTTAGAGGAACTCTTAATAGTGCTCCTAAAGTAATAACACCAAGGACATAATTACAATGGACTCTCATGATAGGTTTTGAGTCACACGTACCTCAATAAAATAAATTAAATAAAACTTTCAGCAATTCATAATTCTCTTGTATTAGTATTATTACTACTAACAATTCAGCATGCTATACATGTGAGGTCTTGAGAAAATAAGAAATAAATATCCTTATATATATCAACATGAAACCAGCAATATACCATGTTATTAAATCAAGAAATCATTATAATCATGCTACCAAATCAAACGTTAGATATAAATAGATTATTACATTCCATTTCGTTATAACATACTCTCATTTTCCAGGCAACGAAATAGGTGTGTGGAATATTCCTTGAAATTCTTTTTCTAGAGTAAAAAAAAAAATATTACTCCAATCAAATAGGTCAAAAACAACCCATAGAAAACTAATGGGACTCACCGCTTTGCAAACTCAAATTTTAAAAATTAACTTCAAACAAGAAGCAACAAGAGTGGGTTACTTAACTGGGTTCTGGGTCGACTCAACTGGGCATAATGTATCCGAAAGGTCAGGTTTCTAGGCTGATCTATATGGTTCCACTGGACCAGATTTACTCGGACCTTCGGGTCGGCCTGAATCTGATACGATTCCTTATATCTGGGTCGGTGCAGGGTTATTATTGGTTTCCGGGTTGACCCAAATCGAATCCAAGTACACATGACCTTTAGGTTTCCCTCTTTTTTTTAATTAAAAGCGAACAGAGGGCTGTAAATGACTATAAAACACATCACCGTAACATTTAAAAGTCAAAAAAAAATTAAATATTGATGGATTCATAATTTTATATATTTATTTCTCTTATATTTAGTTTATTTAACATATTATATGTCTTATGGTACTCATTTGTGATGATTCCTTATATATAAGACATTGGTGAAAAATATTGGTAATTTATGTTTAAAATGTTTAAAATAAAAAAATTCTGATATTTTCAATAATGACCTTCTGAATTTCATGCAGGTTTTTAATATGGAAAGAATTCTAGAAATCAAACATGATCCAAAAATCTAATCTGGAAAGCTGATTTGAATTCAAACCAGAGATTGAAGATTACCACCCATAGAAGGTTTACTATTGGAAGGATTTGATTGATTGTTAAAAATCTTGAGGAGAATATATACCTCTATGGAATATTACAAAGATTGGTAAATCTAGAGGTGACATTTGGTTAATGATGGAATGATTCTCTATCTAATCTAGGCAAGAGGATTTTATTTAATCTTTATTTCCATGTAATAAAGTTATCAATTCTAGACATACCAGTTTTAATCTTCTCTACTCTGGTTATTTAAGCAATGTAAAGGCTACGTAATAGAGCATCCAAGAATTATTGAGAAGATAATTTTATTTTTTTTGTCTTTCTTTTCTATCATATCTAGTTAAGTTCTTTAGTCGATTCAAGGGGAATTCAATCCGATTAGTAAAATTGCGAGACTCTGTTCTTAATTTTAATTATTTTTCTATTCAAATATCTGTGTTTCTTAGTTTTTCAAGTTAATGGTTGCATGATTCAGTTTATTAAGAAACCTATTAATTGATTGAGTTATGTGGTTTATTGCTAACCTGAATCCATTATCCGTAATTGTTATGGTGTTCAGAAAAAATAGCAATTGAGCACACAATTATGATCCAAGTTTTTATTGCTTGCTTAAAGGAAACATAGAATGAATTAAATAATCTGACGCTTGTTGGATTGTTGTTCACCTTTAACTCCCTCCGAGAGTGTAATGCTATTAGTAAATTCATGAGGATTGTTTAATACCAATTGATTTGTTGATAAGAATTAATTTGTATGCTGGGTTCAAATTAATGAAATTAGGGAAGGTAAGGATTGTCTGGCTTTTTGATAATCCTTGGTTAAATATTTGAATAGAGAATAATATATATGAGGTCAGTGATCAATTTGCAGCCGTGAGTAAATTTTCTTGAATCGACATCATCTTCCATTGAATTTTTGTTACTTAATTTTCTTGTTAATTAAATTACAGAAGAAAACCCTCTTTTTTCTTGGTAAGTAGACAATTTGATTAACTAGTCTCTGTGGATCAACCTTTACTTATCATTACTATTCATTATAGGTAGAGTAATTAAATTTTGATTGCGCTCGACACGCATCAAAATTTGGCGCCATTGTCGGGGACTAGTTTTAATCAGATTGTGATTGTTTTCATTCTATTAAATTTTTTTTTTTAGTCACTTATTTTCTTACCTTTGTATGAAGTTTTTTTTTTCCTGTTTCAG
Organism: Protea cynaroides; assembly: GCA_028583415.1. Lineage (NCBI taxonomy): Eukaryota > Viridiplantae > Streptophyta > Magnoliopsida > Proteales > Proteaceae > Protea > Protea cynaroides. The sequence continues at coordinate 76,486,009 of CM053275.1, forward strand.
GTGTCCATAGTTTTTCCGACAGGTACTGTTGGCGCATGAAATTTCGGAGGACTTAGGGGCGCTACAAGAAGCTTATTTCGAAGAACATTAAAAAAAAAATAAAAGCTTGATTTAATAAATTTAATTTTACTTGTTTTCGTGCACTTTGTGTTGTCAGTCAGAATTTTTCTTTGGGATTTTTTTTTAGTTTTTATTTATTTATTCATTTATTTATTATTATTATTGTTATATTTCTTTTTTTGGATCCATTGTATGGGTATCTTGGTTAATGACTCGATATTCTAACTCTGATAAATTGATATTTGATCCAGAACCCGAAAGAACTTTACACCGATTAAGGAAAGAAGCTAAGAAAATCCTGACAGAACAGGTTTCAACATCACAAGGATCAATTGTTTCCTGATATAGTTGCTAGTGAACTGCTAGTAGAGGAAGCTATGGCTGAAAACAGAACTTTAAAAGAGCTGGCTGCTCCTAATCTAAACCAGCAACCTTTGTTTATTGAATTTTCAAATCTAGAAGCGGCATTTGAATTAAAATCTGGATTAATCCATTTATTACCCAAATTTTGTAGGCTTGCAAGAGAAGATCCTCATAAGCATTTGAAGGAATTTCACGTGGTATGCTCTAGCATGAAACCGTAGGGTATTACAGAGGCACAGATTAAGCTACGCGCTTTTCCATTCTCTTTAGATGAATATGCTAAAGATTTGTTGTACTACCTTCCCTCTGGTACAATCAATTCATGGAATGAGATGAAACGCCAGTTTTTAGAGAAATATTTTCCTGGATCCAAAGCGGCAAATATAAGGAAAGAGATATGTGGAATTCGGCAACACCATGAAGAAACATTATATGAGTATTGGGAACGCTTCAAGAAGCTTTGCGCAAGCTGCCCATACCATCAAATTAGTGACCAACTTCTGATTCAATATTTCTATGAAGGATTGTTACCAATGGAGAGGAGTATGGTGGACGCCGCTAGTGGAGGAGCTTTAGTTGACAAAACTCCAGAAGCCGCGAAAAGGTTAATTTCTAATATGGCAGTAAATTCACAGCAATTTGGTACAAGGATGGAGCAAACATCGAAGAAAGTTAATGAGGTAAGTACATTAAACCTTGAACGTCAGATTTTTAATCTAACTTCTTTGGTGAGACAAATGGCTGTAGGAAATTTGCAAACAGTTAAAGCATGTGGCATTTGCTCAGCCACCAGTCATGCTACAGATATGTGTCCCACACTTCAAGAAGATACACCAGTCCAACAAGCAAATGTCATGGGAGGATTTCAAGGGCAACCTCAGCGAAAGTATGATCCATACTCAAACTCATACAACCCTGGATGGAGAGATCACCCAAATCTGAGTTATGGGAATCAAGTTGCCCAGAACCATTACCAACCCCCATTCCAACCTAGGCAGCAAGCAAATCAGAGTATGTCACTTAATGAAATTGTTAAGGCACTGGCTAGCAATACACAGCAGTTTCAACATGAGACAAGAAACAACATTCAAAATATAGAGAAGCAGATTGGTCAACTTGCGACTTCAGTAAGCAAACTTGAAGCTCAAGGATCTGGAAAGTTGTCATCTCAGACCATCATAAATCCACGTGAGAATGCAAGCTCATTACATTACAGAATGGAAGAGAATTTGAGCCTTCCATTGCTAAATCTGCAGATTCGACCAAGAGAGTTCAAAAAGAAACAAAAGTCGATAGTAAGGATGTAAATTTTTCCAAAGTAAAATCTCAACCAGTTGTGCATAATTCTACTAATTTTGTTCCTCTCCCTTTTCTTAGCAGACTGTCTAAATCGAAAAAGGAAGAACAAGAGAGAAATTCTTGAGACTTTTCAAAAGGTAGAAATAAACATACCTCTACTTGATGCCATTAAACAAGTCCCAAGGTATGCAAAATTTCTCAAAGAGTTGTGCATTTCAAAGAAAAAGTTAAGGGGTGATGAGAAAATCAGTGTAGGGGAGAACGTATCAGCAGTTATTCAGCGTAGGTTACCCCCAAAATGCAAGGATCCAGGTACGTTTACGATTCCATGTGTGATTGTTAATACTAAGTTTGAACGTGCCCCGTTAGACTTAGGTGCATCCATAAATTTCATGCCATACTCAATTTATGTATCTTTAAATTTGGGTCCTTTGAATAAAACGGGTGTAATTATCCAATTAGCTGACCGTTCTAATGCATATCCTGAGGGAGTAATTGAGGATGTTTTGGTACAGGTAAATGATTTAATTTTTCCTGTTGATTTCTATATTTTAAATATGGAAGACAGTAATTCCCCAAATCCTGCCCCAATACTGTTAGGAAGACCTTTCCTCAAAACTGCTAAAACAAAGATTGATGTCCATGATGGTACCCTTACCATGGAGTTCGATGGAGAAATTATCAAATTCAATATATTTGAGGCTATGAGGTATCCTCACTCTAATGTTCAATCTGTATTTTCTATTGATATAGTTGATGTGTTTGTACAGGAGGTTTTTGAATTGAGCTATGAGGATGAGCTGGACGTGGTACTTATTCAAGGATTGAGAAAGACTGACACAACAATGCATCTGAATCCTGAGATTGAAGAAATGATTATGGCATTACAGTCATTACCTCCATTTACTAAAGAGTATGAAGTTAAGAAATTAGATTTAATACCATCTCACGACAAACTGTTACCTTCTGTTGTGCAGGCATCAATCTTGGAACTAAAACCTCTTCCTAACCACCTTAAGTATGCTTATCTAGGAGATGATGAGTTATTACCTGTTATCATTGCAAAGAACTTGACAAGTGTGCAAGAAGATAGGCTTTTGAGAGTGCTACGGGACAACAAAACAGCAATCGGTTGGACTATAGCTGACATCAAGGGCATAAGTCCATCTATGTGCATGCATCGAATCTTATTGGAAGCTGGTGCTAAACCAAATCGAAAAGCTCAAAGGAGACTAAACCCTCAGATGATGGAGGTAGTGAAGAAGGAAATTCTAAAGTTATTGGATGCAGGAATCATTTACCCAATTTCAGATAGGAAATGGGTAAGTCCAATCCAAGTTGTGTCGAAAAAGTCTGGAGTGACAGTGGTTAAGAACCAAGACAATGAATTCATTCCAACAAGGGTCGTGAATAGATGGAGGATGTGCATAGACTACCGCAAGCTAAACCCAATGACAAGGAAGGATCATTTTCCTCTACCATTTATTGATCAGATGCTTGAGCGATTAGCATGTAAGTCTTTTTACTGTTTCCTTGATGGGTATTCGGGTTATAATCAAATTGTGATTGCATCAGAGGATCAGGAAAAAATAGTATTTACATGCCCATTTGGGACTTTTGCTTTTAGGAGAATGTTTTTTGGGCTTTGCAATGCACCAGGTACATTTCAGAGATGCATGATGAGCATATTTTCAGATTTAATAGAAAATTACATTGAAGTTTTCATGGATGATTTTACGGTATATGGTAATTCATTTGATGCTTGTTTGGATAATCTATCTCGGGTGCTTGAACGTTGCAATGAAACAAATCTTGTTTTGAATTTTAAAAAATGTCATTTCATGGTAGAACAAGGAATAGTTTTAGGACATGTAGTTTCAAGTAAGGGTATTGATATCCATAAGGCAAAAATTGATTTAATTGTAAACTTACCCTACCCCACAAGTGTGCGGGAAGTGTGTTCGTTTCTTGGCCATGCAGGTTTTTATCGTAGATTCATTAAGGACTTCTCAAAGATTGCCCTACCATTGTCTAGACTATTGCAAAAAGATGTGTCATTTGAGTTTGGTCAAGAGTGCAAGGAAGCTTTTGACAAGCTAAAATCTGTATTGACTACGACTCCCATTATCCAACCCCCTGATTGGAGTTCTCCATTTGAGATAATGTGTGATGCGAGCAATTATGCGATTGGAGCAGTCTTAGGACAACGTGTTGGCAAGCAAGCTTATGTGATTCATTATGCATCCCAGACACTCAATGCAGCTCAGTGCAACTATTCTACGACCGAAAAAGAGCTTTTAGCTATAGTGTTTGCATTAGATAAATTTCGATCTTATTTACTTGGGTCTAAAGTGATTGTATTTTCTGACCATGCAACATTAAAATATCTATTGACGAAAAGGAAGTCGAAGCCTAGATTGATCAGGTGGATTCTTCTGTTGCAAGAGTTTGATCTTGAGATCAAAGATAAAAAAAGAGCTTAAAATCTAGTAGCAGATCACTTGAGTTGGTTGGCAAGAGAAGAGAATCCCGAGCCCTTGAATGAATTCTTTCCCGATGAGCATTTATTCACTCTATAAAGTATGGTTACATGGTATGCTGATCTGGTAAATTATTTAATTGGTAGGGTCATACATGATGGAATAAGTAGAGCAAAAAAGGACAAACTTAAAAGCGAGGCAAAATACTATGTATGGGATGATCCGTACTTGTGGAGATATTGTTGGGATCAAATTATTAGGAGATGTGTGCCTGATTCTGAAATTCAGTCTGTCCTTACTTTTTGTCATGCTTATGCTTGTGGAGGTCATTTCGAACCCAAAAGAACAGCTAAGAAAGTATTAGATAGTGGTTTTTATTGGCCTACATTATTTCGTGATGCTTATGTCATTTGTAAGACATGTGACAGTGCCAAAAGACAGGAAGCTTAACCCGTAGGAATGAGATGATACAAATCCCAATACTTATATGTAAACTTTTTGATGTGTGGGGTATTGATTTTATGGGTCCATTTCCTTCGTCTTTTGGTTTTGTTTACATATTGCTTGCAGTTGATTATGTTTCAAAATGGGTAGAAGCAATCGCCACCAAAACTAATGATTCGAAGGTTGTTATAGGTTTTATTAGGTCTAACATCTTTAGCAGGTTCGGGATACCAAGAGCACTGATTAGTGATCAAGGAACTCATTTCTGCAATAGGCCACTGGAGGCGTTGCTAAAGAAGTATGATGTTTTTCATAAAACATCTACACCCTACCACCCTCAAACAAATGGACAAGCCGAAGTATCCAATAGAGAAGTCAAATCTATTTTGGAGAAGACTGTGAAACCAAACAGAAAGGATTGGAGCCTTCGACTTGACAATGCATTATGGGCTTACTGATGTGAATTAAATATGTATGTAACCGCAAGTGCACGGTATCGTGCAGTAACGGGTCGATCTCAGGGAGGAATCGTTATTATCATAACTCAAATAAGGCAAAGCGTACCAAAGGGATATGATTGAATTAACACCTTAATCACTTTAAATAAAAATTAATCAAAAAAACAATAATAACCATTCATAGCAATACGAAAATTTACGAAACCACTAACCATAATGTAACACAGATTTATTGCAAGAAAGAAACGAAATTAAAAGTAAAAGAATGTAAGAAAAACTTATCTCGATGGAATATTTAACTTATCTCTGTCATTGCTCGTCGTCTTGTTGTCACTCCAAGGCGATGTGCAAACGATTACAAAGGGATCCTTCTCTCCTAAATTAAATTAGTAATGGGATACAACCTATATTTATCTACCCTACTACAGAGTTCTAAATCTGAAATAAAAATAAACTTAAGCAAGAAGAATACAACTTGAAAAGAAAAAAACTAAGAATCTCAAACTCTCTCATAAATTCTCAAAACTAAGAAAAAACTCATAATGGAATTCTTGGATGATTTTCTATTGCTGAGCATCACATATATATACAAGAGAGTAAAGATCATAATCAATCTTTACAATTGAATTACAAGAGATTTTGTGGAGATAATTTTGGTAACTGAATTCCAATCTTCTAAGTTCATTGTATATGGACGATTCTTGAGTAGAAAAAATCTTGCACCAACTCATCATATCTTTAGCATTATTATCCCTTTTTGAAAACTTCCATAATCGATTGGAGTTTTCCATTCTTCCTTGCCATGACAATCTTGTAAATTTGATTCCAAATAACTAAGGAATATTTTCTCAAGAGAATGGAATCTTTCACATGAGATTGGGCTATTCTTTGACTTGGTCCAAGGCTGATCTTATACACAAAATTCGTGGCTCTCCTCATAAAATTAGTCTTATGCCCGGCTGCCGAGTTGACTGGGTGAGTTAACTGGACAGGATCACCAAAAATTCATAAAATGATATTTTTAAGCTCAAATTTCTCCATTCTTTCACCTATACCCATCAAACATAAAATCAACATTAAATACCCGAGAAGCATCATAAATAGAATAAGAGATGTATATTTTATGCCCTAAATTCATAAATAAAATGTGTTCATCACTTACCAAACAGCATACAAGACGCCTATTGGGATGTCCCCTTATCGGTTAATTTTTGGTAAGTCATGTCACCTTCCTGTAGAATTAGAGCACAAGGCTTATTGGGCAGTCAAGAGTTGCAACATGGAGATGGACGATGCTGGTATGCATAAGAAATTACAATTGTAAGAATTGGAGGAAATACGACTTAAGGCTTACGAGAATTCCAACATATACAAGGACAAGACTAAAGCGTTTCATGACAAGAGGATTATGAGGAAGCAATTTGTAATTGGACAGAAAGTTTTGCTTTACAATTTGAGACTTAAATTGATGTCTGGTAAGTTACGTTCTCGTTGGATTGGACCTTTTGTAGTTACTAATGTGTTTCCTTATAGTACAGTTGAAGTTCGAAGTTTCAAAACTAACAAGGTTTTCAAGGTTAATGGGCATTGACTCAAGACATTCTATGAAGGTTTTCATGAGCATACTATAGATGAAGTGCAACTGGGGGATCCCATTTATTTTGATTGAGAAGTGTTGAGTTGAGCTGACGACGTTCAACACAAGCGCTGCTTGGGAGGCAACCCAAGAAATTGGATTTGTTTTTCTTATCACTTTTAATTACTTTTCTTTACTTCTTTCCATTGCATTTTTAACTTCCATTGGGAAAAATATTAGATTTAAGTGTGGGGGGGAGGAATTAGGATTTCTCTTTTGTTTTATTTTTATTTTTTATTTTTTTAAGTTTTGTTTTTAATTTTTGTATGATGTGTTAGAAAAAAAAATTTCAAAAGTTGAATTTAAAAAAAAAAATTTTCACTTCAATAGACTAAGAGAATATGTATGCCATGGATTGGAACTATTTGAATGTGAAAAAAATTACATATATGAATTAGTTGAAACAACTTGCTAAATGAGCTTTGAATAACATTGATAGTTGCATTTAGAAGTAAAGCATGCAAGTTTAGTAGATGGAATCTAATCAAGCGAGCTTTTGAACCAAACTAGATTGAGACATCTATGCCAATCTTTATTTTTCTTTGAAGAGTGATATCTACTATGCTTTTGTATCTCTAGAACTTGTTTTGAACCGTGTCAAGATTACATTAATATGTGTAGATATGAAGATGATAAAGGTAAATAGGATTTTACAACCACTTAGCTTAAATGACCAACCTTATATATTTTTACCCTTAGTGGACCCACTTTGAGATTTTAAACTTTATTTTTTATTGAACCCTAAACCATGAGTCTTGAATTGTTTGTTTTTCTTATGTTTTATCAAACTTTGAGGTAGTAGAACATTGAGAATTATCTAATGGGTTTGAGAGAGATATGTATTGAATAAGTATGGGGGTGCTATTCTCAAAAGTGATGGTTGTATGTCAAGAAGTGAGATGTAATGGGAGTAAATGGTCTTTGTTATGTTTAAAATGTCATGCTCTTCTAAAAAAATAAAAAAATTCAAATAGCAAAGCATAATTCTCAAATGAAAAAAAAAAAGAATGAAAGAAAAGGAAACTAGAGTTTGGGATGTTTTGTTGAAGAGCTTTATCTATGAGCCCTTATCATTTAGATTGCTCAATTTTTTTGTCTTAATGCTCTATTAGTTTATTGGGTTTTAACGTCAGTACATTTTTCTTATTCATACCTTGAACCTTAGCCCCATTACAATCTTGATAAAGACCTTTTGATTCATGTATGCGTGTATTCTAAGTAATGGAGATTTTGGTGAATAAGCAAAACTATGGTAGTGCATCTTTATAGGAAGATCTTGAGTGAAACAGTTAAACTTTGAATTCTTGAGTGAGTAGAGAGAATCCCAAGAGAAAATCTACTAAACATTAGCATGTTCCCTTTTGAATAAGACTGGTATGTTAGATATTGTTCATATTTACTATGTGATCTTTGACTATGACATCTATTGTTCTCTTGATCTCTTGAATTAGTTTCTAATTCATGGTACACATATTCTTTGAATGCTGTGGGATGAAAGTGAAAAAAAAATTTAATACTTAGTTTGCCCGAGGACGTGCAAGAGCTAAGTGTGGGGGAATTTGATGGATTCATAATTTTATATATTTATTTCCCTTATATTTAATTTATTTAACATATTATATGTCTTATGGTACTCATTTGTGATGATTCCTTATATATAAGACATTGGTGAAAATTATTGGTAATTTATGTTTAAAATGTTTAAAATAAAAAAATATTGATATTTTTAATAATGACTTTCTGAATTTCATGCAGGTTTTTAATATGGAAAGAATTCTAGAAATCAAACATGATCCAAAAATCTGATCTGGAAAGCTGATTTGAATTCAAACCAGAGAAGGAAGATTACCACCTATAGAAGGTTTACTATTGGAAGGATTTGATTGATTGTTAGAAATCTTGAGAAGAATATATACCTCTATGGAATATTACAAAGATTGGTAAATCTAGAGGTGACATTTGGTTAATGATGGAATGATTCTCTATCTAATCTAGGCAAGAGGATTTTGTTTAATCTTTATTTTCATGTAATAAAGTTGTCAATTCTAGACATACCAGTTTTAATGTTCTCTACTCTGGCTATTTAAGCAATGTAAAGGCTACGTAATAGAGTATCCAAGAATTATTGAGAAGATAATTTTATTTCTTTTGTCTTTCTTTTCTATCATATCTAGCTAAGTTCTTTAGTCGATTCAAGGGAAAATCAATCTGGTTAGTAAAATTGTGAGACTCTGTTCTTAATTTTAATTATTTTTCTATTCAAATATCTGTGTTTCTTGGTTTTTCAAGTTAATGGTTGCATGATTCAGTTTATTAAGAGGCCTATTAATTGATTGAGTTATGTGATTTATTGCTAACCTGAATCCATAATCCATAATTGTTATGGTGTTCAGAAAAAATAGCAATTGAGTAGAACAATTATGATCAATGTTTTTGTTGCTTGCTTAAAGGAAACATAAAATGAATTAAATAATCTGACGCTTGTTGGATTATTGTTCACCTTTAACTCCCTCCGAGAGTGTAATGCTATCAATAAATTCATGAGGATTGCTTAATACCAATTGATTTGTTGATAAGAATTAATTTGTGTGCTGGACTCAAATTAATGAAATTAGGGAAGGTAAGGATTGTCTGACTTTTTGATAATCCTTGGTTAAATATTTGAATAGAGAATAATATATATGAGGTCAGTGATCAATTTGCAGCCGTGAGTAAATTTTCTTGAATCGACATCATCTTCCATTGAATTTTTGTTACTTAATTTTCTTGTCAATTAAATTGCAGAAGAAAACCCCCATTTTTCTTAGTAAGTAAACAATTTGATTAACTAGTCTCTGTGGATCGACCTTTACTTATCATTACTATTCATTATAGGTAGAGTAATTAAATTTTGGTTGTGCTCGACACGCATCAAATATCTAGAAGGACCATCATGCCCATGAATTTGAAATAAATTTTCAAATAAATGTCATGCATTCATACGTTACGACTATTAAACACACTAGTTTTAAAAACAAAATAAAAACTTTAATGCATGCACTTACTTTGAAACAAAAAATTAGTGACAAAGGACATTGAAAAACGGCAACAAGAACAAGCGAGTTCCGCAAGAAAAACCACTATTAGAAAATCACCCAGAGCATTTTCAGTCACAATACAGCAAGAGCAATCGTCAAAATACCTCCTGGAAATGTTGTTTCGAAAAAACCATTACTAGCAAACAATGTAAAGATTCTGGGATTTTGTCAACATGCTACCAAATCAAAGGTGGTATGTGGGGGATTTTGTCAAGTTCAACATTTCCTTTTAAGTTTAACTCATCACACAATGAATTTCAGTATCCAAAAGTCGCTTCTCCTGCCAATAGGTTTTCCATGCATGGTTCGTATCATTTTTAATATAACCACAAACTACTGCACCAATCTCCTCAATTTACAGAGTCTGTGCAGTCTACAGATTCTCATGCAATCAATAGTCATGACTATTCTCAATGGTCATGACAGGAAACCCAAAACACCCTTTAAAAGGGCCGGTCAACACCAACTCTTAAACAACGAGTGAAACCATTTTGAAAGGGTTGGTCTTAGAGCGGATTCAAATCGTCTCCTCTTGGAGCAGGCAAACGAAGTAAAAGTATTTGGCAGTTGTTGAAAAGTTATGGGACTGTATCATTTTTAAAGAATCGAACATGCCAATCCCACCCCAGTAGTGGTTTTTCTAGGAAGGCGGACCCAATCGACACAAAGTTCCCCGATTGTCTTTTTCTTCTGTAACTAATGACAGCAAGGCAACGGTAAATACTTCCAACAACAAATATTTTATTATTATTATTATTATTATTATTATTATTTATCAAATACTATCCAACAAAAACATCTTCATTATTCCATCAACTTCACCGTATTAGACAATCTCTTCTTCAAAGGTTATATAGGAAAAATGAGAATACCAAGATGACCATAATCATAGAAAATCTTGTTATCTTAAATGCTGAAATACTTGGTTGAAACAGCATCAATACAGATACAAAATAGCATGAACAATTTATGCAGAAAGCAAATATGTCTATATAGCCTATAAAACCATTATCGATAATTAAAGAGAAAATTCATCATGTCATTGCAGTTTTGTGACCGAACTAATATAAGGTTTTCTACAAATCATTTTGGTTTCACATATTTAGTCTTAAACAAAACACAATCTTAAGAATTATAAGAAATATTAGCACCACAAGGAAAAATATATTGTTTAAGACTATTTAATAAACATATAATATTAACTATAATATCATATACCAAACCATATGATCATGTAATCAATCAATATAATGAAATATAAAGGAGTATAGACACATACCTTATAGAATCTAAAACAAGTAATCAACTAAGGCTGAATCGTGTTGGTACACTCTCCTTAAAATTGTGTTTGCCCCCTATATGGTGCAACGGGTCCCCGCAAACCAACCTCCAAGATAAAACAGCCCTTCAATAGGACACCCACCCAGTGTGCACTCACTGTTAGGTGTATGCAGACCCGACGGCTAAGGTTAACAATATTTTAAAACAAGGATGGAATAGACTCTATAGATAAACCAGAGTAGAGAGGGAGAGTTGGAAGGAGAAGGAAGAGTGATATGAATTTTATATTCAAAATTTTAATTATTTGGAATGAGGCAACATCCTCTATTTATAGAAGACAAGTACTTCTCCAAAGGTCACTACCAAGGGGTATGGATGTGCCTCTTCATACCAAAAGGTATAAGTCACCACCCTTCTAAAAGAGTACACTTGAATAGGTATATTCACACCCATATCCATATCCATTTCACTATCCATATCCATATCCATATCCAACTCAAAGTAAAATTGAAATTAAATTTCCCTCAAAATTAAAACCAAACTTTGAATTTAATTTTAAAGCTTTTTGAAACCTTATTTGTTTTTCGATATTAAAAACAACACAAATTCTTATCTCCTCCAGCCGGATGTATATGGAGTTTTACAATGCAACATAAACACTAAATAAAATAAAGAAACCAAACTCCTAAAAACTAACCACAACTTGGATAAACTAATCTACTTCTTAAGCTAATAGCTAGTGGGCCCCATTACTAATACTAATTACCTAATGAAAATTGTAATTTCACACTTCCCCTTAGACCCCCACTTTTGGGTCTTTTAATTGAATCCATGACGAATAAGAACATTTAAAACAAAAGTCCATAACCAAGTTCTATTAAAAAGGACCCTAATGCTACACTGTAAATATTATTCCCTCCTTGTTAGAAATAAACTTGCTCGCAAGTTGTGTAGAATGGGAGGATCCTCACCGCACAATCAATATCCATGATCAACCTTCTTGCTTCAACAATCCAATGCTTCTCTGGAATAATACAAACATAATCATGACACTCGAAGTTTTGACCTTAAGATCTGTGGCAGAAGAACAAATTCACATGTTTGATCTCTAAAGGAGAGATCCTGATTTGCTCTTCTTCAATATAATCTTCTGTAGGAGACTCTTGATTAGATCGGATTTATCTTCAATTCCGATCATGGGCTCCTCTGGAGGGTCTTCATCATCAAAGGCTTCCTTGTTCAACTCGTCTTTTGGATTGTTCATGCATTGCTCAACGAGAGAGATTAATTTTTCAAAGAAAGTCTCCATAAGATTGGATATGATCAGCGATTGACACTTGAAGTCCTTGCTTTGTCACCAAGTTTCTTCCAGTTTTTATTGCATGAGTTGAAGTTGATGGACAACAATCAAGAGGGTAGGATCCATGGTATATCCATATAATTGCTAGTATTATTGACATAAAGTCTCCACCAATATGCTGATTAACTACATGGAGTGTTATTTGCAGGATTTGAAGACGGTCACCATGACTGACAAGCATACTCATCATCTCGTTAAAGGTACTACTGACTAATAAATTGCAATGTCAATAGATTTTTGTTTTTTTGTTTTTCTTTTTCCTCGGTATGATACAACTGGGATGTTACTGGATCGGAAGATCTTGGTTTGACCCATTTTATGGGAAAAAGTAGGATGATATATTAATTTCTTCATTTCCTACAAAGCCCTTTTAAGTAATTTGCTTATTAATTTAACAGGTCCAACAGATTTAGCTAGAGCACCCAAAAAAATATATAACTAAAATAAAATAAAATAAATATTTAGCTTAAGTGTGTTGCATTTCACTGGATAATCCCAGGCAATTTAACCATTTTTATTTATTTATTTTCCTTGAGGATGATGGAAAAAGGGGGAAAAACAACCGGTGAGTTGATTTGCTGCTGGCAATATAGCGTGGCATTCACATCCAACAACTTATTTGAAATTCCTTTATAAATAATATAATGGATTCTATATTGCCAAAGAGTTTTGAAATACTAAGATCAATGAAATTTCACCTCTGGTTCACGGAGATAATTTATTCAGATTGCGGTTTGACCTATCAATTGGTGGGTGCTGATTTTCATCTTGGGGTAGTATTCCTTTATAAAAAAAAAGTTGTATTCTCCTCTTCACAATAGGAAACTTGGTTCTTACCCCTCTTTAGGGGTGTTTGATAATACTTCAGAAGTTGGATTCTGATTTCTAGAACATAAATGGAGTAGAAGTGTGAGGACAAAGATGAAAATCTTTAAAAGTCGCCACCTAGATTTAGGTCTAGGACCTTAGAAATGTGAAATCTCACCCCAAGGTAAGACTTCGATTGACTCATGACCCTTAGATTGGATTTCTGGTCCATCAGAGATTGGGTAAACGTCAAGTTACGGTTATGGGAAGGGATTAGGCATCCAAACCGCCCGATCGAAATCGGTCTCCTATACCTTTCCTATGCTAGACTCTATTTGTTAAGCCAAACCAAACCAAGTGGTTTGATATCATTGAACCGAATCTGTATCCATCAGATTGCCTACGTATCACGGAATTATTCCGAAAATCAGGTTCACCATCGTAATTCAGGTGTGATTAAAGTTTATGGATGTGATTTATGCTTGTGCATGATTAAGTTCATTGTTCAAGTTGAAATTTATGCTTGAAAGGTTGAGAAAACCCTATGGGTTAGGATCTGGATAGTCCAAGTGCACTGATAGATAGTCCTAGTGGATCTAAAGATAACCCTATTTGGGTTGAAATATGAATAACCCATTCTGGGTTGGAATGTGGATAACCCTATGTGGGTCAAAATGTGGATAAATATCCTAGTGGAGCTATGAATAGTCCAAGTGGACTAAAGTTTGGATCCGAATTTGGGTTTCTCTCAAATAGCCTACGTATCCTAGGGTTTGCCCTAGGAATCAGAATCCGCGTAGTTCAAAATTGGGTTGAAATTGATGGGTATCCTAGTGGATCCATGGGTAGTCCAAGTAGACTAAGGTGTGGATCCGAATTTGGGTTTCTCCCAAATAGCCTACGTATCCTAGGGTTTGACCTAGGAATCAGAATCCGCGTAGTTCGGGCTTGGGTGAAATGGTTGAGTATCCTAGTGGATCTATGGATAGTCCGAGTGAACTAAGGTTGGATAACCCTATTTGGGTTAAAATATGAGGGATATCCTAGTGGATCTATGGATAGTCCAAGTGGACTAAAGTGTGGATCCGAATTTGAGTTTCTCCCAAATGGCCTACGTATCCTAGGGTTTGACCTAGGAATCAGAATCCACGTAGTTCGAAAGAATAACCTTTTCTAGGTTAGAATTTATAACCTATTCTAGGTTTAGGGTTGAGAACCTATTTTAGGTTTAGGGTTTGCCGAGGGACAAAATCGTCCTCAATTACCCTTTTAATTATGAATTCTAATTTTGGAAAGTTTGGCAAATCATTCTCTTTCTTTATTAAGATTTTTATTATTTCCATTATGCCCTTCCCAAGAATGTGGGTGCCTAAATGCACGTCCCCACACCTAGATTGTCTTCTAGAAGTATGCATGTATGACAGTTCAACTAGGGTGTTGCATAAAATAAGTTATTGCCAAAAATAGAATATTCTATCTAAATATGGCACATAAAACATTTATGGCAAGAGATTCACATATAGTAAGATTGTTAAAAATCTTTCAAATATGGCATGTATTGCAAATAAGGCAAGAGCTTATATGGCATGATCTAGTATGCTATCTTCTAAGCATGGCAAGACCCTAATTGCTATTTTCTTTCCATATTTAGGGTTTTCTACCCTAATTGCTATTTTCTTTCCATTTTAGGGTTTTCTACCTTAATTGCTGCATTCTTTTCATTTTTTTAAGGTTTTCAACCCTAATTATTATTTTCTTTCCATTTTAGGGTTTTCTACCCTAATTGCTATTTTCTTTCCATTTTAGGGTTTTCTACCCTAATCGCTATTTTCTTTCCATTTTTTAGGGTTTTCTACCCTAATTGTTATTTTCTTTCCATTTTAGGGTTTTCTACCCTAATTGTTATTTTATTTCCATTTTTTAGGGTTTTCTACCCTAATTGTTATTTTCTTTCCATTTTAGGGTTTTCTACCCTAATTGTTACTTTATTTCCATTTTTTTGGGTTTTCTACCTTAATTGTTATTTTCTTTCCATTTTAGGGTTTTCTACCCTAATTATTATTTTATTTCTATTTTTTTAGGATTTTCTACCCTAATTATGACAATAAGCATTTAATATAGCATGTGAGCATAATCATTCCAATCATGACAGTGTGATTATTCTAATTGTGGCAGTGTGTGCATATAAGCATCCAAATATAGCATGTGAACAATATAGCATCAAAATATGGCATGTGATAAACAACCAAGGCATGTGAGTCAATTAATCAAAACGTATTTTCAGATCTACGATCTAGATTCAATGCATCGATTATCAACAATGTGACTGAAATCACATTTGATTGATGATTGAAAGTAACAGTTCAGTTCATATAACATCAGTTAATCAAACTTTAATGGCTCAAATTAATTCATCATTAAATCATCATCAGATTAAAATCAATGGTTCAGATTAATTAACCATCCATTCACATGATTGGATCTTAAAGATCAACGATTCAGATTAAATTCACATCAATTAGTCAAATTCATTCATTCAAATATCAATGGAAAAATTTTCATCACATGATCAAAACAAATTTCACATTCAATGGATCAGATTTTGAATGGGCATCATATGAACATGATAAAGAATCAAAATTCAAATTTTTATTCAAGCATATCATAATCATAGATTCAATCAATTGCCCATATTTAATGGAAAGATCAAGGGTAAGATGAGGAATGTTGATCCAATGATTGGATGAGGGGAATTGATCTAGGACTTGATGGACATGTTCGGGTATTGTAACATGGCTAGGTTCAGGTAAGTGGTGAGAGGTGTTGGTTGGTTCAGTAAGAGATGGAAGTGAGTGGGGTTACGGGAAGGTGGTAGCACAAGGCTGATGATTGAAGTATGAGATAAAATCGATTAGAGTGCTGGTTGTATAGGGATTGAAAGCCAAGTGTAGGCTGGATTGATGATGGAAATTGGTTAATGGAGAGGTGGAGTGGTTTATGAGATGGAGATTTGTAGTTAAGCAAAACAATAGAAAAATAAAAATAGAGGCAGCTTACCTAGATGCTCATAGGTTCTACTTGCTCCTCCCTTCTTCTTCTTCTTTCTCCCTTTTTCCTCCCAAAATCGAAAGCCCAAACTCTGTCAAACTCCTTTTTCACGTTTTTTTTCCTCTTTTTTTTTTCTGTTTTTTTTTTCTTCCTCCTTTCTCTCTCTTCTTCCCTTACTTTTCTCCCAAAAACGAGCTCTCTAACCCCTCTCACGTTTTTTCTCTTTACTTCTCTTTTATTTTCCTCTTTTTTCTCTCTTCTTCCCTTCTTTTTCTCCCAAAACCGAACTCCCTAAGCTTTTCACGTTTTTTTTTTCTCTTTCCCTTTTTTTTTTCTTTTGGAAAAATCCTCCTAACCTCTCTCTCTCACGTCCCTTTTATCTTCCCCTTCTTTTCCTTTTGAAAAAAAAATCTAGAAACCCTAAATCTTCTCTCTTTTCACGTCCTCTCTCTCCCCTTTTTTTTTTTCTTTTTTTTAAGCTCTCCTAAAACCGTGAGCCTCCTTAAAACCCCCACGTTTCTTTTCTCTTTCTTCTTTCCTTTTTTTTCTCCAACAAAATCTTTTGGATTCTCTTAGAAAAGCTCACGTTTTTCCTTTTTCATCTTTTCTTTTTTTTCTCCAACAAAATCTTTTGGATTCCCTTAGAAAAGCTCACGTTTTTCCTCTTTCTTCTTCCCTTTTTTTTTCTCCAACAAAATCTTTTGAAAATCATCTAGAAACCCTAAAAAAACTCCCTTTTCACGTTTCCTCTCTCCCCTCTTTCCTTTTTCTTCTCAAAATCTTTTGGATTGTCTCCAAAACCGAAATCCCCATTCTCTTTCACGTTTCCTCTCTCCCCTCTTTCCTTTTTCTTCTCAAAATTTTTTGGATTATCTCCAAAACCGAAATCCCCCTTCTCTTTCACGTTTCCTCTCTCCCCTCTTTCTTTTTTCTTCTCAAAATCTTTTGGATTATCATTTACATATAATAATATATATTATATACATATATACACATATATTTAATAACATCCATATATATATATATATATAATATAAATATTATGCACATAGATGAACTGATTCGAAATGGGTTGAGACTGACTTAGGTTGACAACTGATATGGTTGAGCTAGGTTGGACCAAAACTGGCTTGAACTGAGTTGACTGGATTGATTGGAATTAACTGGGTTTTCTCTCCTTGTCATTTCACGGGTCATTTCCACTGTTATCCCGCATGGAATTTTTCGATGGCCTCTATTCCAATTTTTTGCGTTCATTTTGTAGAACATTAAAAATGAGGAATATAGGAACTTGAATCACCTCATTTGAAAGTAAAATGGTCAACTTATGAATTTTTGAAGTTTAAGCGGACCAATTATCGATAATTTGGCTGACCATTCTGCATGAGATCCTTCGGAGGCTTCTACCGGAATATTTTACATCCACTTTGTAGAGCACTAAAAATGGAACATAATGAGACTGGAATCACCTGATTTGGATATGGAATGATCAAAATATGAATTTTTGAATATTAAATGACCATTTCCATATGAAATTTTGCATGGGACCCTCTGGAGACTTTTACCCGAGATTTTCCATGTCCACTTTGTAGGACATCACAAATGAAGAACAATGGCCTTGGAATCGTCTGAATCCGACGTAAAACGGAAAAGATACGAAGCTTTGAAGTTTTAACGATAATTTTGCATGAAAGCTTGCATGGGACCCACTGGTGACTTCTACCAGGGATTTTTTACGTCCACTTTGTAGAACATCATGAATGAAGAATAATGGTCTTGGAATCATCTGAATCCGATGTAGAACGGAAAAGATATGAAACTTTGAAGTTCTAACGATAATTTTGCATGCAAACTTGCATGGGACCCACTGGTGACTTCTACCCAGGATTTTTTACGTCAACTTTGTAGAACATCATGAATGAAGAATAATGGTCTTGGAATCATCTGAATCCGATGTCGGATGATCAAGATATGATGATTTGAAATTCAAACAATCCGACTTAGGATAATTTGTATGAAGGCCCCTGGGATTATTATTTATAATAATTTCAGAAACCTCCCCTATATGTATCATCCGACTAAAATGGTCGTATCTTCCTCATTTGATATCAGAATTGAGCAATTCTGGTCTCGTTTCGAAGATAATTCTATGACCTATGCATCTATGCAGATAATAGCCCATGACCCTACTATGGGGATTATTAGAGAATCACAAATCTTTGGGTTAAAGGTCAGAAACCTGCCATATTAGTTCATTTATACCGAGGGTGGCAAAAATGGGGTGCTTACAAGAAGCCTATTTGGTAACCCGGTTCGAACTTCTAGAGAATCAATGAGTGAACTGGCTCCAAATGGGCTTTAGAATCCAATTTTTTGAAGCATCAAATAGATGCTTTTTAAATTCAGAACATAATTTTGGACTAAAAAAACCACCCCACACCACTACTACCACCAACTACCACCACCACCACCACCACCCTCCACCACCAACCGCCACTACCACCACCACCACACCACCACCACCCACCGCCACCACTACCCACCACCACCACCACCATCTTCAACCGCCACTATCCACCCACCACCACCCTACGCCACCACTACCCACCACCACCTACCATCGCCACCACCACCAGCCACCAATCACCGCCACCACCACCACCCACCACTACCACCGACCATCACCCACCACCACCACCACCGTCACCACCACTACCCCCGTTGCCACCACCACCAACCACCCACCACCGCCAACACCCTCCACCACCACCACCACCCACCCACCGCCACCATTCGCCACCGCCTTCCACCCACCACCACCATCACCACTCAGCACTAGTGCCACCATCTACCACCCACCACCACCACTCTGGAGTCCATGACTAAATTAGATTAACAACTATGTTTCTATTCCCATATACTCTTCAATCTTTTTGAAGTTGAAGTAGAAATTTAAACCAGAAGTAAGAATCCTAGAGTTAAAATTTTATCAAACAACCCCTTAACTCTCCAAGCATTTTTTTAGGAGGAGGGCAAGTAGGAATTTAGCTACACTCTAATAGCTTAGGTGAAATGGCTCCCTGGATCATGAAGGCAGCTTTAATTTTTCTTCTTTGTGTACTAATATGTCAGTGTGGTATGGGAACCACATCTAGAGTGTGGGTCACTTGCTGTTATCGTGTGATCGACCCATATGGTCGACCCTGCGGTCTCAGTATATGTCGACCACACGACGTACAATTGATCATGTGGTCGTACTATATGTGATTGTATATGCAACCACAAGATTTTTAGGAACTTCCAGAATAACTGTAGTCGACTCACTAGTCACCCTATGGTCGACCACTACTGCGATCATACGATTTCTGATTAATTTTTACTTTTAATCCTAGTTCTTTTTGAGTCAATTTCTCAGCTCATCACTTGGGTTCATCTTATAGTTATCATATGGTCATTATTTACAATTTCTCATTAAACATTAACCCTAACCCATATCTTATGGTTATCCTTAAGATTTACCTAAAGGATCACATAGATCATATTGGTTTGACATCCTCAATTCACAATAGAAGACCTTATTCAATAAGATCTACATCTACAGAGATAAATTCCATACCTGGACTTATTGTATGAAGCTAGAACATTCTCTGCAAAACCTTCCTCTTAGCCTTCTTCTCCAAATCTCCTTCTCATTCTCTTATTCTCTCTTTCTCTCTTAGGTTTAGGATTTGAGATTGATCCGAAAGAGTGAGAGAGGATAGAGGGAGGTCATCTTTATAGAGAGAAACTCTCCATATAGAGTCTTTCTACAATAAGGAAAGAGATCCCCTTTGATTTGAAAAGTTTTCAAATCTTGGAGTCTGATCTGGGTTTGTACGGTCGATGGTGTGGTCGCATAATCCGTTGATCATATAATTCCAAAACAATCGACCACACGTGTGCGGTCTCAACCTAGTCTACCATAAGGTCGATCACACGTGCGACCACACAAACCAAATTTATAGGGAGAAACTCTCCATATAGCTAGAGTCCCTCTACAATAAGGAAAGAGATCCTCTTTGATTTGAAAACTTTTCAAATCTCGAAATCTGATCTGGGTTCGTGCAGTCGATAGTGTGGTCGCATAATCCGTTGACCATAAATTCCAAAACAGTCAACCACACCTGTGCGGTCTCAACCTAATCAACCATACGATCGACCACATGTGCGACCACACATACGAACACGTGCAACCACACGTGCGACCACAATTGCAACCATACGAGGTATTATTCTACCACTATTCTTTTTCTTATCAATTAGATATCTACATCAATCACTATCAATATAGATGAATGGATACAACTAGTCCGATCCAGATTTCTAAAACCATGCATCAACTCGAAACTTTTTCTCTCCTAATGGATCACTATGCCACCACATTTCAATTAAAGCTCCAACACTCCAACCCACGATAGCAGATTAGCTTTCCAATCAAATCATCAAAAAGTTTGAGACCGGTTCACGTGCACTTGCGAGGGAGTCATATTCGTCTCCAATCGCTGGAGCCTCCAATCAAGGATCCAGCGGTTGGAGTTAACCCGGCGCATCTGTCAATACATTGATAGACATGTCTGATTAACTCCAACTGCTGGATCTTCGATTGGAAACTCCAGCGATTGAAGACGATAATAACCCCTTGTGAGGAAGCCCTGCTCCCACGTTATAAAAGCTTCGATCCGTCAATGTAGGTGGGTCCTTTACATTTCAGGCTTCAGAGACGTATTCTGATTTTATGACTTTTGAGAGGCCCCCAGTAAATAAAGGCACCGACCCTAACTGTAGAGTCACGTTTTGGTATTTTGGGAATCTCTAGCCCTACCTCTAGCTTTCAATCTAAAGGGTTCTGAATTTGAATTCAAATAAAACCCGTGTCGTGTGAATGCTTCCAATAAATGCGGGACCATCTCTATATGCAGCCATCGAAACGCCACATGGGGAGCTTTGATTTTCTCTCTCCTCCACTTTTGTTGTGAGTCACGGGTTCCACTATCGTTTCACCGGCCCTGGTGCGGTTTAAAGGTACGAAAGGGAATCGGGCACGGATCGGTCTCAGTCGATTCTCATATCAATCCAGACCGACCTTTTTATAGGATATATCATGATTAAAGTTCTCTTTGGTTTGTATTATATAATGTATTATATAATATATTATAAAATTTATAATTGTTTGGTATGATTTATAATGTTTATTTATAATTAAAATAAATCAATGTAATTTATTATCTACAAATAGGTGAGTAACTATTTATCATTATTAGAATAATCTATTAGTGATTGTTTATATCTTTCATTATATAATGTATTATGTTTAGTGATACCAAACGGTCATTCTTTATTACTTATAATCTATTATCATAATTGATTGATCACAAATAACTCATAATACATTATATAATACAAACAAAAAAGAACCTAAGTTGACTTTTAAAAAAAAATAATAATAAATTAATTGAGTTGACTCAGGATAAAAATACCGAGTCACAATCTGAGGAATAAAGAGAAAGATTAAAGGAAACGTGCCTGATTGTGCGCGCACGGCGGGAAATAGCAGAACACACCTATTTGCTTTTGATTGCTTTTTCATGTGGGCTGACGCCATCTTGTCTCTAAGTAACGATTATACACACTTCCCACCCGGCTCTCATCCATCCAACCGTTGGAGTGAGTCCACTTGAATTCCAACGCACTTCAATACACTTCAATAATTGAATGAGGTGGGAGCGGTGGACGCGAGGAGGAGAGGATTTGGTTCCTCTCATCAGTGCCCTCACTTTTCCATTGCAAACTAATAATAAGATGAGATAAGAGTTGCTTAACTATTAAGCTTATATTTCGTTTTTGAGTCCATATAAGGACGTCCTTCTTTCACTCTTAACGTAGTAACGCTAGAAAGGAAGATTAGAAAAACCTTTCATACATCCAAAAATGAGACCTACAAAACCAGAAACAGGTGCAAACTCAGGTGCTCGTGCTGATGTTCCTTCTAAGACCAAGTCTGGTACCAGCCGGAATTTCTGCCACCAGACGATTAAGTACGAAGACAAGCGTACTAGGTGCACATCGCTGGGTCGAGGAGTCCATTTAGGGTGTAAAGATACTCATGCATCCAACAACTCACCTGGATCTACTGATTTTGAGAAGCAAGAAATTTATATTCTGGATGAATCTAGCGATATGTTTGACCAGTCTTCAGAGGTTGTTGCTGGATCAATGACCCGGCAGAAAGATTCTAAAGAGAGCCTTGACAAGTCTCCAGATGCTAATGTTCAAAATACGACCAAGCGGACTGGCCCTCCCTCTCCCCCTCCAGGTGAGTATGACCTTTAAGTAAAGGATAACGTGCAAATATTTATCTATGGTGCAACATGTTATCTTTAGTAGAATTAAATGTATGAGTACTAGTGGGTGCTGGTTTGTTGTAAGGTGAAAAGCGTTAAGAGATCAAGATCTAGGGAAGGAGGCAGTCCATTATGCAGATCAATGAATGGTGATGGAATGTCATTCCTTAGATCTTTGATGAATTGTATTTGCCATATTAGGTTTGTATGCACTACCTATAGGAGGAACTCGCTAAATAAAGGGCTCTGATGTGTCAGCTCATGTACTTGTTATGGAACTATCCATGGAATTGAGTAGTAATAATAATATTTGAGTACTCTACTTTATTTTTATTTATTTATTTATTTTTTTGTGAAATTCTACTTTATTTTGATTGTTGGTTCATAAAAAAGGAAGAATCTGCCCGGTGTACAAGGATTTTTTTTTTTTTTTTTTGTCACAATGATACCACCAGATCACAATGGAATATAGAGCAACCTTTTACTATTGCGCCAAGGCCTGCCTTCGGTTGCTGGTTCTTAAATTGATCATAAATTATGTTTCCTCTTTTGCTATTCCTATTTAACCGGCCTCTAGTCAACATCTTTTTGTATGGATGGATATTTTAGTCTTATTGTTCTCATCTTGGAATCACGAAGGATAACAGAGTTACCCCTTACTATAGGAATTGAACCTAAACACGATGCAGAAAAGTAGAACAAAATAGAATGAGACAATCACAATCCACAAAGATTTATGGGATTCAACAAGGATCCCTGCCTATGTCTATGATGAGATGAGATCCACTTCAATATAAATAAGGGTATTAAATGATGCGATTTGGATTTAACGGTGTTGTTCGGTTTCGATTCGGTATGTAATGAGTAAAATTAAAACCGAACCATTTATTAAATGGTTTCAAAATGTTTACCAAAACCGATTATTAATCGGTATCGATTTTTCAGTTTTTAAATGGTTTTGTTGCCTGGAAGGAGAGGAAGAGAGTTTTAGGAACAAAGTAGAGGGAAAGCCAAGAAAATCATTAAAATAGTTTTAATTGTATATGAAAATGGACTTATAATTTAGAAGTATGCCATGTGCAAAGTATTAAAATATAATTTATTTCTACAAATATAGACATTTAGCACTAAGGGATTAAAGTACAGTTTAGTCGGTTTAAACGGTTTCAAATAGTAGGTTTAAGTGGTTTGGAACCAGAATCGAATCATTTAACTAAACGGTTTCATTTCTAAAACCAAAACCGAACCATTTAATATTCGGTTTCATGGTTTCGGTTTAAACGGTTCGATTTGATTTCGATACACGGTTCGGTTTCATTTTTGACATCCTTAACTATGAATGGAGAATAGGGGTTACAAGGCTCATCCTCATAGCTCTCGTCTTGTTGTAGAGAAAGGCATCGCTATAAATTTTTAAGAACCCTATACAAGCATATTTACCAAAATACCTAAATAGTCTTAAAAAAGGACCTCTCAAGCTCTAGCTCCCAAACCCCCGAATGGACCCCCAATTTGTCGAAGTCCCAGTAACAAAAGTAACATTGTAGGGTGGGCCAACTCCTCCAAGCCCAAAGAGCCCAAACTTCTCAGGGGCTTTTAACTGCTCTTCCGAGTTAGCCCACAAATTCATGCAATAGAATATAAAACTTCCTACTCCCAACACCTGCATCTACTTTGATGAGGCAATTAGTATGCAATGTAGTTGACATGCCCCCATCTAAAACAAGTCTTGATTGATTAAGAATTTAATAACTCATCCTCTTATCATTGTTACCAACCAAATTCCACCCAAGCACTTTCTAAATGTAATTGCAAAAACGTAACTAGTAGCTAGACAATGGTGAATGCCAAAATCATCATCCAAACATTACCATAACATGTCTAGTTTTGCTTCTTTACTTGGACAGCTATGAAAGAACAACCAAACACAGCCATAAAAAGGGCAGGTGATGCATTAAAATTTAGAAGTGAGAGGAACACCCAATCTTCACCCATAGAAAAGAAGAACTAGCCCAAAGCATGAAAGACAGAGTTATCCCCTACTGTAGAAATTGAACCCTAAACACGATGTAGAAAAGTAAAACAAAATAAAAAGAGAAAATCACATAACACAAAGACTTACTTGGTTCAACAAGGTTTGCTGCCTACGTCCATGATGAGATGAGATCTGCTTCACTACAAATGGAGAATAGGGTTACAAGCTCGTCCTCACATCTCTCGTCTTGTTATAGAAAAAGGCATCAGTTAAATGTTTTTAAGAACTCAGCCTATACAAGCATATTTACCAAAATACCATACCTTAATAGCCCTTTAAAAATTTCCTTTGGAGCTCCTACTCCCGAACCTCTGGACCCCCAATTTGTCGAAACCCCAGTAACAAAAGTAACACGTAGGGTGGCGCAACTCCTCAAGCTCAAAGAGCCCAAAGGGCTTGAGAGCTTTTAACTGCTCTTGCAAGTTAACCCACAAATTCATGCAACAAAATACAAGACATCCTACTACCAACACCTGCATCTACTTAAATCAAGCAATTAGTATGCAACGTAGTTAACATACCCTCATCTAAAACGAGTCTTGATTAGGAACACTCAATCTTTACCCATAGAAAAGAAGAGCTGGCCCAAAGCATATCTGGAAGCCCATACAGACTTTATTGGCCAGTGACTCACAATCATAGTTGATAAATTTGAATTTAGGAATAATTCATATTTAAAATATGGGAAAGGGTTCTCTGTCCGATTGCGTGGCTCTTGCACAGGGGCCAATGAGAATGCAATCACAGGCTTCCAACTAGGGGGTGGGGTAGTCATGTCACCCCTCTTGTGTCTGGGGATAGACGCACAGAGTTAGGCAAAGATCGATCTTTATCCGTTAAAATATCCATCAATTAAAAAATGTGTTTAAAATGGAAAATGTCTCCATAAAATGTAGTCTCTCGCCCCCCAAACAACCCCCAACCATGTACATAAGCCTTGGAGAAGCTCAATTTGCAGGATCCATTACTTATGGGTTTGGGTTTCTTGACACCATAGGTGCATTTTTTTTTCATTTGAAAATTGATCGACACTTAAATTTTTAAACATATTTGTCTACATCATCATCTGTTTCTATTGTTGTTTTTATTTTTTTACCGGACCTACCATATTAAGAATAATTATTTATAATTTATTTAAAGGGTCCCAACTAACACAAAATTTATAAGGACCTAGGCTTGTTGTTGCTAGTTTCTGGGATTGAATCCTACCTTCACTTAGGGTTGGGTTGAGTTTGCTGGGAGTTTAGTACCACACTGGCCACACGAGAGCCTACAACAACCCTTATATACCTGGGGGTTCTTCTGCCTTATAGTTGGAACTTTTGGGATGGAAACTTTACATGGTATCAGAGTGAGTTTTTACAATCTCCATGTGTTCGCATTATGTACTACCACACGTGCAAAGGAGTATTGGGATTTTAATTCAACATCGACTACCAAATAGTCTATAACTCCCTTAAACAACTGAGAATCCCCTCCACCTACCATGCGAGCTCTAGCACCCTTTAGTGGGTTGGCACTTGGCAAGGTTCATAGTGATAGCACTACAAACTAACTCGACAGGGCTAGATAACTTGATCTTTTAGAATTTTCCATGACACTAAATTCGATATCAAATAAGAACTGTTGGAATTGTTGAAGTTTCCAACCCAAAAGCTTAAGCATTTAAGTAAAGAAAACAACTAGTGTATTAAGGTATCTTAGGTCTCAACATTTTCTAATGTGAGATTATTCTCAACACTCCCTTTACGTGTTGCCTACCTTTTAGGTGGTATTACATGTGGCATATATGACCCCACTACACAGCGATGTTAAAGTAACGTAGGACCTTATGGCTCTGATACCACATTGAAGTCTTCAACCTAAAAACTTATATTATTAGGTAGAAAAATTAACTAGCATATTAAGGCATCTTAAGTCCCGACGTTTTTCAATGTGGGACAATTCCCAAGAAGAATATACAGACATAACTAACCAAATTCAATTCCTTTTCTTTATGTTTTTCAATTCAGTTATTCTTTTTATATTTTTTTTCCTCCTTACAAGAGTCTCTTCCTCCATGATGGTTATAAGCTTTTCCCCATTCAAGTCAATAATCTTACATCTATGAAGGTTCTGCGAATGGAAACGATACTAAAATTAAACCATGTATTTCAAGACTTTTAATTATTTTTCTTCAATGTCAGGGACAATCAATAATCCAATAATATTAAACCACTTTAGAAGAATATTGACCAGCTAAAGCTTTGAGGCCCGAAGATGTTTGAATACTAATGTGCTAATAATGCCATTTCTTGTTTTTGGAGATCATGAAGCCTCTATTTATATAAGACTATTAAATTAAATAAAAACAATTCTATTGCAATACAACATCCCAACATCTTGGGGCCTCAGAATTAAAAAGATTCCTATACCCCCTTCCCCCCAACCAAAACCCTCCCCAAAGAAAAAAAACCAAAATTAAAATTGATTCCGACCTTCGTATAAGAAGAGAACAGAAGTCAGCAAATTATATTGAAACCAATTGCAACTTAATTCTTCTGAGTATTGGCATATTTTATAGGTTTTGTTGCCTATCTTACACTCAATGCCACTAAATATACAGGTGAAAATACATTTTCGTGAAATTATATTGAAACCAATTGCAACTTAATTCTTCTGAGTATTGGTGTATTTTATAGGTTTTGTTGCCTATCTTACACTCAATGCCACTAAATATACAGGTGAAAATATATTTCCGTGAAAAGTTTCCACTGTTATGGGATCTGTTAAGTTCTTCACACACCCACTTGGCTAATTGACTGATGTCATCTAGTACCTGCTAAGGATATATGAGGGCATGAATCCTATTGACATACATCAACAAAAATAAGGTTCAAAATCTTCTCAGAAGCTGAAACCATATTATGCATGCAATTCGTTCTTCAAATATTATTATACAATGTATCTTTAATATGAGTGTGATCCCAACCTTATAAAATTCAGGGAGGTTGTGTAACTTATAAATCTCATCCACAGCATGAATATGCCTGGTAATATGGAAGCACTTAAAAATAAGATTAATCTTACACATATGGAGACAAAGAAGCACTAAAAGTTTGATAAATTTAACAGTAAACATGTTGACAATCTAAGCATATAGAGGTCTAGTTACTCGAGAAATACACTACTCCACCAACAAAATTCCATTGCCTTCGTAGCTGACAAAAACCACATTGCGCATTCAATCAACCAAAAAGACTGAATGTGCTCAACACTGGTCATCTAACCTCCCTAAAGCATCTAGCATAAGCATTCAGAGAAAACTTATTACAATGATATTAATATTCATTGTGTTACAACACAAGCCTAAGGGAGAGCCCAACCCAAAAAACTAGCCTATTAGGTGGGAAAGCCCCATGACTTAAGAACCACACTTCGGTGTTTGTGGGATCGATGTGGGATCATAACACTGCCACCTCCTTTTCAAAGCCGAAGCCTACGTCGGCTCTCTCTAGATTGCCTACTCTAGACGGCTTTCACTCTGCTTTACCAGGTAGCCCTTTTCCAAGTCGCTCCTTTTCTAGGTCGCTCCTTCTGCAAGGCCAGCCTCTCAATGAAAGCACCAAATGTTACAACTCAAGCCCAAGGGAGAGCCCAACCCAAAAAACTAGCCTATTAGGTGGGAGAACCCCAAGACTTAAGAATCACACTTTGGTGTGTGTGGGATCTGATATGGGATCATAACATTGCTAGACTAACGGTTGATGATCTCGCCCTTCCACATGGATGGTAAGGCATTTTCTTGGTTCCAATTGATGCATGGCTGCGGTGAGTTTTCCACATGGATGGAATTCACCAAAGCATTGGTGGTGCGATTTGACACTTCTGAATGTGACGATCACCAAGGTACCATGTCCAAGCTTACGCAAACGTTTATGGTAGCGGAATATCAATGAAAATACTAAGTCCCTTTCCTCTTTTCAGTGGAGGCACCTACCCTCGAAATAGGCTTTCTATACCTTCTCCCTCTGTAATACTTCTCCTTCCCTGTAAGTTTTGTTTCTTGAATATCAAACTGCATCATTTCGTGCTTTCATTGAGAGCCTTCTAAGGAAGAAGGAACTCTCTCCCATACCATTCCACTAAACCTTCCCCGTTTTGATGGAGTGGATTTTGTCAGCTAGATATCAAAGGCTAGTTGGTTATTTGACTTTCACGGTGCAGTTGACGACCAACGGTTGATGATCTCGTCCTTCCCCATGGATGGTAAGGCATTTTCTTGGTTATAGTTGATGCATTTCTGCGGCAAGTTTTCCACATGGTTGGAATTCACCAAAGCATTGGTGGTGCGATTCGGCACTTCCAAATGTGACGATCGCCAGGGTACCATGTCCACGCTTACGCAGACGTTTACGGTAGCGGAATATCAATGAAAATACTAAGTCCCTTGCACCTACCCCTGAAGTCGGCTTTCTGTACCTTCTCCCTCTGTAATACCTCTCCTTCCTTGTAAGTCTTGTTTCTTGAATATCAAACTGCATCACATTGTGGACTGAAGTATTGTTATAAGAAAAAAAAAATAAAAGTTTCAAAATAACATATCTTCACCTTTTGCTGGACCTTTTACCAAATGTTAGAAGTTAAGAAGATGCACATAGAATCATATAGAATTTCTTAATGAACATGTAAAGCACCGTTTTTACATTGAGAAGATTCGTCTCCTCAATTGCTTGCAAACCTTTTCATATTTACAATAACATTAACTAGTCCTTAAGTCAAACAAAATCATCATGTAGATACAAGACTTCTTAAGTCCATCTGCAGAAAAATTCTTCTAATAAATCATTCATAATCATTTGAATGACAAACCCATGAAGGATCATCTGCAGAGCTTCTGATTCAGCTACCGGTGAATCAATCTTCCACAAGTATCTTAGAATAGCAACATACACAACATTGATGAACCTTATCCAAGCCTAGAAAGTGGGGTTCGCAGGAAGTTACATAAACTTTTAGCTTGATAAAGGCAGTAAGTAATAGAAATTTATATAATTGATGTAGTCACATGATACCATAATATGGTTGGAAACATACATAAACATCCAAGGAAGCTACTGTTAAAAGGATGGTGGAGTTTGATGTGAATTAAATATGTATGTAACCGCAAGTGCACGGTATCGTGCAGTAACGGATCGATCTCAGGGAGGAATCGCTATAATCCTAACTCAAATAAGGCAAAGCGTATCAAAGGGATATGATTGAATTAACACCCTAATTACTTTAAATAAAAATTAATCAAGCAATAAAAACAATAATAACCATTCATAACGGTACGAAAATTTATGAAACCACTAACCATAAAGTAACACAGATTTATTGCAAGAAAGAAACGAAATTAAAAGTAAAAGAATGTAAGAAAAACTTATCTCGATAGAAGATTTCTCTGTCGTTGCTCGTCGTCTTGTTGTCACTCCAAGGCGATGTGCAAACGATTACAAAGGGAGCCTTCTCCCCCGAATTAAATTAGCAATGGGGTACAACCTATATTTATCTACCCTACTACAGAGTTCTAAATCTGAAATTAAAACTACAAACTTAAGCAAGAAGAACACAACTTGAAAAGAAAAAAAAAACTAAGAATCTCAAACTCTCTCATAAATTCTCAAAACTAAGAAAAAACTCATAATAGAATTCTTGGATTCTTTTCTATTGCTGAGCATCACATATATATATAAGAGAGTAAAGATCACAATCAATCTTTACAATTGAATTACAAGAGATTTTGTGGAGATAATTTTGGTAATCGAATTCCAATCTTGTAGGTTCATTGTATATGGACGATTCTTGAGTAGAAAAAATCTTACACCAACTCATTATATCTTTAGCACCATTATCCCTTTTTGAAAACTTCCATAATTGATTGGAGCTTTCCATTCTTTCATGCCATGCCAATCTTGTAAATTTGATTCCAAATAACTAAGGAATATTTTCTCAAGAGAATGGAATCTTTTACATGAGATTGGGCTACTCTTTGACTTGGTCCAAGGCTGACCTTATACACAAAATTCGTGGTTCTCCTCATAAAATTCGTCTTATGCCTGGCTGCTGAGTTGACTGGGTGAGTTAACGGGACAGGATCACCAAAAATTCATAAAATGATATTTTTAAGCTCAAATTTCTCCATTCTTTCACCTACACCCAACAAACATAAAATCAACATTAAATACCCGAGAAGTATCATAAATAGAATAAGAGATGTATATTTTAGGCCCTAAATTCACACATAAAATGTGTTCATCAGAGTCTCCCAAACTTGAGCTTTGCTAGTCTCGAGCAAAGAAAAATATAAAAATAAAATAAAATCCTAACTCACTTTCGTTGGAATCACGATTGCACTTAGCACGTGCAACAAGCCTTTAAACCCCTAGGTTACCCCTAGTGGACGAGTTGCGTCTCGTGAGTATTTTCAGAGAATAAACACACAAAATTCATATAGAAATTTCAAACTTTAATTTTGGTTTTAAGGAAAAAGAGCACACACATATCTTATTAGTCAAGACACTTAACTTGGGATCAAGAAAACATAGAAACCCCCACACTTGAACATTGCTACCTCATATAATTCAAACACTAAGGTTGCATCTCAATTAGAAAACTTTGTTATATCTTCCAAACATATCTCTCCTTAAGGTGAATCATTTGTAATATACTAGTAACCAAGACCCAAGAATAGCTTTCAACACTTGTATTTTTTTTTCTTTCTCTTTAAGCTACTCCACTACAATTGGCTTGAGAAGTGCAGGTGGTTATGCATTCCCATGTTACTATGTAGCTTCGCTTTTGGCATATATCTTTAAAGACATTGATGCTAAAGAGTTTTTTTTTTTTAACAAGAGCTGTATCCAAGGAATTTCAATCAATACACCTCGCTTCTTGAGGAGGAATGTCCTATATAGTTTCAAGAACAAAAAAACTCATATATTATTATTTTCTTATTATGATATTTTTTTTTATAGTACAAGGAGGTCTCAGCTTTATTTAAAGGTTGAAATTACCAACTATAACCCTAAAATATTCATCCCTTCAGGAGTGGTAAGATCTATTTTCTAACTTAATTCCCATCTCAAAATACAGTCTAAGTACTATCCTCACATAGGGTTTCATTATTTCGTATGTGATAGTTTCCTAGATCTCTTTCTCCTTCCCCTTTTGTGTCAAAACCATAGAAATAGTGATTGACTTTTCCAAAAACCAAAGTTAAAAAGTTAAAATTTACAATGAAAGTTCAAAATTTTTTTTTTAATGAAATCTCAACCCTTCCCCCATACTTAAATCATGCATTGTCCTCAATGTATACAGAAAAATAAAAGACAAGGACAAGGGGAAGAAAAAACTCCCTGAATCAAGGATCAGTGTAAAAAGGCTCATGGAGATCCATGACCGCTTCAGTGGAGTCGTGT
This sequence comes from Protea cynaroides, assembly GCA_028583415.1. Lineage (NCBI taxonomy): Eukaryota > Viridiplantae > Streptophyta > Magnoliopsida > Proteales > Proteaceae > Protea > Protea cynaroides. The sequence continues at coordinate 76,518,179 of CM053275.1, forward strand.
GGAAGCTCCAAAAATGGCTTCAAATGCTGGCCATTCACTTTGCTAGTTGCACCTGTACCTGGATTTAAAATCTCAATTGCACCCGATGAGAAAACATTTTGATCAATATAAGGGCCCTCCCAACGAGATCTAAGTTTACCAGGAAAAATATGCAAACGAGAATTATAAAGCAAAACCTTGTCGCCAGGGGTGAAAGACTTCCGAAGGATATGTCAGTCATGATGAGCCTTGGTCTTGTCTTTATAGATGCGGGCACTGTCGTAGGCATCATTTCTCAATTCATCCAACTTAGAGAGCTGGAGTCCTCTATGAGTGCTAGCAGCTGACAAATCAAAATTTAATTTCTTAATTACCCAACATGCCCGATGTTACAATTCGACTGTTAGATGGCAGGCTTTTCCGTACACCAGACGGTAAGGGGATTACCAAGAATGGTCTTGAAAGTAGTTCTATAAGCCCACAAAGCATCTATGAGGCGAATGGACCAATCCTTACGAGTAGGATTGACAGTTTTTTCCAAAATTTGCTTGATTTGTCGATTGGACACTTCAACCTGTCCACTAGTCTGAGGGTGGTAAGGGGTTGCCAATTTATGGGTAATACCATATTTTCGAACAAGGACCTCAAATGGTTTGTTACAGAAGTGTTTCCCCCTATCACTAATGATAGCTCGAGGGGTACCAAATCGGGAGAATATATTCTCCTTTAAAAATTTAATGACTACCTTGTGGTCATTGGTCTTAGTAGCAACAGCTTCTATCCATTTGGACACATAGTCCACAGCTAACAAGATATACTCATTCCCAAAAGACTTTGGGAACGGACCCATAAAATCAATGCCCCAAACATCAAAAACTTCAACCACCAGAATTGGGTTTAGTGGCATCATATTCCGCTTGGTATTGCGGCCTAAAGACTGACAAGAAGGGCATGCCTTACAGTAATTAAATGCATCCTTAAAAAGACGAGGCCAGTAGAATCCAGACTGTAAAACCTTGGCCGCAGTCTTATTTGGCCCAAAGTGGCCACCACATGCCTGATCATGAGAATAAGACAGCAAAGATTGCTGTTCATGGTCAGGTACACATCTCCTGATAATCTGATCAGGGCAAGTCTTGAACAGATATGGATCGTCCCAAAAATAGTACTTGACTTGGAAATGGAATCTATACCTATCCTGGGAAGACCAATGGGAAGGGGTCGCATCTGTTACCAAGTAATTTATAAAATTAGCGAACCAAGGCTCACTAGATACTGCAAACAACTGCTCATCTGGGAAAGACTTGTTGACTGGTGAATCGACAGTCAAAGAATTAGGCAGTCGGGATAAGTGGTCAGCAACCAAATTTTCTATTCCTGGTTTATCCCTAATCTTTAAGTCAAACTCTTGTAAAAGCAAAACCCATCTAATGAGACGAGCTTTGGCATCCTTTTTCTGCAAGAGATGCTTGAGAGCGACATGATCCGTATACACAATGACATGGGATCCTATCAGGTAGGCACAAAATTTCTCTAAAGCGAATACAACCGCTAAGAATTCTTTTTCAGTGGTGGTGTAATTAAGATGTGCATCGTTTGAAGTCCTACTTGCATAACAAATTACATGGGATAACTTATTGATCCGTTGCCCAAGGACAGCTTCTAATGCAAAATCAGAAGCATCACACATAAGCTCAAAGGGCTCTGTCCATATGGGTGCCTGAATAACGGGGGCAGTGGTCAAAATCTTTTTGAGTTGATTAAAACTCTCAAGACAGACATCATTAAAATCAAAGAGCTGGTCTTTAGCAAGCAAAGATGTAAGACCCGCACTCTGAAAACCCGGTCTAACCTTGGTTTTGTGTCGTGACAGGTCTTTCGATCATCACCGAGCCAGACGGGGCAAGTGGATAACAAACAGGTACAAAATCGAACCGAAGTCGACCAATTATACCTGATTTTAGGTATACCGGTCGATGGTACAGGTCTTGGTACCGGTCGATCGGTATGGCCTGCACAGCTATGTGCGGGAATTTGGAAATTGGTCTCTGCGGGTCATGCTTTCCTGATTTCGAATCCTAGAAGTTTCCTAATCCTAGTAGGGTTACTAAACCCTATTTCTAGCCTATAAATACACCCTTAAACCTCCTCAAATCCTTTCCATTGTCTCTCGCAAACCCTAGAGAAGAGAAAGAGGTGGAAAAGGAGAAGGAGCTAGGAGGAAGAAGAAGGAGCCGCCATTACCGTTTGACGAAGCTCTCGTTACGCCTGTCAACGGTAAGTGTTTGAATCCATATTCTTACCCTATGTTAGTTGTGTGGGTGGATCAATACCATGCAAAGTAGGTATTGATCTAAAACCCTAAATTGGCCAATAAACCCTAAGTTGCCGTCAAACCCTAGATTCGAGTTTCGAGATGATATTCATCGAAACGAGACTTGAATGAGTTGGGGATAACTCTAACTCAAAGCCTAGAGTTAGAATGGAGAGGAGAAACCCTGAAAATCCATGGAGGATGATCGTCGACAGTCGAAAAACCCATGTATGGTCTTCCGGAGACATACCGGTCGACTATACCGGTTGCACATAGTGCGACCGGTATGTTGCGACCGCTACCTCTCGGGAGGTTATCTGTGGGGGACCGGCTGACCATGCCGGTCGCCAGTCTTTCCCACAGAGCTGCGACCGGTATATGCCACCGGTCAGCTCTGTGAGGGTAGTTGTGATCTCTGTTGGTTTCCGACCAACATGAAACCCTAAACAATATATTCTAATGAAACCCTAATATTATGTAGGACTTTGTGACTTATCATTTGGATCTTGCGACGTGGAACAAGTGATCGAACGAGCGTCAGGTAAGGGAATCTGACCTAAACCTAATAATTAATGGACAGTAAATCGTTGTTAATCATTGAATATCTATGATGTGATGTTTGTGCATATTCACATGCCATCCTTTACTTTCAGTTATTATTACTGTTCATGCATTGATAGGATGTGATTGTTAGGCATGTGATTGTTTTCGTTGGTGTGTGGAGTGGGGCATGGGTCTGGGATCGCTCTTCACACTAGCACTTTTGTAGTATTCTGTCTTAACATGCTTGGTATGGGTGGGGTATCAGGGGAAGGTCGTGGTACGGTGGTCTCCGATATTGATGTTGTCCCGGCCATTGTTATGTGGTACTGTGGATTCCGAGTCGACGCTGGCTTATCCACGATGCTTTAGCTCTATCTCTATGTCGTAGGGAGTTATGTTGGGATAGGGTCTACCTGCGTATTGTTTCTATCCTAGTGGGTTAGTTGCGGATAGGGTATCAGGGGGAGGTGAGGTATTGTGGTCTTCGGCCCGGCCTGCACGCTCTAGCTCTATCTCTATGCCGTAGACGGCTGTGCTGGGATAGAGCATACATTGTTGACATATAGGATTGGTTAGTTGCGAGCCCAGTTTGCGAGCCCTGGCCAGTAGGGGCTTAGGTACTGGTATGGGTAGAGTATCAGGGGAGGTGCGGGTATACCTTAGCTCTATCTCTATTCCATGATGGGTGCATGTGGGTTGGTGGTAGTGTGATCTACTGTGCGATGCCACACACTCGTGTATAGAGGTGCGGGGGCCACCAAACCTTTCTATAGCACATTGCAAACTTAAAACCAGACCACAGCATAAAATGATTGTTACTCTTGCATAATCTTGTGAAACTGTCTGATTGCCTTACTGAGCTGTGTTGTGAGCTCACCCTTTGTGTACACATTATTTTAGATGTTGATGCAGGATACACTGTGGACGATTATGTGAACGCTCCGGCGTATGGAGGTGTAGCTGCACTTGATGTACAAGCAGGGGAGGACGAGCATGATGCTTCATGCGAGTGCCCTTTCTGCGTGTACCTGTGATGGATTTTATTTAGTTGTTTCGGTTATTTTTGTTTGGTATTAAGAGATGTAAAAGATTATTATTTTATGTGTTTGAATTTGAATAATGGGATATTTATTTAAATTATCAATAGATACTCAGTTCATTCTATTTAAAGTCTTCTGCTGTATATTTATATTCTGATTGTGGTTATGTGTAATGGTTTGTATGGGTGGACACGGCCTATTCGAGATCCTGGTGTGAACCGTTGGTCCAATGACGGTTCACTCACACCGTTCTAGTTGGATCAGAATTGGGGTGTGACAACTTGGTATCAGAGCCCTCGGGCTCTGTTCCAACAAACCATATGGCACTTAACTAAGTCGATGAACTGAGTTAGGAGAAAAATTAAAAATCTTAATACAAACGCACCTTAAGCATTGTTTGATACCTGAGACGGACTAAGAAAGAGAATAATGTACTATTCTAAATATGAAACTTAATATGTGCACATACACTAGATAGGTGAACCATAAAACTTTCATTTAACAAGAAAAAAAAAATATATCAAATGTAATAGTGCTACAGGGTACAGTCCACAAACCGGAAAGTTACCCTGTTATATAAACCGTCATATGAAAAGAAGAGTAAATGAGAAATCATGGGGTAGGAGGCCTAGGAGGAATAGGGTCCGCTATATCATAATCTCGCTCGTAAGCGACCCTAAGCCAATGCACCTGGTCCTGAGTCACCGTAGGCTGCGAGCTAGACGTCCCAACTCCTGACCCATCTCTCGCTGAGACTCTAGGATGACCCTCTGGGTGTCCCTGATCTCAGTGAACATACTCAACACCGGGTCTGGGGAAGGATGAGACAGCCCAGCTGTAGAGGAAGAACAGGTTGAACAAGACCATGTTAAAGAGCCAAGTCCTGAAGTGGAGGAGGAACAGGTCCCAAAAGTGTCGACAAATTTACCTGGCCCACCTCACAGGAATTCTGAGACCATTGTTACAAACTTGGTCTATCTGATGCAGGCTCAACAGAAGGAATTTCTGAGCGAGGTACTGAAGATGCTCAGGCCAACAGGTTCTGTTCCCGTTGGAAATACGCCCGAGTCAGGAGGAATTAATACTACCCAACCGATGCAGAGTAGCCCAAGGCCGAGGGGCCAAGCACAGAATGTACCACCACCGCATCGGTTTCCGTCGCCTTCTGCGTATCCAGGGGCGTATCCGTATCCACCACCATGGTACGGAGCAGATACACAGGGACAACATGATCTGTGCAGGTCAGTGGACAGATTCTTGAAGTTGAAACCTTCATCGTTCACAGGCAGGACAGGGAAACCATTGTGGCCAGCACAGTGGGTTTCTGAAATGGAAAACAACTTTCGACTGATGACTTGCACTGAGGAGGAGAAGGTTCTGTTTGCCACTCATATGCTGAGAGAAGACACAAATGCTTGGTGGAATTCTACACGGGCATATCTGGAGAATAAGTATACACTAGTTGACTGGGAAGTGTTTAAAGCGGCTTTCTTCGATAAATATTTCCCAAAGAGCTTCAGAGATCAAATGGAGAAAGAGTTTCTCAACCTGCAGCAGGCTCAGTCAACCGTAGATGCATATCAACAGAGGTACGAAGAGCTGTTCTTCTTCGCACCAGCCAGTATGCAGGAAGAGGAGACCAAGACACGTAGGTTCACCATGGGACTACGTGGAAGCATCAGAGAGCACCTTTTGGGTCTGGACAAGAAGACTTACAATGAGGCAGTGCAGGTTGCAAGGGTGATAGAGTCCAGTCAGAGGGACAGCTTCTTCGCTCAGAACAGGGGAGTGAAGAGATCTGCTGGAGAGAGCTCGGGTGGCGGTAATACTAGACCATTCCGCCCATACAGGGGGCAGACCGCTACAGCACCTGTGAGAAACAACCTGGCACCACCTGTGCCACAGTTCACCAGACCCAACCCAAATATTAAATGTTATAACTGTCAGCAGCTGGGACATGTTGCAAGGAACTGCACACTACCTAAGAAGCCAGTTCCCCAGCAAGGAAGAGTTTATGCGGTCACCATTGAAGAGGCAGCCGCATCACCTGATGTGGTAACTGGTACGATTTTATCCCTTACTATTTGGTTTATTCTTTCAGTTGCATGAGCATATAGAACTAAGGGGGCAATATATTCCAGGAATTGTAAATGTAGCTGGTTTACCCGCCAGAGAATTATTTGACTCTAGGGCCACACACTCCTTTGTTTCTATTTCTTTTGGGAAGCGAATGGAGTTATCAATCAAGCATTTGAACCCAAGCTTGATAGTTCGCTCTCCACTAGGAGTCGAAGTGGCTTTGACCAAGTATTATGGACCATGTACTGTAAGTATCGAGGGCCGAGACTTAGAAGCAAGCCTAGTAATACTTGAGATGGCAGATTTTGATGTCATTTTAGGGATGGATTGGCTGGGCCATCATTCGGCCGTCCTTTTATGCGGTGAAAGGAAGCTTGTGCTTACTGACAAAGATGAAAGGGAATATAGTTTCGCTGGGATTAAGCTATCTAGAAAGCGGAAGTTGATCCTCTCCGCCCTAAAAACTAAGAGATGCTTGGAGAAAGGGGGAATGGGTTATCTCGTATCTGTAGTCGATCTCACAGCAGAGTCACTCAAGATGGAAGATATAGATGTGGTTCGGGAGTTTCCAGATGTATTTCCAGAGGAGCTTCCAGGTTTACCACCGGACAGGGCTACAGAATTTGTGATAGACCTTATGCCAGGTTCGGCGCCGGTGTCTAAAGCACCATACAGGATGGCCCCGACCGAGTTAAAGGAGTTGAAGACCCAACTACAAGAATTGCTGGATAAGGGCTTCATACGACCTAGTATATCGCCTTGGGGAGCACCTGTATTATTCGTCAAGAAGAAAGATGGAAGTGTATGGTTATGTATTGACTACCGTGAGCTGAACAAGTTGACGATCAAGAATCGGTATCCTTTGCCTAGGATCGATGATCTGTTCGATCAGCTGCAGGGTGCAAAGGTTTTCTCGAAGATCGATCTCCGATCGGGGTATCACCAATTGAAGATCAAGGCCGGAGATATTCCAAAGACAGCTTTCAGAATGAGGTATGGGCATTATGAGTTTCTGGTTATGTCTTTCGGGTTGACCAATGCTCCAGCGTCGTTTATGGAACTGATGAACCGAGTGTTCCATGATATGTTGGACACTTCGGTCATCGTATTCATCGATGACATATTGATTTACTCTAAGGACATGGAGACTCATATGGCGCATTTGAGAGCAGCCCTACAACGGCTGAGAGATGTGCGGCTTTATGCAAAATTCAAGAAATACGAGTTTTGGCTGAAGGAAGTGGCATTCTTGGGCCATGTTGTATCTGAAGACGGTATCAAGGTTGATCCAAGTAAGATAGCTGCTATAGTAGGATGGGAAGCACCAAAATTTGTCGCGGAGATCCGTAGTTTCCTTGGGTTGGCTGGTTATTATAGAAGATTCGTGGAAGATTACTCCAGGATCGCGGTTCCACTCACCAGATTGACCAAGAAGGGAGAGAAATTCATATGGACAGATGAGTGCGAGAAGTGTTTTCAGACCTTGAAGTCAAGACTTGTCTCTGCACCTATCTTGACGATCCCAGAACCAAGCGTACCGTTTACTTTATATACGGATGCTTCGGGGTTGGGTATCGGGTGTGTATTGATGCAAGGAGAACAGGTGATTGCTTACGCATCGAGACAGTTAAAGGAGCATGAGAAGAACTATCCTACGCATGACTTGGAGCTAGCAGCGGTTATACATGCAATCAAGACTAGGAGACACTACTTGTACGGTGAGAAGTTTCAGATCAAGTCAGATCACAAGAGCTTAACTTATCTTTTCACTCAGAAGGATCTGAATATGAGACAGAGGAGATGGCTGGAATTGTTAAAAGATTATGATTGCGACATCCAGTACCATCCGGGTAAAGCAAATGTGGTGGCTGACGCCTTAAGCAGAAAGTGGGCATCGAAGCCTGAGGCAGGACCAAGTACAAATGCTGCATTGTGTGCTGCAGCGAGTTCAATGGAAATTGATGAAGAACATATCATAGAGACTGCAGAAGATCCAGTTGAGCAAGGCTTGATTCATAAGTTCACTATGATGTTTGCCGCATTGAAGATCTCACCGGGTCTAATTGATGAAGTCAAGTTAGCAATCCTACAGGATCCATATCTCAAGACAGTGCAGGAAGACTTAGAGAAGGGTTCGTGCAATCCTGACTTTACCTTGGAATCAGACAAAGTACTCAAGTATCGCGGACGGTTATGCATACCAGAGAGCGAAGACTGCGATATCAGAGGTCGAGTTATGACTGAAGCTCATTACACTCCATATTCGGTACATCCAGGAAGTACCAAGATGTACCATGATCTAAGAAGACTATATTGGTGGAGGGGTATGAAAGCAGATATAGCTCGTTTCGTGTTCCAATGTCTGAATTGTCAACAAGTTAAAGCGGAAAGGCAAAGACCCACGGGTTTACTACAGCCGTTACCAGAACCTGCATGGAAGTGGGATTGTATTACTATGGATTTCGTCACTGGCCTACCTATGACTCCAAGGTCAGTGGATGCAGTTTGGGTTATAGTAGATCGGCTCACCAAGACGGCTCGATTTATTGCGGTCAGACCTCAGTATACCATGGAGAAACTGGCCAAGCTATATGTTGATAATATAGTCAGACTTCATGGCGTTCCAGAGAGTATAGTATCTGACAGAGATCCCTGTTTTACATCAAAGTTCTGGGAAGGATTACAGAAAGATATGGGAACAAAGTTGAAGTTCAGTACAGCCTTTCACCCTCAGACGGACGGACAGTCAGAGCGAACTATTCAAATTTTGGAAGATATGCTCCGAGCTTGTGCATTAAATTTCAAAAGAGCTTGGGATGAGAAGCTATCACTTATAGAGTTTCCTTACAACAACAGTTATCAGGCTACAATTCAGATGGCCCCGTATGAAGCACTCTATGGGAAGAAGTGTCGTACACCTCTGTTATGGAATGAAGTGGGGGAAAGAAGAATTGTAGGACCGGAGTTTGTTGAAGAAACTTGCCGAGTGATTAATCAAATCAAAGAGAGAGTAAAGACAGCTCAAGTTCGACATAAGCATTATGCGGATAATCGACGTCGAGATCTGGAATTTGCAGTGGGTGACAAAGTATTCTTGAAGGTGTCACCGGTGCGAGGTCTGAAACGGTTTGGTAAAAAGGGGAAGCTATGCCCCAGGTATGTGGGACCATATGAGATATTGAATCGACGTGGTAATGTAGCATATCAATTGGCTCTACCACCATCTATGTCTAGCGTTCATAATGTGTTCCATGTATCATTACTGAAGAAGTATGTCAGAGATCCATCGCATATCTTGACCGCTGATCCTCCAGACTTGACTGAAGACTTAACTTTCGAAGTGGTGCCTTTAATGCTCTCGAGTCGAAAAGTTCAGCAACTTCGAACCAAAGATATCCACTATGTGAAGGTGCATTGGAGAAGGGAAGAAGAGAGCGCGATGAGGAAGGAGTACCCTAACCTTTTTGATGATTAAGGTACGTTCAAATTTCGAGGCCGAAATTTCTTTTAAGGGTGGGGGAGTTGTAGTACCTACATGAAAATTTCGGGACAAAATTTCTTTTAAGGGTGGTGGAGTTGTAAGACCCGCACTCTGAAAACCCGGTCTAACCTTGGTTTTATGTCGTGACAGGTCTTCCGATCATCACCGAGCCAGACGGGGCAAGTGGATAACAAACAGGTACAAAATCAGACCGAAGTCGACCAATTATACCTGATTTTAGGTATACCGGTCGATGGTACCGGTCTTGGTACCGGTCGACCGGTATGGCCTGCACAGCTATGTGCGAGAATTTGGAAATTGGTCTCTGCGGGTCCCTCTTTCCTGATTTTGAATCCTAGAAGTTTTCTAATCCTAGTAGGGTTACTAAACCCTATTTCTAGCCTATAAATACACCCTTAAACCTCCTCAAATCCTTTTCATTGTCTCTCGCAAATCCTAGAGAAGAGAAAGAGGTGGAAAAGGAGAAGGAGCTAGGAGGAAGAAGAAGGAGCCGCCATTATCGTTTGACGAAGCTCTCGTTACGCCTGTCAATGGTAAGTGTTTGAATCCATCTTCTTACTCTATGTTAGTTGTGTGGGTGGATCAATACCATGCAAAGTAGGTATTTATCTAAAACCCTAAATTGGCCAATAAACCCTAAGTTGCCGTCAAACCCTAGATTCGAATTTCGAGATGATATTCATCGAAACGAGACTTGAATGAGTTGGGGATAACTCTAACTCAAAGCCTAGAGTTAGAATGGATAGGAGAAACCCTGAAAATCCATGGAGGATGATCGTCGGCAGTCAAAAAACCCATGTATGGTCTTCCGGAGACATACCGATCGACTATACCGGTTGCACATAGTGCGACCGGTATGTTGCGACCGCTACCTCTCGGGAGGTTATCTGTGGGGGACCGGCTGACCATACCGGTCGCCAGTCTTTCCCACAGAGCTGCGACCGGTATATGCCACCGGTCAGCTCTGTGAGGGTAGTTGTGATCTCTGTTGGTTTCCAACCAACATGAAACCCTAAACAATATATTCTAATGAAACCCTAATATTATGTAGGACTTTGTGACTTATCGTTTGGATCTTGCGACGTGGAGCAAGTGATCGAACGAGCGTCAGGTAAGGGAATCTAACCTAAACCTAATAATTAATGGACAGTAAATCGTTGTTAAATATTGAATATCTATGATGTGATGTTTGTGCATATTCACATGCCATCCTTTACTTTCAGTTATTATTACTGTTCATGCATTGATAGGATGTGATTGTTAGGCATGTGATTGTTTTCGTTGGTGTGTGGAGTGGGGCATGGGCCTGGGATCGCTCTTCACACTAGCACTTTTGTAGTATTTTGTCTTAACATGCTTGGTACGGGTGGGGTATCAAGGGAAGGTCGTGGTACGGTGGTCTCCGATATTGATGTTGTCCCGGCCATTGTTATGTGGTATTGTGGATTCTGAGTCGACGCTGGCTTGTCCACGATGCTTTAGCTCTATCTCTATGTCGTAGGGAGTTATGTTGGGATAGGGTCTACCTCGTATTGTTTCTATCCTAGTGGGTTAGTTGCGGATAGGGTATCAGGGGAGGTGAGGTATTGTGGTCTCCGGCCCGGCCTGCACGCTCTAGCTCTATCTCTATGCCGTAGACGGCTGTGCTGGGATAGAGCATACATTGTTGACATATAGGATTGGTTAGTTGCGAGCCCAGTTTGCTAGCCCTGGCCAGTAGGGGCTTAGGTAATGGTATGGGTAGAGTATCAGGGGAGGTGCGGGTATACCTTAGCTCTATCTCTATTCCATGATGGGTGCATGTGGGTTGGTGGTAGTGTGATCTACTGTGCGATGCCACACACTCGTGTATAGAGGTGCGGGGGCCACCAAACCTTTCTATAGCACATTGCAAACTGAAAACCAGACCACAGTATAAAATGATTGTTACTCATGCATAATCTTGTGAAACTGTCTGATTGCCTTACTGAGCTGTGTTGTGAGCTCACCCTTTGTGTACACATTGTTTTAGATGTTGATGCAGGATACACTGTGGACGATTATGTGAACGCTCCGGCGTATGGAGGTGTAGCTACACTGGATGTACAAGCAGGGGAGGACGAGCATGATGCTTCATGCGAGTGCCCTTTCTGCGTGTACCTGTGATGGATTTTATTTAGTTGTTTCGGTTATTTTTGTTTGGTATTAAGAGATGTAAAAGATTATTATTTTATGTGTTTGAATTTGAATAATGGGATATTTATTTAAATTATGAATAGATACTCAGTTCATTCTATTTAAAGTCTTCCGCTGTATATTTATATTCTGATTCTGGTTATGTGTAATGGTTTGTATGGGTGGACACGGCCTATTCGAGATCCTGGTGTGAACCGTTGGTTCAATGATGGTTCACTCACACCGTTCTGGTTGGATCAGAATTGGGGTGTGACAAAAGAGGTGAGAGGACGAGCAATTTGACTAAAATCTTTAATGAACCTCCAATAGAAACCGGCATGCCCTAGAAAGGAGCGAATGTCCTTAACAGATTTGGGAACAGGTAGCTTTTCAATCAATTCTACTTTGGCTCTGTCAACCATGATCCCTTCTTTGGAAATGATGTGACCCAACACTATGCGCTGTTTTACCATGAAATGACATTTCTCCCAATTTAAAATTAAATCTTTCTCCGTACACCTGACAAGAACTAAGGAAATATTATGTAGGCAATCAGAAAAAGTAGATCCATGCACAGAAAAATCATCCATGAATACTTCTAAATATTGTTCTACCATATCTGAGAATATGCTCATCATGCACCTTTGAAAAGTGGCAGGGGCATTGCATAGCCCAAAAGGCATGTGCCGGTAAGCATAGGTTCCGTAGGGGCATGCGAAAGTGGTCTTGTGTTGGTCCTAAGGCAATGGGGATTTGATTATAACCGGAGTATCCATCTAAGAAGCAATAGTATTCATGTCCGGCCAACCTCTCTAACATTTGGTCAATGAAAGGCAAAGGGAAATGATCCTTCCACGTTGCCGTATTCAGCTTTCTATAGTCTATGCAGACTCTCCATCCTATTTGGATACGGGTTGGAATCAATTCATTATCAGCATTAGCAACTACAGTGACTCCGAACTTCTTTGGTACCACATGTACCGGACTTACCCACTCACTGTCAGATATGGGATATATGATCCCATGAGCTAAACACTTTAGAATCTCTTTCTTAATGGCTTCCTTCATCACGGGATTTGCCCGTCTCTGAGGTTCCCTTGAGGGGTTGGTATCTTCCATAAGGTATATATTATGCTAAACAATAGACGGACTAATACCTTTGATGCCAGCCACAGTCCAACCTAAGGCTTCCTTGTGATTTTGTAAGAGTTTGACTAACTCTTCTTCCTGATTAGAATTCAAATCAGATGCAATAATAACAGGAAAAGTCTGCTCAGGTCCTAGGAAGGCATACTTCAAAGTGGATGGTAACTCCTTTAATTCTAAGCTAGGTGGTTCAACCATTGAGGGCTTGAGAATGGAAGTGGATAGAGGTCCTAGAGGTTCCACAGGTGTGTGGATACTCCATGCCTCTGATGAGAAAGTATCCGCTACTCCTCCCAATGCTTCCATACACTGCAAGAATTTCGAGTCAAAGTCAATGTCAAAAGTGGTCTCTACATGGTCAGGGAATTCTTGGAGCATATGTACTTCCTCATTCGGTTGCTTACCCAGCCTAAATACATTTAAATCAACAGTTTGGTTACCAAATGACAGTTTCACGAGACCATTCCTGCAATTTATCAGTGCGTTGCTTGTAGCCAGAAACGGTCTCCCTAAAATGATAGGGATTTGATCCCTATTGGAGACAGGATGTATTTCTAAAACAATAAAATCCACAGGAAAAATAAATTCTCTTACCTTTAACAAAACATACTCTACCATTCCTTTAGGAGTTTTTACAGAGCGATCAGCTAGTTGAAGTGAGAGGGACGTTGGTTTCAACTTTTTCAATCCTAATTGTTGGTAAACATGATAAGGTAGAAGATTCACACTTGCACCTAAGTCTAACAGAGCATGATCAATAAAAGTGTTGCCTATGATGCAAGAGATGGTAGGATAGCCAGGGTCCTTGTATTTGGCTACCACAGGATGGTTCAGAAGGGAACTTAAACGTGCAGCCAAGAATACCTTTTTAGGAATTTGACTAATCCTCTTTTGTGTGCATAAGTCTTTAAGGACTTTTACATAAATAGGAATTTGATCAATTGCATCCAAAAGTGGGATATTCAATTCTACCTGTTTGAAGACCTCTAAAATTTTATCAACTAAAGCAGTCTTCTTTTGGTTTACCAACCTATTAGGGAATGGGGGTGGTGGAGTAAAAACTCTGTCCGGGACAGTCTCTTTGGGTCATTCAGGTACATCAGACAAACCTGAAGAAAGAGGCTCAGTAGTTGCCTCAGATTGGGGAACATTAACAGGAGCAACTTTGGGTTTATTCTTTGGTGTTTCATCCAGTAGGTACTCTTGGCCACTCCGTAATGCATGGACTGCATTGCACTATTTGGAGGACCCTGATTGACTCTCTATGCCATTCACTTGAGGGTTTGACCTATTTGGTTGTGGGTGATGGCGTGGGTTGGTCTCTGATTGGCTGGGCAAAATACCCTTGTTCTTTTCACACATTAGGGTAACCAATTGGGTAAGTGTCCTCTCCATACTGGTATGCCTTGCCATTAGAGCTGTCACATTCTTCTCCAACTCACTGAGTCTGGCCGGCTCACCCGTGTTAGAAAACCCAGGGGGTTGCTGAAAATTGCCTTAGGGAACAAAATTAGGTCTAGGGGGAGCATATGGCCTGGTGTGACCGGGAGGACCTTGATTTGGAAATTGGGGTGGGTCCACACGGTTCCCTTGGTTCCAAGAAAAATTTGGGTAATTTCTCCATCCTGGATTGTAAGTATTCCTATACGGATTGTAAAGTGCACTTACATTAGCATTCTGAGAATTTTCCTGTGAAGGGCATTCCTCTACTGTGTGTCCAGGATTTTGACACTAGTTGCACATTAGGACATGCTTTTGGATAGGGTCTTTAGGAACTAAAGCTTCTATCCTTTTGATAAGGCTATCTAAGTGTGTCTCCTTAGCTACTATGCCATCAACAAAGTAACCTTTACCTTTTTGGGTGCGATCTGTCTCCTGCACAGACTCCCACTCTCTTGTTTTTCGGCGAGATCCGCCAAAAAGTTCCAAGCATCGTTAGCATCCTCATAGGAAGTGAATCCTTGAGGACACAGAGACTCAAGCATTTGCTTGGTAGGAAAGTTTATCCCCTCGTAAATAATTTGACAAAGCTGCCATATTTCAATACCATGGTGAGGGCACTCTTAGAGTAGACCTTGGAACCTTTCCATGAGTCTTGAAAAAGACTCATTTGACTCTTGTTTGAACCGCATTATATCCCCTCGAAGTTTATTTGTTTTGTGAAGAGGAAAAAACTTTTTAAGGAATAACACAGTAAATTTTTCCCAAGATGTAATGGAATTTGTGGGAAGACCATAAAACCATTTTTTATCTCCATCATTGAGTGAAAAAGTGATGCACCTCAATTTGACAGCATCATCACTGAGCTGTTGCATTTTAATGAGGGCACACACCTCCTCATACTCACGGAGGAACAAGTATGCATCATCTGAAGATAACCCATGAAAATGAGGAAGCATGGTAATGAATTGAGTTTTCAATTCATAGTTGTTGCCTGTGGCAGCCGGCAATTGAATACATGAAGGTTGTGCTACCCTAGCAGGGTAAAATCTATCCTTAAGTGTCATCTTTGGTTCAGCCATTGTAAATGATGGGACTCTTACTAGACGATTGCTAGAATCACGAGTCCATACACTCATGCACAAAACTGTTTCAAATTTTTTTTTTCCTCTAAATTCGATGTAAAAAGCTGGATTTTTTCGAATCGGGGTCAATGCAAACCTCCTGACGATCAATGGCTTAGAGACCGGTCATATCCGCAATTACCTTGATAAACAACACCGTTACCGTCAAAGCTATTGGTCGTTATTCCTCTTGATAATTCAATAGCCAGCATCCCTTAACACCATATCATGGTCAGGATTGGACCGTCGATTGTACTATTCCAACCTAACGGATCGGAGGTGCAAAGAAAGGCATAAAAATCAATGTAAACTTTTTGCATTTTTTTTTATATCACTTAGAATTCAATGAAATTTTTTTTGCATTTTTTTTAAATCACTTTAAACTATTTAAAATAGGAAAAATAACGGCTTGCCTCCTCAAAAATGGTGCCAAAAACATGATGTGAATTAAATATATATGTAACCGCAATTGCACGGTATCGTGCAGTAACGGGTCGATCTCAGGGAGGAATCGCTATTATCCTAACTCAAATAAGACAAAGCGTATCAAAGGGATATGATTGAATTAACACCCTAATCACTTTAAATAAAAATTAATCAAGCAATAAAAACAATAATAACCATTCATAACGGTACGAAAATTTACGAAACCACTAACCATAAAGTAACACAGATTTATTGCAAGAAAGAAACGAAATTAAAAGTAAAAGAATGTAAGAAAAACTTATCTCGATAGAAGATTTCTCTGTCGTTGCTCGTCGTCTTGTTGTTACTCCAAGGCGATGTGCAAACGATTACAAAGGGAGCCTTCTCCCCTGAATTAAATTAGCAATGAGGTACAACCTATATTTATCTACCCTACTACAGAGTTCTAAATCTGAAATTAAAACTAAAAACAAATAAATAAATAAATAAAAATAAACTTAAGCAAGAAGAACACAACTTGAAAAGAAAAAAAAACTAAGAATCTCAAACTTTCTCATAAATTCTCAAAACTAAGAAAAAACTCATAATAGAATTCTTGGATGTTTTTCTATTGCTGAGCATCACATATATATACAAGAGAGTAAAGATCTCAATCAATCTTTGCAATTGAATTACAAGAGATTTTGTGGAGATAATTTTGGTAACCGAATTCCAATCTTGTAGGTTCATTGTATATGGACGATTCTTGAGTAGAAAAAATCTTGCACCAACTCATTATATCTTTAGCATCATTATCTCTTTTTGAAAACTTCCATAATCGATTGGAGCTTTCCATTCTTTCATGCCATGCCAATCTTGTAAATTTGATTCTAAATAACTAAGGAATATTTTTTCAAGAGAATGGAATCTTTTACATGAGATTGGGCTACTCTTTGACTTGGTCCAAGGTTGTTCTTATACACAAAATTCGTGGCTCTCCTCATAAAATACGTCTTATGCCCGACTGCTGAGTTGACTGGGTGAGTTAACTGGACAGGATCACCAGTTATTTGGAATCACCAGTTATTTGATTCCAAATAACTGACTGATATTTTTAAGCTCAAATTTTTCCATTCTTTCACTTACACCCAACAAACATAAAATCAACATTAAATACCCGAGAAGTATCATAAATAGAATAAGAGATGTATATTTTATGCCCTAAATTCACACATAAAATATGTTCATCAGAGTCCCCCACACTTGAGCTTTGCTAGTCTCGAGCAAAGAAAAATATAAAAATAAAATAAAATCCTAACTCACTTTCGTTGAAATCACGATTGCACATAGCACGTGCAACAAGCCTTTAAACCCCTAGGTTACCCCTAGTGGACGAGTTGTGTCTCGTGAGTATTTTCAGAGAATAAACATACCAAATTCATATAGAAATTTTGAACTTTAATTTTGGTATTAAGGAAAAAGAGCACACACATATCTTATTAGTCAAGACACTCAACTTGGGATCAAGAAAACATAGAAACCCCTACACTTGAATATTGCTACCTCATATGATTCAAACACTAAGGTTGCATCTCAATTAGAAAACCTTGTTATATCTTCCAAACATATCTCTCCTTAAGGTGAATCCTTTGTAACATACTAGTAACCAAGACCCAAGAATAGCTTTCAACACTTGTATTTTTTTTTCTTTCTCTTTAAGCTACTCCACTACAATTGGCTTGAGAAGTGCAGGTGGTTATGCATTCCCATGTTACTATGTAGCTTCTCTTTTGGCATATATCTTTAAAGACATTGATGCTAAAGAGTTTTTTTTTTTAACAAGAGCTGTATCCAAGGAATTTCAATCAATACACCTCGCTTCTTGAGGCGGAATGTCCTGTATAGTTCCAAGAACAAAAAAACTCTTATATTATTATTTTCTTATTATGATTTTTTTTATAGTACAAGGAGGTCTCAGCTTAATTCAAAGGTTGAAATTACCAACTATAACCATAAAATATTCATCCCTTCAGGAGAGGTAAGATGTATTTTCTTACTTAATTTTCATCTCAAAATACAGCCTAAGTACTATCCTCACATAGGGTTTCATTACTTCATATGTGAAAGTTTCCTAGGTCTCTTTCTCCTTCCTCTTTTGTGTCAAAACCATAGAAATAGTGATTGACTTTCCCAAAAACCAAAGTTAAAAAGTTAAAATTTAAAATGAAAGCTCAATTTTTTTTTTAAAATGAAATCTCAACCTTTCCCCCATACTTAAATCATGCATTGTCCTCAATGTATACAGAAAAATAAAAGACAAGGACAAGGGGAAGAAAAAACTCCCTGAATCAAGGATCAGTGTAAAAAGACTCATGGAGATCCATGACCTCTTCAGTGGAATCGTGTAGAAGCTCCAAAAATGGCTTCAAACGCTGACCATTCACTTTGCTAGTTGCACCTGTACCTGGATTTAAAATCTCAATTGCACCCGATGAGAAAACATTTTGAACAATATAAGGGCCCTCCCAACGAGATCTAAGTTTACCAGGAAAAATATGCAAATGAGAATTATAAAGCAAAACCTTGTCGCCAGGGGTGAAAGACTTCCGAAAGATATGTCTGATGATGAGCCTTGGTCTTGTCTTTATAGATGCGGGCACTGTCGTAGGCATCATTTCTCAATTCATCCAACTTAGAGAGCTGGAGTCCTCTATGAGTGCTAGCAGCTGATAAATCAAAATTTAATTTCTTAATTGCCCAAAATACCCGATGTTCCAATTCGACTGGTAGATGGCAGGATTTTTCGTACACCAGACGGTAAGGGGATTGACCAAGAATGGTCTTGAAAGTAGTTCTATAAGCCCACAAAGCATCTATGAGGCGAATGGACCAATCCTTACGAGTAGGATTGACAGTTTTTTCCAAAATTTGCTTGATTTGTCGATTGGACACTTCAACCTGTCCACTAGTCTGAGGGTGGTAAGGGGTTGCCAATTTATGGGTAATACCATATTTTCGAACAAGGACCTCAAATGGTTTGTTACAGAAGTGTTTCCGCCTATCGCTAATGATAGCTCGAGGGGTACCAAATCGGGAGAATATATTCTCCTTTAAAAATTTAATGACTACCTTGTGGTCATTGGTCTTAGTAGCAACAACTTCTATCCATTTGGACACGTAGTCCACAGCTAACAAGATATACTGATTCCCAAAAGACTTTGGGAACGGACCCATAAAATCAATGCCCCAAACATCAAAAACTTTAACCACCAGAATTGGGTTTAGTGGCATCATATTCCGCTTGGTAATGCGGCCTAAAGATTGACAAGAAGGGCATGCCTTACAGTAATTAAATGCATCCTTAAAAAGACGAGGCCAGTAGAATCCAGACTGTAAAACCTTGGCCGCAGTCTTATTTGGCCCAAAGTGGCCACCACACGCCTGATCATGACAATAAGACAGCACAGATTGTTGTTCATGGTCAGGTACACATCTCCTGATAATCTGATCAGGGCAAGTCTTGAACAGATATGGATCGTCCCAAAAATAGTACTTGACTTGGGAATGGAATCTATACCTATCCTGGGCAGACCAATGGGAAGGGGTTGCACCCGTTACCAAGTAATTTACAATATCAGCGAACCAAGGCTCATTAGATACTGCAAACAACTGCTCATCTGGGAAAGACTCGTTGACTGGTGAATCGACAGTCAAAGAATTAGGCAGTCGGGATAAGTGGTCAGCAACCAGATTTTCTATTCCTGGTTTATCCCTAATCTTTTAGTCAAACTCTTGTAAAAGAAAAAACCCATCTAATGAGACGAGCTTTGGCATCCTTTTTTCTGCAAGAGATGCTTGAGAGCGGCATGATCCGTATACACAATGACATGGGATCCTATCAAGTAGGCACGAAATTTCTCTAAAGCGAATACAACAGCTAAGAATTCTTTTTCAGTGGTGGTGTAATTAAGTTGTGCATCGTTTAAAGTCCTACTTGCATAACAAATTACATGGGGTAACTTATTGATCCGTTGCCCAAGGACAGCTCCTAATGCAAAATCAGAAGCATCACACATAAGCTCAAAGGGCTCTGTCCATATGGGTGCCTGAATAACAGGGGCAGTGGTCAAAATCTTTTTGAGTTGATTAAAACTCCCAAGACAGACATCATTAAAATCAACGAGCTGGTCTTTAGCAAGCAAAGAGGTGAGAGGACGAGCAATTTGACTAAAATCTTTAATGAACCTCCGATAGAAACCGGCATGCCCTAGAGAGGAGCGAATGTCCTTAACAGATTTGGGAACAGGTAGCTTTTCAATCAATTCTACTTTGGCTCTGTCAGTTTTCATACTACCAAATCTCCTCTTATTCAGTGGGTTCTCTTAAAGAGGAACAAGTTGTAATATACATTTGGAAGTCCTTCCTATTCACTGCCGATGTCTTAGTCGATTGAGCAGTTATTACACTAGTTAATATTCATTTGAAAGTTGTATTCACTGGCAATCTCTTAGACAATCAAGATGCTATTACGTAATAGAAAAATAACTATTGTGTGTGGTCTTTTAGGCAACATGGAGATAAATGCCATCGTGGTTCAGTAGCTTTTATAGGTTTTGTCTCAACACTATTGCATAAGTGTGTGTGTGTGTGTGTGCGTGTGCGCGCGTGTACCCGTGTTGGGTTTGGGCCTGCAAGTAACTGTTCATGTTGATATTTGTTGAATGCTAGAAATTATTCCTAAAGTTAACAGAAATATGAATGAATTCTGTTGTTTTTTCTTAATTCTATTTTTATCTCTCAATTGGAATTTCCAGTATCTTGCACTGATGGTTTGTGATTCTATTTTTACTGATATGACCATTAAAGTTCATTGGATGGGCTACACCTGCTCCCCAAAGAAAAAAATTGTGAACCAAATTTAATTTGACTGATTTAATTCAATATCCTGTGGGTAGGTCTCACAAAGAGAAACGATCTTCTTATTCCAGAGCTTAAGAAGGCAACGGATATCACAGAAAGGAAAGAAAGCCCACATTGGGATTATGATGTGTGTAAATGCTGCAGCACTTTTTCTTCTGTTTTAGTTTTACTCTAAAACTCCCAACTCTGTATCAACCTTCCATGGAATCTTTTTAATATTATTTGCTGTGATGTTAACTTAAATGAGCTTAGCTTGTATTACATCACCTCTGTGATTCTGATTGTTTGGGGTCATTTATTCTATTGATATAATGGCGGTGCATTTTCATCTTGCAGCTGAGGTCCTCTTTAATCTTAATTTTCTGTTTTTTTATTTTGCAGGAGGAAGATGGTAGTTGGAAATGGAAGAAGCCACCGCCACCCAGCAGAAAAAAACAAGGGCCATTGGAAATCCCGGTGAAATGAAGATGATCAGGTCAGCTATTAGGCAAGCAAAGAGACTGACGGCAAAGGAGAGGCTTCTAAAAAGTTTGATTTCTTACGTTCTCTTTTGTTACCTACTCATTCTTTATCAATAGCTATTGACTTTGTGTTCATTGTTATGTTTATAAATAAATGCTACATCATGGGTCCTTGATAGGGGGGTATGCCAGTATGGTTTTGAAATCATTAACTTGTGTATAAAATTTGATATTTCAAGTATAACAATATGAGTTATATACCTAAGCAATCTAAACATTTAGTTTATGGTCCTAAACAATAAATTTCCCCTACTATCATATATGTGAGCGAAATATTCTATCAGATCATCACACCAAAGCACTCATACTCTCATTATTTGAAAATTTCTGAGAACTCATAATAGCCATTTCCATAGTTCCAACAAAGAATGTAGATATCAAAAGGTTAAAGTTTCACATCATCCAGATTTTTTTTTTGAATTGGGGTAGGGTGTAGGTGGGGGTAGGGATCTTCCAAGTGCACAAGAAATCGTACCATGTACACTTTTTTAATGTGCACTTTTATCAAAACTAATAGCATCATGTATTCAATGAAACAATGTTGTAGCATGTTGGGAGGAATCAGACTTACTTCTTATCAAGCAAGAGATCACTAGTGAGCAGCAATTTGAAACCTGATATGTTCTCAACTGCAAGGTTGTTAAAGAAGCCAACAAGTCCTGTACATAACCCTATAAGAAGTGCAAAAGTCCACTTGAACCCACCCTATAAGAAAATCATCAGCATCAGCAACATACTGGTTTATAGTTGAACATACTACTGGTTTTCTCACCTTTTCTCCTTGAATGTTGTTCAAGTAGCAAGTAAACTCCATTGGCCTTTTTTTTATTTTTAATTTCATTGTTGAATCCACACCTCAATTTCCTCTTCTTAAAGCATTCAGGGCACGTGGTTACAGGGACTAGAAGTTTGTTCTCTAATTCTCAAGTTCTTACAGCTTTGGAGAATAACCACCAGGTATCTTAAAAATTTTGGTGATCAGGGTCTTAGAACAATCATGGATCACTTTGTTTCATGAACATTTTCAGTGTTTTTCTGAACTTTTGTTCTTCATATATGGAGAAACTTGAATGGAGTTCATCATGATTTCAATATTCAAACAGTTACACCTAACAATTCCAAACAGCACAGGTATAAATCAACCTATGAGGGTAACATTTACCAGAGAAGCTGCCTAATCTTTTGTATGATATATATGATTCTTCTCTCACTAGAGGTTTATAGAGGTAATGTTAGATAGGATGTCTATTTAACAATCATAAAGGAATAAAACATATCAGTTTTTCTGGATAAGTATTTGAGTAGGAAAAGTCAGTTAAGGTAGATTAACTTCTGAACAATGCTTAGAAGTTTCATCATCCCTCAGCAGCAGCACACCTTATTACCATGAAAACATGCTTCTATTATATTGGGAACTACCTAAAGCAAGATGTTAAGACAGATTCTGATCTAGCCTTCCCAAACTGAGAACCTATATTAAAAAAAATAATATATCCTATTTTTATACCAAAACAGGCCTTGGCCAATCTAAAGCACTCTCCTCTACAAGCTGTGTACGTATGATCTATAGTGTTCAGGGGAGAAGATGAAGACAGCCTTTACGATTGATTATTGGAGGCCACAAAAATCTTCAAGGCTCAGGCTCACTTGAAACTCATAACTCAAAACTATAAAGATTGAAAATGAGTTAAGGATATAGGGACTAAAGCTGCGTATATAAAAATTATTATAATACAAAATATAACTCTGTCTCTCTTTGGGCCGAGCCCAAACTATGGTTCAAGGCACCAGTTGACCCAGCAAGCTAGAAAGTCCAGGCATTGAGCTCAAACATGTGTTGACAACCCTAGTTGATGGAATTTAATGAATACAGTAGAACCCCTAACCATCCAATCTATATTATTTCTTTTGATGGACTGGTAAAAAATTTTCCTGCAACCAGTTAGAAGAGTGATGAATTAGATAGTTACTAAGTTAACTGGATCAATTCCTAGGAATTGTCGTAGTTTTTGGCTCCTACCAATCAACAGTTTATTGATAAATAGATTCTGTAATTCATGTCAATGTACTGATTCCCACAAAAGGGGCTTCAATTATTATCGGTCTATGATTTTCCAACCATGCTGATAATCCGAAGGACATATAAATGTTTAATACATTAAATAGAATAGTGAGTCTGACCAGCATCATGTGTGGTTCTGTCATAAATAAACCATACTACAGTCTCCCCAGAGGGAACTTCTATCACTGGTGTCAAGACTTCAATGTGGTATCAGAGCCATTAGGTCCTACGTTACTTCAACATCGCTGTATAGTGGGGTCATATATGCCACATGTAATACCACCTAAAAGGCAGACAACACGTGAAGGGAGTGTTGAGAATAATCTCACATTAGAAAATGTTGAGACCTAAGATACCTCAATACACTAGTTGTTTTCTTTACTTAAATGCTTAAGCTTTTGGGTTGGAAACTTCAACAATCCCAACAGTTCTTATTTGATATCGAATTTAGTGTCATGGAAAATTCTAAAAGATCAAGTTATCTAGCCTTGTCGAGTTAGTTTGCAGTGCTATCACTATGAACCTTGCCAAGTGCCAACCCACTAAAGGATGCTGGGGCTCGCATGGTAGGTGGAGGGGATTCTCAGGTGTTTAAGGGAGTTATAGACTATTTGGTAGTCGATGTTGAATTAAAATCCCAACACTCCTTCGCACGTGTGGTAGTACATAATGCGAACACATGGAGATTGTAAAAACTCACTCTGATACCATGTAAAGTTTCCATCCCAAAAGTTCGAACTATAAGGCGGAAGAACCCCCAGGTATATAAGGGTTGTTGTAGGCTCTCGTGTGGCCAGTGTGGTACTAAACTCCCAACAAACTCAACCCAACCCTAAGTGAAGGTAGGATTCAATCCCAGAAACTAGCAACAACAAGCCTAGGTCCTTATAAATTTTGTGTTAGTTGGGACCCTTTAATAAATTATACAAAATTGTTCTTAATATGGTAGGTCCGGTAAAAAAATAAAAACAACAATAGAAACAGATGATAATATAGACAAATATGTTTAAAAATTTAAGTGTCGATCAATTTTCAAATGAAAAAAAAATGCACCTATGGTGTCAAGAAACCCAAACCCATAAGTAAAGGATCCTGCAAATTGAACTTCTCCAAGGCTTATGTACATGGTTGGGGGTTGTTTGTGGGGGGGGGGGGAGACTACATTTTATGGAGACATTTTCCATTTTAAACACATTTTTTAATTGATGTATATTTTAAGGGATAAAGATCGATCCTTGCCTAACTCTGTGCGTCTATCCCCAGACACAAGAGGGGTGACATGACTACCCCACCCCCTAGTTGGAAGCCTGTGATTGCATTCTCATTGGCCCCTGTGCAAGAGCCATGCAATCGGACAGAGAACCCTTTCCCATATTTTAAATATGAATTATTCCTAAATTCAAAATTATCAACTATGATTGTGAGTCACTGGCCAATAAAGTCTATGTATGGGCTTCCAGATATGGTTTGGGCCAGCTCTTCTTTACTGTGGTAAAGATTGAGTGTTCCTAATCAAGACTCATTTTAGATGAGGGTATGTTAACTACGTTGCATACTAATTGCTTGATTTAAGTAGATGCAGGTGTTGGGAGTAGGATGTCTTGTATTTTGTTGCATGAATTTGTGGGTTAACTTGCAAGAGCAGTTAAAAGCTCTCAAGCCCTTTGGGCTCTTTGAGCTTGAGGAGTTGCGCCACCCTACGTGTTACTTTTGTTACTGGGGTTTCGACAAATTGGGGGTCCATTCGAGGTTCGGGAGTAGGAGCTCCAGAGGAAATTTTTAAAGGGCTATTAAGGTATGGTATTTTGGTAAATATGCTTGTATAGGCTGAGTTCTTAAAAACATATAACTGATGCCTTTTTCTATAACAAGACGAGAGATGTGAGGACGAGCTTGTAACCCTATTCTCCATTTGTAGTGAAGCAGATCTCATCTCATCATGGACGTAGGCAGGAAACCTTGTTGAACCAAGTAAGTCTTTGTGTTATGTGATTTTCTCTTTTTATTTTGTTTTACTTTTCTACATCGTGTTTAGGGTTCAATTTCTACAGTAGGGGATAACTCTGTCTTTCGTGCTTTGGGCTAGTTCTTCTTTTCTATGGGTGAAGATTCGGTGTTCCTCTCACTTCTAAATTTTAATGCATCACCTGCCGTTTTTATGGCTGTGTTTGGTTGTTCTTTCATAGCTGTCCAAGTAAAAAAGCAAAACTAGACATGTTATGGTAATGTTTGGATGATGGTTTTGGCATTCACCATTGTCTAGCTACTAGTTACGTTTTTGCAATTACATTTAGAAAGTGCTTGGGTGGAATTTGGTTCGTAACAATGATAAGAGGATGAGTTATTAAATTCTTAATCAATCAAGACTTGTTTTAGATGGGGGCATGTCAACTACATTGCATACTAATTGCCTCATCAAAGTAGATGCAGGTGTTGGGAGTAGGAAGTTTTATATTCTATTGCATGAATTTGTGGGCTAACTCGGAAGAGCAGTTAAAAGCCCCTGAGAAGTTTGGGCTCTTTGGGCTTGGAGGAGTTGGCCCACCCTACAATGTTACTTTTGTTACTGAGACTTCGACAAATTGGGGGTCCATTCGGGGGTTTGGGAGCTAGAGCTTGAGAGGAATTTTTTTTAAGACTATTTAGGTATTTTGGTAAATATGCTTGTATAGGGTTCTTAAAAATTTATAGCGATGCCTTTCTCTACAACAAGACGAGAGCTATGAGGATGAGCCTTGTAACCCCTATTCTCCATTCATAGTTAAGGATGTCAAAAATGAAACCGAACCGTGTATCGAAATCAAATCGAACCGTTTAAATCGAAACCATGAAACCGAATATTAAATGGTTCAGTTTTGGTTTTAGAAATAAAACCGTTTAGTTAAATGATTCGATTCTGGTTCCAAACCACTTAAACCTACTATTTGAAACCGTTTAAACCAACTAAACTGTACTTTAATCCCTTAGTGCTAAATGTCTATATTTGTAGAAATAAATTATATTTTAATGCTTTGCACATGGCATACTTCTAAATTATAAGTCCATTTTCATATACAATTAAAACTATTTTAATGATTTCCTTGGCTTTCCCTCTACTTTGTTCCTAAAACTCTCTTCCTATCCTTCCAGGCAACAAAACCATTTAAAAACTGAAAAATCGATACCGATTAATAATCGGTTTTGGTAAACATTTTGAAACCATTTAATAAATGGTTCGGTTTTAATTTTACTCATTACACGCCGAATCGAAACCGAACAACACCGTTAAATCCAAATCGCATCATTTAATACCCTTATTTATATTGAAGTAGATCTCATCTCATCATAGACATAGGCAGGGATCCTTGTTGAATCCCATAAATCTTTGTGGATTGTGATTGTCTCATTCTATTTTGTTCTACTTTTCTACATCGTGTTTAGGTTCAATTCCTATAGTAAGGGGTAACTCTGTTATCCTTCGTGATTCCAAGATGGGAACAATAAGACTAAAATATCCATCCATATAAAAAGATGTTGACTAGAGGCCGGTTAAATAGGAATAGCAAAAGAGGAAACATAATTTATGATCAATTTAAGAACCAGCAACCGAAGGCAGGCCTTGGCGCAATAGTAAAAGGTTGCTCTATATTCCATTGTGATCTGGTGGTATCATTGTGACAAAAAAAAAAAAAAAAAAAATCTGGTGGTATCATGAGTTCGAATCTAGAAATAACCTCTCTGCAAAGCGATGGTAAGTTAGTTGTGTACATAAGCTTTTCCCCAGATCTTACAATAGCAGAACCTTGTACACCGGGCAGATTCTTCCTTTTTTATGAACCAACAATCAAAATAAAGTAGAGTTTCACAAAAAAATAAATAAATAAATAAAAATAAAGTAGAGTACTCAAATATTATTATTACTACTTCCATGGATAGTTCCATAACAAGTACATGAGCTGACACATCAGAGCCCTTTATTTAGCTAGTTCTTCCTATAGGTAGTGCATACAAACCTAATATGGCAAATACAATTCATCAAAGATCTAAGGAATGCCATTCCATCACCATTCATTGATCTGCATAATGGACTGCCTCCTTCCCTAGATCTTGATCTCTTAACGCTTTTCACCTTACAACAAACCAGTACCCACTAGTACTCATACATTTAATTCTACTAAAGATAACATGTTGCACCATAGATAAATATTTGCATGTTATCCTTTACTTAAAGGTCATACTCACCTGGAGGGGGAGAGGGAGGGGCAGTCCGCTTGGTCGTATTTTGAACATTAGCATCTGGAGACTCGTCAAAGCTCTCCTTAGAATCATTCTGCCGGGTCATTGATCCAAAAACAAACTTTGAAGACTGGTCAAACATATCGCTAGATTCATCCAGAATATTAAATTTTTGCTTCTCAAAATTAGTAGATCCAGGTGAGTTGTTGGATGCATCAGTAGCTTTACACCCTAAATGGACTACTCGATCCCGCGATGTGCACCTAGTACGCTTGTCTTCGTACTTAATCGTCTGGTGGCAGAAATTCCGGCTGGTACCAGACTCGGTCTTAGAAGGAACATCAGCACGAGCACCTGAGTTTGCACCTGTTTTTGGTTTTGTAGGTCTCATTTTTGGATGTACGAAAGGTTTTTCTAATCTTCCTTTCTAGCGTTACTACGTTAAGAGTGAAAGAAGGACGTCCTTATATGGACTCAAAAACGAAATATAAGCTTAATAGTTAAGCAATTCTTATCTCAACAAAAGTGGAGGAGAGAGAAAATCAAAGCTCCCCATGTGGCGTTTCTATGGCTGCATATAGAGATGGTCCCGCATTTATTGGAAGCATTCACACGGGGTTTTATTTGAATTCAAATTCAGAACCCTTTAAATTGAAAGCTATAGGTAGGGCTAGAGATTCCCAAAATACCAAAACGTAACTCTAAAGTCAGGGTCGGTGCCTTTATTGACTGAGGGCCTCTCAAAAGTCATAAAATCAGAATACGTCTCTGAAGCCTGAAATGTAAAGGACCCACCTACATTGACGGATCGATGCTTTTATAACGTGGGAGCAGGGCTTCCTCGCAGGGGGTTATTATCGTTTTCAATCGCTGGAGTTTTCAATCGAGGATTCAGCAGTTGGAGTTAATCAGGTATGCCTGTCGATATATTGATAGGCATGCCGGATTAACTCCAACCGTTGGATCCTTGATTGGAGGCTCCAGCGAATGGAGACGAATATGACTCCCTCGCAAGTGCACGTGAACCGGTCTCAAACTTTTTGATGATTTGATTCGAAAGCTAATCTGCTATCGTGGGTTGGAGTGTTGGAGCTTTAATTGAAATGTGGTGGCATAGTGATCCATTAGGAGAGAAAAAGTTTCGAGTTGATGCATGGTTTTAGAAATCTGGATCGGACTAGTTGTATCCATTCATCTGTATTGATAGTGATTGATGTAGATATCTAATTGATAAGAAAAGGAATAGTGGTAGAATAATACCTCGTATGGTTGCATTGTGGTCGCACGTGTGGTTGCACGTGTGGTCGATCGTATGTGTGGTCGCACATGTGGTCGATCGTATGGTCAATTAGGTTGAGACCGCACAGGTGTGGTTGACTGTTTTGGAATTGTATGGTCAACGGATTATGCGACCACACTATCGACTGTACGAACCCAAATCAGATTTCGAGATTTGAAAAGTTTTCAAATCAAAGGGAATCTCTTTCCTTATTGTAGAGGGACTCTAGCTATATGGAGAGTTTCTCCCTATAAATTTGGTTTGGGTGGTCGCACGTGTGATCGACCTTTTGTAGACTAGGTTGAGACCGCACACGTGTGGTCGATTGTTTTGGAATTATATGGTCAACGGATTATGCGACCACACAATCGACGTACAAACCCAGATCAGACTCCAAGATTTGAAAACTTTTCAAATCAAAAGGGATCTCTTTCCTTATTGTAGAAAGACTATATGGAGATTTTCTCTCTATAAAGATGACCTCCCTCTATCCTCTCTCACTCTTTCGGATCAATCTCAAACCCTAAACCTAAGAAAGAAAGAGAGAAGAAGAGAATGAGAAGGAGATTTGGAGAAGAAGGCTAAGAGGAAGGTTTTGCAGAGAAGGTTCTAGCTTCATACAATAAGTCCAGGTATGGAATTTATCTCTGTAGATGTAGATCTTATTGAATAAGGTCTTCTATTGTGAATTGAGGATGTCAAACCAATATGATCTATGTGATCCTTTAAGTAAATCTTAAGGATAACCATAAGATATGGGTTAGGGTTAATGTTTAATAAGAAATTGTAAATAATCGACATATGATAACTATAAGATGAACCCAAGTGATGAGCTAAGAAATTGACTCAAAAAGAACTCGAATTAAAAGTAAAAATTAATCAGAAATCGTATGATCGCAGCAGTGGTCGACCATAGGGTGACCAGTGAGTTGACTACAGTTATTCTGGAAGTTCCTAAAAATCTTGTAGTTGCATATACAATCACATATAGTACGACCACATGATCGATTGTACGTCGTGTGGTCGACATATACTGAGACCACAGGGTTGACCATATGGGTCGATCACACGATTACAGCAAGTGACCCACACTCTAGATGTGGTTCCCACACCACACTGACATATTAGTACACAAAGAAGAAAAATTAAAGCTGCCTTCATGATCCAGGGAACCATTTCACCTAATCTATTAGAGTGTAGCTAAATTCCTACTTGCCCTCCTCCTAAAAAAATGCTTAGACAGTTAAGGGGTTGTTTGATAAAACTTTAACTCTAGGATTCTTACTTCTAGTTTAAATTTCTACTTCAACTTCAAAAAGATTGAAGAATATATGGGAATAGAAACATAGTTGTTAACCTAATTTAGTCATGGACTCCAGAGTGGTGGTGGTGGGTGGTAGATGGTGACACTAGTGGTGAGTGGTGATGGTTGTGACGGTGGTGGTGGGTGGGAGGTGGTGACGAATGGTGGCGGTGGGTGGGTGGGTGGTGGTGGACAGTGGTGGCTGTGGTGGGTGGTTGTTGGTGGGGGCAACGGGGGGTAGTTATGGTGGCGGTGGTGGTGGTGGTGGGTGATGGTTGGTGGTAGTGGTGGGTGGTGGTGGCGGTGGTTGGTGGCTGGTGGTGGCGATGGTAGGTGGTGGTGGGTAGTGGTGGCGCTGGGTGGTGGTGGGTGGATAGTGGCGGTTGAAGATGGTGGTGGTGGTGGTGGGTAGTGGTGGCGCTGGGTGGTGGTGGTAGTGGCGGTGGGTGGTGGTGGTGGTGGCTGGTGGCTGGTGGCTGGTGGCTAGTGGGTTGTGGTGGTGGTGGTAGTTGGTGGTAGTAGTGGTGTGGGGTGGTTTTTTTACTCCAAAATTATATTCTGAATTTAAAAAGCATCTATTTGATGCTTCAAAAAATTGGATTCTAAAGCCCATTTGGAGCCAGTTCATTCATAGATTCTCCAGAAGTCCGAACCGGGTTACCAAATAGACTTCTACTCCATTTATGTTTCAGAAATCAGAATCCAACTTCTGGACTTGTTGGCTTCTTTAACAACCTTGCAGTTGAGAACATATCAGGTTTCAAATTTCTGCTCACTAGTGATCTCTTGCTTGATAAGAAGTAAGTCTGATTCCTCCCAACATGCTACAACATTGTTTCATTGAATACATGATGCTATTAGTTTTGATAAAAGTGCACATTAAAAAAGTGTACATGGTACGATTTCTTGTGCACTTGGAAGATCCCTACCCCCACCTACACCCTACCCCAATTCAAAAAAAAATCTGGATGATGTGAATCTTTAACCTTTTGATATCTACATTCTTTGTTGGAACTATGGAAATGGCTATTATGAGTTCTCAGACATTTTCAAATAAAAAGAGTATGAGTGCTTTGGTGTGATGATCTGATAGAATATTTCGCTCACATATATGATAGTAGGGGAAATCTATTGTATAGGACCATAAACTAAATGTTTAGATTGCTTAGGTATATAACTCATATTGTTATACTTGAAATATCAAATTTTATATACAGGTTAATGATTTCAAAACCATACTGGCATACCCCCCTATCAAGGACCCATGATGTAGCATTTATTTATAAACATAACAATGAACACAAAGTCAATAGCTATTGATAAAGAATGAGTAGGTAACAAAAGAGAACCTAAGAAATCAAACTTTTTAGAAGCCTCTCCTTTGCCGTCATTCTCTTTGCTTGCCTAATAGCTGACCTGATCATCTTCATTTCACCGGGATTTCCAATGGCCACTTGTTTTTTTCTGCTTGGTGGCGGTGGCTTCTTCCATTTCCAACTACCATCTTCCTCCTGCAAAATAAAAAAACAGAACATTAAGATTAAAGAGGACCTCAGCTGCAAGATGAAAATGCACCGCCATTATATCAATATAATAAATTACTCCAAACAATCAGAATCACAGAGGTGATGTAATACAAGCTAAGCTCATTTAAGTTTACATCACAATAAATAATATTAAAAAGATTCCATGGAAGGTTGATACAGAGTTTGTTGATCACAGGTTGACACTGAGAGGGGGGGGGTGAATCAGTGTCTTCAAAAATTCTTCTAAATAATCCTTTGAAGACAGACACTGCCTTGAGCTGATGCTTTACTCACTAAGCACGACCACACAATCACTGAAGCACTACCACACACAGTCGTATGCACAACCACCTCACTACCACAAAGTGGCTAGGTCTACCATGTTGTGCATACCCATCCTGCAGGCCATTCCACGCACTTCACAATATACAGATAATCACATTTACAAGGCATCCACAACACAGAGGTATACGTGGTTCACCACCACAATATGTGATGGCTAGTTTACGGAGTAATGCCCTACGGGCTCTGTATATACTCAATACTCAACTTTTAGCTGACTACACAGCAGGGAGTAC
This sequence comes from Protea cynaroides, assembly GCA_028583415.1. Classification (NCBI taxonomy): domain Eukaryota; kingdom Viridiplantae; phylum Streptophyta; class Magnoliopsida; order Proteales; family Proteaceae; genus Protea; species Protea cynaroides. The sequence continues at coordinate 76,550,309 of CM053275.1, forward strand.
ATACACCCAGTTACCCAAAGATAAAACCGGGAGGGCACAGATGTGCCAATAATTCAGGTACCGAAGTACCAGTGCTCAGCACTCGCTGCACACACAACACTTAACCCGCACCCACAGGAAGCAGACAATATAGTTTTTGGGCTTATATCAATGCCCTACAATTTAATCTCCACTAGCCAGGCATTCATGATTTATCACCTACAGCTAGCATACATTGAGTACAAGAAATAAACAATTAATTCATAACAAGGTTAAGAAGCTTACAACCCTTGTCTGGCATTTTCTGGTACTCTGGGAGGACTCTGGGATGTCTCTGTGAAGCCTGGCATACACCTCAGGTCCATTGGATTCTTTGATGAACAATTCTAACACCAAACCCTAGCCTCCCTTTCCATTTCACTTCCCCCTTTTCTTCAAAACATCATACATCATTCAGTACTTCCAATGGCTCACTGTAGTCTCCATTTTCTTCCTTGGCATTTTAACAAACACTTTGAGTGCATGCCTTTCCTTCTTTTTCTCCCTTAGGGTTTTCACAAACTCAACATGGCCTTCTGGCTTTTTATAGGCACATTCAAGCTCTCACAGCTCCTGTTTGATTGCATACTTTCACTCCAAGCTTTCATTCATAGCAAATGCCATTGTAGCTCTCATTGAAGCTTCAAAAAACAATTATTTCTCCCAAACCCTCATACAAGATCTTCAATACAACTTAATAGAGTCCAGTTGAATCCATGGAAGGTTAGTAATAAAAAAACAAGCATTGAACACTCACATACCTTCAAGAGAAGGTTTTCCCCCAAAAACCCGAGCCTCCACACTGTTCATCGTCATATTTCTCTGGTTTTTCATTCTCATTAGATAGGAAATTCGAACACGAGCTCGGAGCACTTTGGATCGTCCGATTTGGACTCCGGATGGCCGAGATATGGCCGTTACAGTTTCGGCCAGTGAAAATATAAGAAATGGAATCTTTTGGAGAACATTTCGTGCACCGCGCTACACCAAAGCACCGCCTGTCAGTGCGCGGTCGAGTTATGATTGGTTCAGAGGGAATCTGAAAGAAGTGGCCGTCGGATCTGAGAAGAAAAGGCGGGATCGTCTGATTCCCGTTGGATCCGAATAAATCGCGTCAGCGAACTTCGGAATCAATTTCGACCACTGAATCGAGATCTTGAGCTGCCGTCGTACCGTATGCGCGCCACATAGAATCACGGTTCTATTACCATGCATTGCAGACCATGGTTTTAACTTACGGCGACCTAATCAGATGATGCGCGCAAGAATCCCGACGCAACTTATGCGTCACACCTCAGTCCGCCTTCTTTTAGGCCGTCGGATAAGAATCTGAGCATCGTGGCTCATCCTTCGATGCAAATTTTGAATATTTTTCTTTTAATCAGACCAAAATACCCCTGTAACAGCGAAGAACTCTCTCTCTCTCCTGACCTTTTGTCAAGCACCTTGTGTGCATGCGGGATGTGCCATGGGGTGTGCGTGCGGGCCTACTGCCTTGCGGCATTGCTTGCGAGCCTGTTGCCTTGCAGCATGGCTTGCGAGCCTACTGCCTTGCGGCATGGCTTGCGAGCTTGTGCCTTGCGGGCTGTGCCATGCAAGCTGTGCCATGCGGGCCTACCTTGCTGTGGTGCCATGCGGCTGGCCTACTGGCTGGCTGCCTTGGCCCTCGGCCAGGCTGGCTGCCATGGTGCTCGGCCAGGCTGGCTGTCATGGTGGCATGCCACCTAGGTACAGTGGGTCCTACCCACAGTTTTCTCTCTCCTCTTTCTCTCTCTTCTGATTCTCTCTCTTCCTTCTCTCTCTTCTGATTCTCTCCATTCTTCATGCTTCAGAAGGTGTCCAACACAGTGATTAACACTGTCACATCACCTGTAACACTGTCACATCGCCTGTAACACTGCCATATCGCCTGTATCACTGTCAGCTTGCATGTGGGGTCCACACTCTCTCTCTTCTTGCTAAACCAAGAATGGGACCCACTCTGGGACCAATACTTTCTCTCTATTTTCTCTCTCCTCTTTCTATCAGTATGTTGTCTATGTGGGTATTGTCCACATCACCAGTGGGGCCCACACATAATCTGTCACCTGTCGAAACTGTTGTTGCCCAATCAACTCAATGCATACCTTCTCAATCACTCTCTAGAAGCTGTAGAATACTGTAGAACATGCCAAAGGCTTCCTCGGCTCTGCCACTTGCACAAACACTATCTCTCCTCATTCCTCTCACTGTAAGCTCGTCAACACTGCCCACACAGCCAAGTTGCCAACAATGACAACACATGGCCAACAATCTCCCCCTTTGGAATTGTTGGCAACTCACTTTTCACAAGGAAGCTCTCTCCCCCTTTGACAACAAGTACAAAGGGGTCTGATCACATAGGAGTGCCCACCGCATCTTTCCAATCCTATGGGCTCTCTACAAACACCATCTCTACACCACATCACAACACATCATCTCGTCATAGCAGAAAGACAACCAATGACTCCCCCTGAGTCCATGCATCTCAACTCATTCTCCATTCCAAAGATGATTTTCATCCTGTGTACCACAACCATAGAGTGCACATATCTATAATTTTTGTGATCTCCCCCTATCACAAAGCTTCTTTCCAGCATCAATAACACAAATACTATAATCAATAATAGCAATTGATGAACACAAGCTGTCACTCGTATGAATCTCATCTCTTTGACAATAGTAGCAAGAAGGTAACATGAATTCCATCTAAGTCCATGCTATCACTCTTCAAACAAATGATTTAACAAATCAATCACATAAGAGAATAACAGATAACCATTGCAATACCTGTTGCATAAGTTCTTATCATACATCACCAGTTACTTTTCTTTCTTTCCCATGCATTCAGACATAAGATGTACCATCATAGAAAATACTACATACTTAACCAAGATATTCTGATGCAAACAAAAATAGCTTGTAGCAGTGCATCCAACCAGGTTCATCACTGTATGAGGCATCAAACTCACTCTCCCTTTAGCTCAACAATATCCTCTCATCTGATAATGACTCAACAAGATGCAAAAATCATAAAGAGACTATGCATTGTGTTCACTGGTGATCCAAACAAATTTTCACATGGAGTCTAACTGTTACTTACTTGCAGTCTACCTAAGGGCGCTAATATGACATATAATGGACTCCCCCTCACCACAAGCGTCTCTATGCTTGGTGAGAAACACCATGAATGAACTTCAACACTCTGTCAAGGTCTATACATTTTATGAGGATCTCTGCCTTGAAGCTACCAACTTGCCATTGCCAATTTTTTTTTATCATACATTCTGTACTATAGAAGGTCACTTCATGCTCCTTGTCACACTGCTTCATCTCTTGAGCAATCTCTCCCAATGTGGGATACAAGCACCTATAGGAGTGCCCATACGCATCTTCCCAATCCTATAAGTGTGAGTATTCAAACTACATAGAAATACCAATATGCATCTTCTCAGTCCTATGAGTTGAAAACTCAATTGCTCCACTAATCCTCATCCATCCATCATTGCTCATGCTACACAATGGATATCTCAAGGGATATGTCCCAAACAAATATCAACAACACTCAACTGTGATTACACATTAGCTATCAGGTGCTACTCCTTTGCAGTCAAATAAGAACAATACAACTCCCCATATCATCAGTGCAAAGAGAACCACACTTTAAAACTATCATGCATGACTATACCAACTATCTCTGATAACATGCTGAGGCAGAGAGATATCTTTAGCTGCCATACTCACACAACTGTACAACTCTGGTGTCATCACTGACTACTCTGTCCTCAAACTGACATAACACTACTCATTTGTGGACTGCTCAACCAAAATACATCAACACAAGGGATAATATAGTATTACCTGATGATTCCAAACACTAATATTAAGGACTATTTTGCCATCAACAAAGTCCATCTGAGGGGCAAAAATAAACATATAGTAAGCTCCCCCTCTCCATGTGCACCTCAGTGCACCTAGTGCCAAGGAGGTGTGCTCCCTCTCACACCCAACTTGGGTGATGTAGGGGTGGTGGGTATGACTGCACACTCCTCAATGTGCTTTTCTCTCCATACTACATGACCAATTACCTTGGTCCTCTGTTTGGGCTTCTCTATAAATGCTCTCTTCATGCCTATCAATGAGCTCAACCACTGTCCTTTGCCTCTGTCCATCCATGCCTTGCATCGCTTGGCCCAATGCCCAAGTGTATGGCATCTGAGACACTCAACTGGCCTCATCTGGGGTAACATAGATGTTTTCTTTGCATAACCACTAACACAAAATCTGGATGTGCAGTTTATACTCCTATGCCCATACCCATTGCACCTGTGACAATATCCATGAAAATGTGACTGTCTTATAAGGGAATGTCTGTACCAACTGGGTGTGGGTCCATGCATCATGGTGTGTACTCCCTGTCTCTGCTGGAGAACCTGCTGCCTGTGCCTCTGGTGACTAGAATTACTAAATCTTCTCTGCTCAATTGGTCTATGGTGTGTTGGATGTCTTGCATCATTGTGCCTCTGCACTTTCTTCTTCTGTCTTCTACTTTGGGTCTTTACCTCTGCTCTGCTTGGACTCTGTCTTTGTGGTATACTCATATTTGCCTCTATAGTCCTCCTAAATGACTCACCCTGCTCAAAGGTAGTAGCAGAACAAATGGTGGATGGCCTTTGATAATCTCCACTCTGAATTGTACATCTGGTGATCTCCTTAACCACAAGTGGGGTGCAAACCTGACTCATCTGTTCCTCTATTAATTGTGCTCTAAGTGTAGTGATCTCTCTCTCAAAAGCTCTACACATCTCATCTCTGCTAATGACCTGAGCCTCTAAGGCTGTAATGACAAAGCTGGAGTCCTTCACTTGTGTCTTCAAAGTTGAAATAGTTTCATTTGCACTATGAAGTTCACATGATGCCACTGTAAGTCTCTCCCTCTCAAGTCTCAACTCATCCTGAGCTGCTCTTAGCTCTCCAGTCAAGTCAACTTCTGGAACATGTTCCTCTAATCTGACAGTAGAGCACTCATCTGAACTCCCACTATCTACCTCTGAAGTGGAATCAATGTCTGGTGATGCATGAGCCTTAAAGGCAGACTCATCTCCATATAGAGTCTGTAATCTATCCCATAGTGTCATCGCTGTCTCGCATCCACTGACTCTGAATCTCAAACTATCTACTAATCCATCTGTGATTACCATTTTAGCTGTAGAGTCATACTAGGTATCCACCTTCCCAGTACTAACTGCTTGCCACACATCAAAACCAAGAGACCCCAAAAAACTTTCCATCCTCCACTTCCAGAACACAAATTCATTTCCATCAAAAAGTAGGGGTTTCCAAAAAAACCATCACCTAGTGCCATGACTGTCCTCTGATCACTCAGCTGCTGATTAAGCTGTCACTGAGCCTGGTGCTCTGATACCAATTGTTGATCACAGGTTGACACTGAGAGGGGGGGGGCTGAATCAGTCTCTTCAAAAATTCTTCTAAATAATCCTTTGAAGACAGACACTACCTTGAGCTGATGCTTTACTCACTAAGCACGACCACACAATCACTGAAGCACTACCACACACAGTCGTATGCACAACCACCTCACTACCACAAAGTGGCTAGGTCTACCATGTTGTGCATACCCATCCTGCAGGTCATTCCACGGACTTCACAATATACAGATAATCACATTTACAAGGCATCCACAACACAGAGGTATACGTGGTTCACCACCACAGTATGTGATGGCTAGTCCACAGAGTAATGCCCTACGGGCTCCGTATATACTCAATACTCAACTTTTAGGCCCGACTACGGCCAGGGAGTACATACACCCGGTTTACCCAAAGATAAAACCAAGAGGGCACGGATGTGCCAATAATTCAGTACCGAAGTACCAGGTGCTTCAAAGACTCATTTGCACACACAACACTTAACCCCACCCACGGGAAGCAGACAATATAGTTTTTGGGCTTATATCAATGCCCTACAATTTAATCCCCACTAGCTAGGCATTCATGATTTATCACCTACAACTAGCATACATTGAGTACAAGAAATAAACAATTAATTCATACAAGGTTAAGAAGTTTACAACCCTTGTCTGGCATTTTCTGGTACTCTGGGAGGACTCTGGGATGTCTCTGTGAAGCCTGGCATACACCTCAGGTCCATTGGAATCTTTGATGAACAATTCTAACACCAAACCCTAGCCTCCCTTTCCATTTCACTTCCCCCTTTTCTTCAAAACATCAATACATCATTCAGTACTTCCAACGACTCACTGTAGTCTCCATTTTCTTCCTTGGCATTTTAACAAACACTTTGAGTGCATGCCTTTCCTTCTTTTTCTCCCTTAGGGTTTTCACAAACTCAACATGGCCTTCTGGCTTTTCATAGGCACATTCAAGCTCTCACAGCTCCTGTTTGATTGCATACTTTCACTCCAAGCTTTCATTCATAGCAAAGGCCATTGTAGCTCTCATTGAAGCTTCAAACAACAATTATTTCTCCCAAACCCTCATACAAGATCTTCAATACAGCTTAATAGAGTCCAGTTGAATCCATGGAAGATTAGTAATAAAAAAACAAGCATTGAACACTCACATACCTTCAAGAGAAGGTTTTCCCCCAAAAACCAGAGCCTCCACACTGTTCATCGTCATATTTCTCTGGTTTTTCGTTCTCATTAGATAGGAAATTCGAACACGAGCTCGGAGCACTTTGGATCGTCCGATTTGGACTCCGGATGGCCGAGATATGGCCGTTACGATTTCGGCCGTTGAAAATATAAGAAATGGAATCTTTTGGAGAACATTTCGTGCACCGCGCTACACAATAGCGCCGCCTGTCAGTGCGCTGTTGAGTTATGATTGGTTCAGAGGGAATCTGAAAGAAGTGGCCGTCGGATCTGAGAAGAAAAGGCGGGATCGTCTGATTCCCGTCGGATCCGAATAAATCGCGTCAGCGAACTTTGGAATCAATTTCGACCACTGGATCGAGATCTTGAGCTGCCGTCGTACCGTACGCGCGCCACATAGAATCACGGTTCTATTACCATGCATTGCGGACCATGGTTTTAACTTACGGCGACCCAATCAGATGATGCGCGCAAGAATCCCGACGCAACTTATGCGTCACACCTCAGTCCGCCTTCTTCTAGGCCGTCGGATAAGAATCTGAGCATCGTGGCTCATCCTTGGACGCAGATTTTGAATATTTTTCTTTTAATCGGACCAAAATACCCCTGTAACAGCGAAGAACTCTCTCTCTCTCCTGACCTTTTGTCGAGCACCTTGTGTGCGTGCGGGATGTGCCATGGGGTGTGCGCGCGGGCCTGCTGCCTTGCGGCATTGCTTGCGAGCCTGCTGCCTTGCGGCATGGCTTGCGAGCCTACTGCCTTGCGGGCTTGTGCCTTGCGGGCTGTGCCATGCAAGCTGTGCCATGCGGGCTTGCCTTGCTGTGGTGCCATGCGGCTGGCCTGCTGGCTGGCTGCCTTGGCCCTCGGCCAGGCTGGCTGCCATGGTGCTCGACCAGGCTGGCTGCCATGGTGGCATGCCACCTAGGTACAGTGGGTCCCACCCACAGTTTTCTCTCTCCTCTTTCTCTCTCCTCTTTCTCTCTCTTTTGATTCTCTCTCTTCCTTCTCTCTCTTCTGATTCTCTCCATTCTTCATGCTTCAGAAGGTGTCCAACACAGTGATTAACACTGTCACATCACCTGTAACACTGTCACATCGCCTGTATCACTGCCATATCGCCTGTATCACTGTCAGCTTGCATGTGGGGTCCACACTCTCTCTCTTCTTGCTAAACCAAGAATGGGACCCACTCTGGGACCAATACTTTCTCTCTATTTTCTCTGTCCTCTTTCTATCAGTATGTTGTCTATGTGGGTACTGTCCACATCACCAGTGGGGCCCACACACATTTTGTCACCTGTCGAAACTGTTGTTGCCCAGTCAACTCAATGCATACCTTCTCAATCACTCTCTAGAAGCTGTAGAATACTGTAGAACATGCCAAAGGCTTCCTCGGCTCTGCCACTTGCACAAACACTATCTCTCCTCATTTCTCTCATTGTAAGCTCGTCAACACTGCCCACACAGCCAAGTTGCCAACAATGACAACACATGGCCAACAGAGTTGGGAGTTATAGAGTAAAACTAAAACAGAAGAAAAAGTGCTGCAGCATTTGCTCACATCATAATCCCAATGTGGGCTTTCTTTCCTTTCTGTGATATCCGTTGCCTTCTTAAGCTCTGGAATAAGAAGATCGTTTCTCTTTGTGAGACCTACCCACAGGATATTGAATTAAATCAGTCAAATTAAATTTGGTTCACAATTTTTTTCTTTGGGGAGCAGGTGTAGCCCATCCAATGAACTTTAATGGTCATATCAGTAAAAATAGAATCACAAACCATCAGTGCAAGATACTGGAAATTCCATTTGAGAGATAAAAATAGAAATAACAAAAAACAAAAGAATTCATTCATATTTCTGTTAACTTTAGGAACATTTTCTAGCATTCAACAAATATCATCATGAACAGTTACTTGCAGGCCCAAACCCAACACGAGTACACGCGCGCACACGCACACACACACAAACTTATGCAATAGTGTTGAGACAAAACCTATGCTCGCACCACGATGGCATTTATGTCCATGATGCCTAAAAGACACACACAATAGTTATTTTTCTATTCGTAATAGATCTTGATGTCTAAGAGATTGGGGAATAAATTTCAAATGTATATTAACTAGTGTAATAACTACTCAATCGACTAAGACATCGGCAGTGAATAGGAAGGGCTTCCAAATGTATATTACAACTTGTTCCTCTTTAAGAGAACCCACTAAATAAGAGGAGATTTGGTAGTATGAAAACTGACTGCTATCACTACAAGAATATTCATTTATGGCGACAGAATTTTGCGACGGAAAAAAAATTTCTGTGGCAATAAATAATTTTAGCCCTCAGTACTCAAATTTTCGTGGCTAAAAATACAGAGTTCAGAGACGGATCCTAATTCCCGTGGCCAAAATTAGTTTTGGCAAAGGAAAAGAAATTCCCGTGGGAAAAAAAGTACTTTTTGGCCACGGTAAAAAAAATTCTGTGGCCACAAATAGTTTTAGCCACGGACATTAGATTCCCGTGGCTAAAAAGCAACAGAATTCATCGTCAACCACTAATTTTGGCCACGGAAAAGAAATTCTCGTGGGAAAAAAGTACTTTTTGGCCACGGTAAAAAAAGTTTCGTGGCCAAAAATAGTTTTAGCCACGGAAAGTGGATTCCCGTGGCTAAAAAGCAACGAAATTCATCTTCGATGTCCCTTGTTTTGGCAACGGGAACCTAAAGCCCGTGGCCGAAACCTGTATTTCCCAACATCGTTTGGTTCCTGTGGCCGAAATAGGTATTTACCAACAATTTTCGGTTCCTGTGGCCGAAATTAAGAGGCCCGCCACGATTTTTTTGCTTCCCTCCCATTTCCATCCCATCTCAGCAACCCGCGGCCACGTCTCTTCCGAAAGCAGAGTCGACTCTCTCCCAGCAGTATTTCTCTCTCTCCCAGCAGTGGTTCTCTCTCTCAAAGGTTTCTCTCCCTCAAGGGTTTCTCTCGCGACTCTCTTCCTCTCCCATTCCCATCCCGTCTCTTCCTCTCCCATTCTCATCTTGTCTCTTCCTCTCCCAGCACTCTAAGCAGAGTCGACTCAGCTTCCAGAAGAGTCGCCTCTTCCTCTGCCAGCAGTTGATCGAATTGTTGGTATCTCAAAGGTTTTCCTCTCGATCGCGACTCTCTTCCTCTCCCAGCATTCCACAGAGATACTTTGTCTCTCTGTAAGGTTTTCTCTCCCAGCTCTCTCAAATTTGCGCAGGTGCATGTATTTCGGTTTTACTCTCCCATTTATCTCCTCTCTGCTCTCACCGAACTGTATGTTTTATAGATTTTTAATTTGCATCTCTGTTAACAGGTTGGAGAGATGGGTTTTAGAGAAACATTTCTAGCATATCACTGATAGCGGTTGGAGAGATGGGTTTCGGTTTCAAGAATCTTTGACAAGAAGCCAAGCAGAAATTTGGAACGAATCCATTGGAATCTTCCCGGTGTAGGTTCATTCCTTCTCTTTTCCTCTCACTGTATTGTTGCATATATGAATGATAGAGGCTGCAATGAGGGTTTCGGCTTCGGTGTAGAGTTTGGATCACGCATTTTCCTTTTAAATTTATCTCACTTTTCCTCTTACACTGTGCTTTAAGATGGTCTTAGCTTGATGTTTCCTTTCTGTTGGTTATTTCTTTTAGATATTATTTTGGACTTGCTTTAACAACATGAATAGCAATACACACGACTATATGTTTAATGTACACATTAATATTAGTTTCCCTCACCATTGACTTGTTTTTGCAACCTGTATAATATGATATATCTAAGACAAGAGTGATATGTAACTACTCTTCCATCATCTACGTGAAACTGTTAAAAGCTTGGGCTTCTTCACCTTTGACTCTTTGAGTATAAATTCAGAAGCATGAAGATCAATCAGATATAATGGCCATACCCCCATTTCTGTATTTTGGGAGGTTTCCTTGTCTCTCTCAACTCATGAGTCATGAGTCATGAGTCATGTTATAGAAGTCATATGCTTCCTCCAATCCATCAAATTCTTTTCCCACAAAGGGTTCCAAGCCAAGAAGAAAGCATGGAGTGTACTCCTCTTCACCCAAAAAACAGCCATCTGCAGCTCTTGTCAGTTCATCCCTTTCTCCAACATTGTTTTCTTCATCCTCACTAGCTCCACTGCCACTTAGTCCATCATTTCCTCCATTATTTTCTTTGTCCCCACTGTCTAAGCTAGCACTAGGTCCATCATTTACCCAATCATCGTTTTCTTCTTCCTCACTGTCTTCGCTAACATCCCCAAAGTCACAGAATGTTGCATCATCCATTGCATTTGCATGTTCTAAATCTTTCACCCCAAATACCATTTCACCCTCCAATGAAGCCGTTTGCTCCAATCCAAATACACTGTTCTCACCCCGTCCAAATTGTTCATTCAAATTCCTACTATCATCCAGATCCTGCCCATTATTTATGATTCAATGGCCTGCAAATGCCATATAACAAAATTTTAGAATGATTTAGATTATTAGATGTGTCTAATGGTATACATACATTGAGCGTTAAATCCATTCATTCTCCTATTAGGTACAAATTAATGTAAGGAATGATTCTAGTTCAATGCCAACAGATTAGGAAATGAGTGTTAAATTCAACTCTAGCAAGATAGGAAATTATAAATGCCAATAGAAACTGATTTCAAAGATTGATTAATGATTAGCATTAGCAATGAGAATCGATATCTACTTCACTTAATTCAATAGTGCTCACTGGTTGAAATAGAGTCACATGCTTGCATCACATGACCATTTAAGTCTACAATCATAGAGTAGGACTATAAAAGCATGACAAACAAGTTATCACGGTAAGCAAATCAAGTCTTGCATTCAATCATTACCTGGATGCTGAGATGGAAAGGAATACTTAACAACAATGCAATAGTAGACTTGATAATATTATAACTGATTCTGTCAGGAGAGGGGCTAGGAATTGAAAGTCATGTGAGTCTTTGGTTGGGTTTATATAGGGTCATGGCCTGATGAGTGACATGAGTCCATTATTTTGTTGTTGTTGTGTATATAGTTTATTGTTGCTACTACTCTATTACTTAAACTATTGCTTGTGTGAGGATATGTGTTCTTCAATATATTTCAAGTTTGATCTGTCTGATTTGAATTCCAAGTATCACTTCAGTGCTGTGAAATTTCTCTGCATAATCAACAACGTTATTGGGTTTGGATGATCTTTTACATGTCAAGTCCTGAATTATAAGTTGGCTTTTCACTCTATTTATTGTGTTCCTTCTTGTTTGTTAATCTCCACCAAAAATAGTTTCTTGAGCCTGCTGGTATGCAAGCCTGAAACTTCACCAGATTTGATTTTGGGGCTTTAGCAGCTCACTTTCTGAAGAAACCTCCGGCCCTTGTTTCTCACCTACCTGTATTTAACTCCAGAACTCAGAGGAATCTCTTTGCCCTCCGGCCCCTGTTTCTCACCAACCCATACTCTATTACCAAAAAAGTTTAGTGTTTGGTTGAATAGAGTTGTTTTTGTTTAACATTATCTTTTAAATTCTTGTCTCAAAGGCATTATAGTTTATTCTTCATTAAACCTAATTTAGAAAGTTTATTGAATGTATGGCCTAAAGTTTTTGTTTGTTGTTGGAATTATGTGTTAATAGAATGTCTAGGAGTTGGGTTGAAGGTTCAACGGATCCATGTTTCAGGTTGACATCAGAATATAGACGAGAGGTCGACAAATTCATAGAATATGCATTTTTTGGTGCATCGTGCAAAGGGGAACAGATTCTATGTCCATGTACAAATTGTCTAAATCAAAGATAGAGGAGTGCAGCTGAAGTATTGGAACATCTAGTTTGCGATGGTTTTCAACGTAATTACACAGAATGGACTTACCATGGAGAAGGTTCATCTTCATTTACACTAAATCATGATAATACTGTGGAGAGAGATGCAGGCGAGACAATTGATGTTACACGCACCATGTTAAATGAAATGCAGGAATGTAATGTTAATATCCCGAATTGTCATGAAGAGGGGGTCACTATGGAGACAGACAAATTTCATAGACTCTTAGAAGACTCAAAGAAGGAGTTGTATTCGGGCTGCGTTAAGCATACAAAATTGTCTTTCATTATTCGTCTTTATCATATAAAGTGTCTTGGTAATTGGACCGACAAATCATTTTCAATGTTACTAGACTTGTTGCGAGAGTCACATCCCCTTCCGAATGAAGTACCAAGCACTTTGTATGAAACAAAAAAGTTGATCAAAGACTTGGGGCTCAACTACAACAAGATTGATGTCTGCCCAAATGATTGTATGTTGTATTGGAAGGAAGCAGAGAATAAGGATTTTTGTTCAAATTATGGCAAATCTAGATGGAGTTCAGTAGACAGGAAAATCCCAGCTAAAACATTGCGTCATTTTCCATTGATACTGAGGTTGCAAAGGTTATACATGTCGTCTAAAACCTCATTAAGTATGATGTGGCACCACGAGAACTGCACAGAAGACCAAAGGTTACGACACCCCACTGATGGACAAGCTTGGAAGGAGTTTGATAAGCTTCATCCGTCTTTTAGTATTGAGCCTCGCAATATCAGACTCGGGTTAGCAACTGATGGATTCAACCCATTCAATTGTAGGAGCAGCAAGCATAGCATATGGCCAGTAGTGGTAATTCCTTACAATTTGCCACCATGGATGTGCATGAAACCGGACTACCTCCTTCTTACTTTGCTTATTCCTGGTCCTCGACAACTTGGGAATGATATAGATATATATTTAGAGCCATTGATAGAAGAGTTGAAGGAATTATGGAACACAGGTGTTATGACTTATGATGGTCATAAGAAGGCCATGTTTAACCTAAAAGCATATCTGTTGTGGACTATTAATGATTTCTCGGCATACGCAGTCCTCTCGGGGTGGAGTACGAAAGGTGCTTTAGCTTGTCCATGTTGCAACAAGGATACAGATTCCCGCTGGTTGAAATATGGAAGGAAGCATTGTTATTTAGGCCATCATCGATTCCTTCCCATAAATCATAGATATCGTCGGGATAAAAGGAATTTTGATGGGCATGAGGATCATAGGCCGCATCCTAAGCCAATTTCAGGATTTGACATATTGGAACAGTTGCAAGGTGTACAATTTCTAAAATTTGGGAAAAAAATGATGGAACCATTGGCATGAAAACCAAAAGAAGGAAAAAACATCAAGACAAAACAGGTAATTGGAAGAAGAAGAGTATATTCTTTGAGTTGCCATATTAGAGATTTAATCTACTCCGTCACAATTTAGATGTAATGCATATTGAGAAAAATGTATGTGACAGTATAATTGGGACATTGTTGGGTATTAAGGCCAAGAGTAAAGATAATGTCAATTCACGTTTGGATTTAAGAGAGATGGACATTCGATCTGATTTGCAACCAAAGTTTTTGGAAGGGAAGAAGAAATTGTACATACCTCCAGCGTGTTACACATTGACCAACACTGAGAAAGAAATGTTTTGTTCTATTTTACGGGATGTAAAGGTTCTGGATGGGCTAAGCAGTGATATATCAAAGCTTGTGGAGAAACGAGAGATAACGGGATTGAAAAGCCATGATTGTCATATTCTGATGCAACAACTTATGCCAGTTGTATTGCGTACTGTTTTGCCTAAAAATGTTTCCTTGCGTTGATAGAACTATGTGCATTTTATCGGGATCTATGTAGTAAAGTTGCAACGGAGGTAGATTACAAGAGGCTCGCTGAATCTGTTGCCTTAACACTATGCAAGTTGGAAATGATCTTTCCACCTTCCTTCTTTCATGTTATGGGTGCATCTGAATATTCATCTAGCGCATGAAGCTATTTTGGGTGGTCTAGTTCAATACCAATGGATGTATCCAATAGAAAGGTTGGGTGACACATTTATTATTTTCTTTATTTAATTAGGGTGAGTTTCTTTTTGTTGTTTTCAACATATGTTCATTGAATAATATTATGAAAATGTGATTCAGGTTCCTTAAACGACTTAAGGACTATGTGCGCAACTATAGTCGACCAGAAGGATCAATAGCAGAAAGGTACGTTCCAGATGAGGCGTTGACCTTCTGCTCCAGATACTTTGAGGGTGTGGAAACGAGATCAAATAGACCAATTAGAAATGGAGGGTCGACTGAGATGGAAGATCCCGAATCAATATTCCCAATGGTGGGAAGACCTGTAGGGAAATGTGAGATGGTACGACTAAGTTGGAATGAAAGGGAGCAAGCACATTGGTACGTGTTGAACAACTATGATGGAGTAAACGAATTTCGAGAGTAAGTATTGGATTTGTATTTGAGTTTTGCAAAAATAATAATTATTCATCTCAATTTACAAGCTTACTATTTAGGGAGCACAAGCAACAAATTAAACGCAAATTGGGACGGAACGGTCGCCAACGTGTTGTAGACGACAAACATTCTAAGGAGTTTCCAACATGGTTCAATGATTATGTAAGTATAACGTTTGCAATCAAAGTGATTTGGCTATATAAGCAATTTTTTGCCTTTCCTTTTTCTAAATTTGTATCATCAGATTTTGAAACTACGCATGGACAATGTGGAAGTGCCTGATCATATCAAATGGCTGGCTTGTGGACCCAACTCGGATGCTAAGAGTTATACAGAATACATCATTAATGGGATCAGGTTTAATACTAAGGCACATGAGAACAACAGAAAAACTCAGAATAGTGGGGTATATATAACTGTTGTAACTACGTGTTATTCTAGTTCGAAGGATAAACGTCCTGTGGAGGGAGATGTACCGTATTATGGTGTATTGAAGAAAGTTATTGAATTGGAATACACAAATTCTATCAAAGTAATGTTATTCCAATGTGATTGGGTTGATATCCATAGGGGGGTGGAGAGAAATGAGTATGGTTTTACGATTGTCAATTTTAACCGTCTACTGTACATCGATGGGCATCAAGAGAGTGAGCCATTTGTATTCCCCTCACAAGCAGAGCAAGTGTTTTACATTTCAGATCCCCATAGGCCCGAATGGCAAGTTGCCATAAGGACTAAGAGTAGGGATATTTTTGACATGGGAGGGGATGATCAGGGTGATAAAAGTCAGGCATATACCCAGAGTACATTAGAATTCAGACAAAATTTAGAAAATACTGAGGCTGATACTGAAGCTGATATTAGTTGGTTCAGATCTGATGTGGATGATGTTACCATAGACACACCCAATGAGTTGACTAACCAATTGGAAAGTTTAGTTGACAGTTCATCGAATTGATTAATCATTAAAACCAAGTAAGTTAACCTATTTTATTAACAATTGGTTGGTAATTCGTGCTCATGTATATACATTGCATTTTTTGTTGAACATCATTGCTACTAAGGTATATGTCAGGGATAAACTAATTTTTATGCACCATTTGATTACAATTTATTTGAAAACAGGTTTGGAATTTTTCATTGGTAACTTTGTTATCAATGAATCAGGAGGGAAACAATGCCAATATTGGCATATCACCAGCACGAGGTAAGTCAGTTAAATTGTTACGTTTGAAATGGTAAAAATATCTATATTTTTGTCCTTTTTCTATGCTTATCTCTCTGTGTAATGTTTCATTTATAGAATAACATTATTTTTTTTGTTTAAATTAGAGAAAAGGAAGAGAGGCCAAAGGGGAAAAACCTTGGCCCCGTCAACTCTTTTGCGTAAAGAGCCCATTGATGTAGAGGTAAATGCTTACCACCAACCGTGTAGTAGGGAGACATCCAACAAAGTCGCTACATGGATTGGTTGTGTAGCAAGAGATCTGAAATATCTTCCTTGGGACTATGACAATTGGAGGCTTTTACCTAAACATGTAAAGGAAGATGCATGGAAAAGAATCAAAGTAACACCTATATATATATTGTATTTCTAATAGGTATACATTTTAGTTATCTTATGCACAGTACACCACCTTGTTTTCTTTCCTTTTACCTAATATTAAATTTATTTACATAATGCTAATTTGCAGGAAAAATTTGTTCTACAAGAAGATAGTAAGTCATGGGTCCTATCAGAGCTTAATAGTAGATGGAAAGAATATAAACATTCTCTAAAGACTGACTACTATGACAAGTATGACACTGATGAAGAAAGAAAAGCAAATATAGACACTTCGATTATGCCAGAAGAGAAGTGGTATGCTATGTTTACTATGTGGGATAAGCCAGAAAAGAAGGTAATTTTTATCAAATATTCTTCCTTCACTTAGCATTGATTTAGTTGACCGTATTTGTCTAAAATTAGCCACTTGCTTTTTCCAATTCTTGCTATTTATGTAGGCCATATGTCAAAGAAATAGGGAGCATAGGGGCAAACAACATCTTCAACATACAATGGGAAGGACTCCTGCTGCTGTAGTACGCGAGGAAATGGTAATCGACCTATGTTGGTTTAAGTCAATTTGTAAATTACAAGTGCATAATTCATTTATTGATTTTATTTTTTGGGACACAGCAACGTGCAAATCCAAATCACAAACCTCCTACTCGAATTGAAATGTTCGAAGTCACCCACAGATCCAAAAAGACTGGAAGATTTGCAAATGAAGAAACTGCAACAACTATGCTATGGAAATAGGTTTACATTTTTTTTTAGTTAATGGCCATCACTGATATCTTATGACATGACTTTATATGTTGCCTAAACACTTGTAGGCAAACCTATATGAGGGACTTCAAAAAAGGAGCCAGGACAATCAAGCTGATCCAATAGTTCATGAAGAAGTATTTAAAGAGGTAATGGGACCGGAACATCATGGTAGAGTTCGGCTCATGGGCCTTACAGTAAAACCTACACAAGTATATGGTACAAAGGCACAACAGTTTGAGCGTCAATCCCAGGAGATGCGAGAAATGAGGGAATTACTAAAAAGGCAGCAAGATCATATCGAAAGGCAAGGCCAAGTACTGGCGGGATTGTCCCAACAATTCCATGATTTCTCGGACAGATTTAGAACATCAGAGACTCAATCACCATCACAGACTCAATGACCACCGTCACCTCTTTCGCATTGTATAAGGTATGCCATGTCTATAATTTTTTATCAGTTGTAATTCTTCTTATGCTTTCTGTAGTTGGGGTTGTGTCAATGATGAGGTTCAAATTTTGGGATGTTGTATTTGAACACAACCACCATGATAACAAAAAGTTCAAATGTTGCAGCATAAGTAAGTAAAATTCAGGCATATACCCAGAGTTTGAATGCAAAATTAACTTCCGATGGCTTCCATTTTGAGTTTCGGTTTTGAAGTGAAATCAGTGATGTGGAGCATAGGTTTTCTGAGTTGTGTAATTATTCTTATTTTACCTCTTTAAATCTTGACACCAGTGATAGAAGTTCCCTCTGGGGAGACTGTAGTATGGTTTATTTATGACAGAACCACACATGATGCTGGTCAGACTCACTATTCTATTTAATGTATTAAACATGTATATGTCCTTCGGATTATCAGCATGGTTGGAAAATCATAGACCGATAATAATTGAAGCCCCTTTTGTGGGAATCAGTACATTGACATGAATCACAGAATCTATTTATCAATAAACTGTTGATTGGTAGGAGCCAAAAACTCGACAATTCCTAGGAATTGATCCAGTTAACTTAGTAACTATCTAATTCATCACTCTTCTAACTGGTTGCAGGAAATTTTTTTACCAGTCCATCAAAAGAAATAATATAGATTGGATGGTTAGGGGTTCTACTGTATTCATTAAATTCCATCAATTAGGGTTGTCAACACATGTTTGAGCTCAATGCCTAGACTTTCTAGCTTGCTGGGTCAACTGGTGCCTTGAACCATAGTTTGGGCTCGGCCCAAAGAGAGACAGAGTTATATTTTGTATTATAAAAATTTTTATATACGCAGCTTTAGTCCCTATATCCTTAACTCATTTTCAATCTTTATAGTTTTGAGTTATGAGTTTCAAGTGAGCCTGAGCCTTGAAGATTTTTGTGGCCTCCAATAATCAATCGTAAAGGCTGTCTTCATCTTCTCCCCTGTGAACACTATAGATCATACGTACACAGCTTGTAGAGGAGAGTGCTTTAGATTGGCCAAGGCCTGTTTTGGTATAAAAATAGGATATATTATTTTTTTTAATATAGGTTCTCAGTTTGGGAAGGCTAGATCAGAATCTGTCTTAACATCTTGCTTAAGGTAGTTCCCAATCTAAGAGACAAGCATGTTTTCATGGTAATAAGGTGTGCTGCTGTTGAGGGATGATGAAACTTCTAAGCATTGTTCAGAAGTTAATCTACCTTAACTGACTTTTCCTACTCAAATACTTATCCAGAAAAACTGATATGTTTTATTCCTTTATGATTGTTAAATAGACATCCTATCTAACATTACCTCTATAAACCTCTAGTGAGAGAAGAATCATATATATCATACAAAAGATTAGGCAACTTCTCTGGTAAATGTTACCCTCATAGGTTGATTTATACCTGTGTTGTTTGGAATTGTTAGGTGTAACTGTTTGAATATTGAAGTCATGATGAACTCCATTCAAGTTTCTCCATATATGAAGAACAAAAGTTCAGAAAAACACTGAAATTGTTCATGAAACAAAGTGATCCATGATTGTTCTAAGACCCTGATCACCAGAATTTTTAAGATACCTGGTGGTTATTCTCCAAAGCTGTAAGAACTTGAGAATTAGAGAACAGACTTCTAGTCCCTGTAACCACATGCCCTGAATGCTTTAAGAAGAGTAAATTGAGGTGTGGATTCAACAATGAAATTAAAAATAAAAAAAAGGCCAATGGTGTTTACTTGCTACTTGAACAACATTCAAGGAGATAAGGTGAGAAAAACAGTAGTAAGTTGAACTATAAACCAGTATGTTGCTGATGCTGATGATTTTCAGTATGTTGAACTACTTGAACTGCCATTTCTATAAACCAGTATGTTGCTGATGCTGATGATTTTCTTATAGGGTGGGTTCAAGTGGACTTTTGCACTTCTTATAGGGTTATGTACAGGACTTGTTGGCTTCTTTAACAACCTTGCAGTTGAGAACATATCAGGTTTCAAATTGCTGCTCACTAGTGATCTCTTGCTTGATAAGAAGTAAGTCTGATTCCTCCCAACATGCTACAACATTGATTCATTGAATACATGATGCTATTAGTTTTGATAAAAGTGCACATTAAAAAAGTGTACATGGTACGATTTCTTGTGCACTTGGAAGATCCCTACCCCCACCTACACCCTACCCCAATTCAAAAAAAATCTGGATGATGTGAATCTTTAACCTTTTGATATCTACATTCTTTGTTGGAACTATGGAAATGGTTATTATGAGTTCTCAGAAATTTTCAAATAATGAGAGTATGAGTGCTTTGGTGTGATGATCTGATAGAATATTTCGCTCACATATATGATAGTAGGGAAAATCTATTGTTTAGGACCATAAACTAAATGTTTAGATTGCTTAGGTATATAATTCATATTGTTATACTTGAAATATCAAATTTTATATACAAGTTAATGATTTCAAAACCATACTGGCATACCCCCCTATCAAGGACCCATGATGTAGCATTTATTTATAAACATAACAATGAACACAAAGTCAATAGCTATTGATAAAGAATGAGTAGGTAACAAAAGAGAACCTAAGAAATCAAACTTTTTAGAAGCCTCACCTTTGCCATCATTCTCTTTGCTTGCCTAATAGCTGACCTGATCATCTTCATTTCACCGGGATTTCCAATGGCCACTTGTTTTTTTCTGCTGGGTGGCGGTGGCTTCTTCCATTTCCAACTACCATCTTCCTCCTGCAAAATAAAAAAACAGAACATTAAGATTAAAGAGGACCTCAGCTGCAAGATGAAAATGCACCGCCATTATATCAATAGAATAAATGACCCCAAACAATCAGAATCACAGAGGTGATGTAATACAAGCTAAGCTCATTTAAGTTAACATCACAGCAAATAATATTAAAAAGATTCCATGGAAGGTTGATACAGAGTTGGGAGTTTTAGAGTAAAACTAAAACAGAAGAAAAAGTGTTGCAGCATTTACACACATCATAATCCCAATGTGGGCTTTCTTTCCTTTCTGTGATATCCGTTTCCTTCTTAAGCTCTGGAATAAGAAGATCGTTTCTCTTTGTGAGACTTACCCACAGGATATTGAATTAAATCAGTCAAATTAAATTTGGTTCACAATTTTTTTCTTTGGGGAGCAGGTGTAGCCCATCCAATGAACTTTAATGGTCATATCAGTAAAAATAGAATCACAAACCATCAGTGCAAGATACTGGAAATTCCAATTGAGAGATAAAAATAGAAATAAGAAAAAACAACAGAATTCATTCATATTTCTATTAACTTTAAGAACATTTTCTAGCATTCAACAAATATCATCATGAACAGTTACTTGCAGGCCCAAACCCAACACGAGTACACGCGAGCACACGCACACACACACACACACTTATGCAATAGTGTTGAGACAAAACCTATAGAAGCTACTGAACCACGATGGCATTTATGTCCATGATGCCTAAAAAACCACACACAATAGTTATTTTTCTATTACGTAATAGCATCTTGATTGTCTAAGAGATTGGCAGTGAATACAACTTTCAAATGTATATTAACTAGTGTAATAACTACTCAATCGACTAAGACATCGGCAGTGAATAGGAAGGACTTCCAAATGTATATTACAACTTGTTCCTCTTTAAGAGAACCCACTGAATAAGAGGAGATTTGGTAGTATGAAAACTGACTGGTATGTTCCTTTCAGAGTGGGAGCAGAGTACAAATGTTCATGTAATGCCCAGACCACACAATCAATGCATTTCAACAATTTGATTGCATCTGTGCGTACTAGCATAAAAAAACATGCTTTAGAATGTAACTGATGGCTTGGAGAACCCCCTCTGATAAAATTAAGAAACCATGAGCATTTATGACTCTTCACAGCAGTTGATCGAGAACTACTTTGTCATTAGCCAATTTATTTATTTTTTTAGTTTTACACTCTGGACATCTTTTATTTCTTCTTGATAATCTTTTACATTGGTATATTGAAATTCTAAAGTTTGTGGTGGTACATGTAGAATCTCATATAACTACTTTGCATGTTTTTCTTATTTTCTTTTTTATGTGACTTTAACAAACAGCAAGCATGGAAGGCTGATATTTGTTTGCTCAATGCATTTCATGATTTAGGTTTTTGAAGAAGTTCAATGGGATGCTTGAAATGGTTGAATGCCTTCTTTTTGTATCTAAGAAATGAAAAGTGGTGGGGTGTGAATCAGACAAGGGAAGGAAACTGAGAAGCATTTTGGTGGATTGGAGTTACAAGATTTTGGAATGTTATTGCATACAATGCTTTTTTTTTTTTAACTTAGCTTATTTCCCTGTAAAGGTTGGAATATCAGTTATAAATTTCAATTCACTTGGAATTCTTCTAGATTTCAGTTACTAGTTTTTTTCTAGTTTTTTGTGTTTTGCTTGTGTTTTATGCATGAGAGGAAATATAGTTTTCAGTGTTTATAACAGGAATATTTCAGTATGGGTATCGCTTGGGAAAATTTATAAAAAAAAAGAAACTATTTTTACCGACGGTAAAAATATCCGTTGGTAAATATACAAATTTATGCCCACGAAAATCTAAATTTCCGTGGGAAAAAATGTAGTATTATACCCCACGGTAATGGATAACGTGTTGGTAAATATATATATTTTTACCAACGGAACATTAGTTACCGTCGGTAAATATCAACAACTTCAACCATGGGAACTTACTTTCCGTGGCTAAAAAAATAATATTTTAGCCACGGGAGTTTATTTTCCATTGGAAAAAATGTGAATTTATACCCACGGCCGCTACGCCGATAGAATATACGACGGAAACTGGTCCGTCGGTAAATATAAACGACGACGGAAACCTCCTTTAGCGACGGAAAATTTCCGTCGCCAAAAATGAACATTGTTGTAGTGTACATACCACCAACATGTTATACACTGACTAACCCTGAGAAAGAAATGTTTTGTATAGTTTTATGGGGTGTGAAGGTTCCGGATGGGCTATGCAGTGACATATCAAAGCTAGTAGAGAAACGAGAAATAACGGGATTGAAAAGCCATGATTGCCATATTTTGATGCAACAACTTCTTTCAGTTGTATTGCGTACTATTTTGCCAAAAAATGTGGCCCTTGTGTTGATAAAATTATGTGTATTTTATCGTGATCTATGTAGTAAAGTTGCAACAGTGGAAGATTATAAGATGCTTGGTGAATCTATTGCCTTAACACTATGCAAGTTAGAAATGATCTTCGCACCTTCATTCTTTGATGTTATGGTGCATCTGAATATTCATCTAGCGCACAAAGCTAGCTTGGCTGGTCCAGTTCAATACCGATGGATGTATCCAATAGAAAGGTTAGGGTGAAACATTTATTGTATCCTTTACATAATAAAGGTGAGTTTCTTTTTTTCATTTCTAGCATATGTTAAATGAATATTTCACTACTGTGATTCATGTTCCTTAAACGACTTAAGGACTATGTGCGCAACTATAGTCGACTAGATGGATCAATAGCAGAAAGGCACATTGCAGATGAGGCGTTGACCTTTTACTCCAGATACTTTGAAGGTGTGGAAACGAGGTCAAGTAGACCGATTATTTCTGCTTTTGTATTTTTGAAGGTCTGTAATGCATTTAGTGATAGAAAAAATCAGAACACAGATTGGTGGATGGAAACCCTTCACCATATTGAGCAAAGCAAGGACTCCTCAAATGAGTTGATTAGAAAAGTTGGTGAGTCTCTGGGAATTCAAACACCTCCAAGTCCTCGAGAATTGCTTCGAGGTTTGTTATTGCTATAGTTTTCTTTTTCACAATACTTGGGTCCTACTAAATGTATATAACCATATATCCTTTACATTGGTAAACCCTTTCTTTTATTAGCAAATAAATAAATACATTAAGTCCATGCACCCTTTCCTTTCAGTAGTTCATTCGGAGATTGAAAATTATATACATAGAGAGATGATTCTTGTGGAACTAATGTGGGTCTTTTGTAGAGATCCATGGGCACGCATGATGCATGTGATGAAAAGGAAATTTGTGCATATGAAGACATGCATTTTTTTACATTTCTATGGAACTGCTACAAGATCAATAAATAAAGAAAATAGTAATCAGAAAAGAATTGATAGTTCCTGGATAGGTTAATAGCAATTCTAAAAAAAAAAAAGGAATATTCTAAGGACTCAATCAAATCAATAACCACATATCTCGAAAGACTTCACTTTACCAAAATCATCAGCCTTTTGTTTTTCAACCTTGGATCGGGGATGACAAGGTATCCACTGAAGAGGTTGGCTGCTGGCTGACAAACTTTCTTAATTATCTAATGTATGACAGTCTCCAAGTTCTCTCTCTCTCTCTCTCTCTCTCTCTCTCTCTCCCTCTCTCCAAGTTCTCTCTCTCCAAGCATAGGAAAAAGACAGGGCTTCAATCAACCTTTTATTCCTCTCAACTTCTAGTCTGGCTTTGCTAGAAAAGCACAATTTTCTTTTATGTTCTTGTTCTGTCGATTTTATTCCGTTTGGTTTTGTTTGTTGGTAAAGGTATTGTTTGATGGGGCTTCTCTGATTCATTATCTTGTGTATAATGACTTAGACAATTCTTACTAGAGACAGTTTTCTTTCATTCCCTTTTTGTGTTCATTCTCCAAAGTTTTTATTGTTTGGTTACTTGGTTATGTGTTGAAGAACCTAACCATTGGGTCTAGCTATGGTTTATGAAATCTTCAAGGCCAAAGAAGAGCTTTTGTAAATAACTAGGTTATATGAGAAAATCAAAGTGAATCATAAAACAGAGGGGTTTATTTTTTGTTGTTGTTGGATTCCAGTAGGAAGAATTTCACTTAAACCTAATCTAAATGACATTTGTCATACTTAAGCATTATGTGTGCTTCATTTATGATTAATAAAAAGAATGGTTACCTGCTCACCTAGTAGGTAGAAAATGCATGCCATAGTCAGGTAATCCATACAATATAAGATTGACATCACAGCAGACAGGTCAATATAATATCACAGAATGAAAAAAGCTCCTATCAATTAATCCATACAACTAGAGTGCTTTGTTATTCAATTGAAGATAGCATAGGAATGACAGCTTGTAATGATTCTAACAAAATTAGTACTCCAAAGGCAAATAAACTGGAACATAAAAGTATTGATCACATAAAGTAATATTTAATGGACAGAACTAGTATTTGTCTAGTATGATATCAAATTTATAGAGGTAGAATACTTCCACTCCAATGAATTTTAGCAAACATAAACAAACTGATTACCTGAACAGATAGTACATTATGACAAAGATAATGAAAAAAAATGCCACAACTAAAAACATTATCTGGCTTCATTTGATTTTGAAAACCTACAGCAGCAACATACTCAGAAATGGAGCAGCTTCTAGATGATGAATACAATATTAGCTACTAGGTCATAGCTATAAACATGACTTAAATGCTAATTTGTTAGGAGTGGTCTGGCTCTTTGCATCACAACAGGGAACTTTTAACCTCAAAACCTGATGCTATAATCCTAAACGTCATATGAACATAATTAATGTTATTTCCAATAGAGGAAAACTATAAACCATCAAGAAAATTTTGGAAAAGAAAGCTACAACTGCCCAAAATTTTTGGAAAAGAAAGCTACAACTGTCATTCATTTTTTCACTCTGCAACACTTCCAATTTGTTCACTCTTCCTTGGAACTTCAAAAATGAGGTGAGTTTTGAGTCCCAACCCTGAAGATTTTATTCTTTTGTTATTCCTTTTATTTCATTCTTCATCACAGAAAATGGGTCTTGGCCAAAGGGGTATAGTATTACATTGATGTAAGTTATGACTTATGAGTGTATGGTCGTAGGAAAAGAGAACTCAAGTGCTCTTTCGATCCAAGAATTAGAAGTAGCTGCAAATTATCTTAGGTGGGTTATGACTTATGAGTGTATGGTCAACTAGGAGCAGAAGGTAGTTGTTTTGCTGCCTGGAGAGGGGAACCAAATCCTCTCCTCCCTGCCTCCCCGGGCTCCCACTCCATCCAGCCATTAGAGTGCGTTGGAGTTTGAGCCGGCTCACACTCCAATGGCTGGATGGGGTGGGAGCCGGGGAGGAGGGGAGGAGAGGATTTGGACCCCTGGAGAGGGCAGTGAGCTGGTGAGAGGACTAGGAAGTTGCGTAGTAAAGGAAGCCCTGGGGAAAGAGATTCTAATCATAGTTTTAGTCCAAAAATCAGTGAGATCCCTGATGTGTGTTCTTAAATTCATTAAAATAAAGGGATAATATAATAAGGGAAAAAGATCCCCAAGCTGGCAGCTTGGGAATTCTTTCCCATGCCCTCACAGTCTCTCCTCCTGACATCTTATCTCCTCTCTTGATCTTGTGGTCCTCTACTGACGATAAGGATTCCCAAAATGGTTGGGAGCTGGCAACTTAAGGAACCTTTCCCCTGTCAATAAGTCATGGTGTTCTTTTACATTCATATGCAGGCACAGCATCAACTTTATTCAGTTTAGATGCTTATAACATTGAACTCCCAAGCATTTTGTCTAAGGGTAGCAGGCATGTTATAGGGGTTAATCCACCCTAATTGAGTTTTTCACTCTCACTAGACTTATCATGATATACTTCCATAGTTTCATATTAACAGACATTTTCGGATAATAACGAAAGAAATAGAGTCAAGAAATCAACTGATAGTAACCCCAAAAAATTCACATTTATTCAATTAGTTTTTTGCATTAGGACATAACTCCTCATCACTTGGAGTGGAAACAAAGTCTTATATATTATGTTTTGGTTTTTCTACTCTTTTTGTTATTTTTACAAATTTTATTTAGTTCATGTATGAATGAAACAATGTGAAGCTTAAGCATCAAGTTTTATGGGTTACTTTTATTGCATAAGGAACCACATGAAGCTTCCCATTAAAAAATTCTTTACAACAGATTTGATCAACTTCTTGTGGTTTTAGGGGGTCTTGCTACTGGCAGATTTTTTTTTTTTTTTTTCAAATTTACAGAGGAATTACAAATTGCAGTTTTTTTAATATGCATCTCATGCTTAACTCATTCTGTCCTGAGAGTTCTTATATTGTGTTCTAGTGAAGTTAGGAAGATGAAACTCCATTTTTTTGGCTTATTCATGGTTCAAGTATTCTGCATTCTTGGTTGGTACTACCATTTAATCTCATGCATTCATTTTTATAAATTTATTCTTATGCATTCATTCTTTTTATTAACAACTATACTTTTAATTTTCAGGCATCTGAAGAGATAAAGAAAGTTTATGATGAAGAGGAGATAGATAGGAAGATTGAGTTTATGTTTTCGAACTTTGATTCTATATATATATATATATATATATATATATATATATATATATATATATATATATATATATATATGACTTTGTTTGATTGTATATATGTATTTGACTTTGTTGATTGGGTTTTCTTCTTTATATGCAATTTTTATTGATTAATAAGGTAGGGTAGGGTAGTAAAGAAATGTAATTAAAAAAAAAAAGGATTTTCCCAACGGAAAATTTGGTCCGTAGCGTAATGTTTATTATAGACCACGGTATATAAGTTTTCCTTGTGGAAAATGTATATTATAGACAACAGATTATTTTCCGTTGTGTAAAATCAGTATTATAGACAACGGACTGTTTTTCTGTTGTGTAAAATGGTTATTATAAACCACGGTATATGGTTTATCTTGTGGAATGTATATATTATAGACAACAGACCTTTTCCGTTGTCTAAAATCTACTTTATAGACAACGGAATGTCTTTTCTGTTGTGGAAAATATATACACCCATTGCACCTAGTTTTCCGTAGAGCAAATTCGTTACGAAATTTTTGACAATGAAACGACAATGGAAATTTTACTGTAGGTGTTTAGTTTTGCTAACGGAAAATTGTTTTCCACAACAGAAAATTTTCATAACAAAAAATGCATATTATTGTAGTGAGCAAAGGATGAAAGAAGACTCTCACCTCAGCTAAGCCTCCAGTAAGAACTTCAATTGAAATAAAGACCTACTTTCCATTTATTTTCAACAGAAATGAGCACTGTGTCATGGAAAAACATAGAAACGTACTAAATAAATTCTGACACTAAATGTTGGAACTAGGATGTATTGTTAAAGAAAATTGATTCAAGCGTCTCCGAGACTGAAGTTTTTGGCGAAGCCTTGCCATTGCCACTATTGAATCAACCTGGTGCACTCGGATGGGCACAGTTCTCCCCAAACTTATGTGGAATTCCCTTCCTAAAGTAACTTGTTCCAGCTTTTGATCGTCTTTGCAAATTACATTAAGTGGGATGTCAACGTCAACAATAATTAGTCTAGGCACAAGCATGGTTCTAAATTTCGGCTCAAATTTAGGTTTTGGTCCGAAATGTTTCGAAATTTCACTGGTCCGAGATGAAATCAGGTATCGAAACGGGGAAGTACCAGTTCAGTTTCGATCCAAATTTTGGTCGAAATCACTATTTCGGTCCAAATTTCAGTATAAATTTCTCTAATTTCGGTATAAATATCCCTAATTTTGGTTTCGATCCAACTGTAGGATTTTTTTTAGTGAAAATAATTCAAAGTGAAGAAAGGTTAAAAAAATATCACTATAAAAAATTGTTCTTAAAAAAAATAATTTTCCCACCAAAATTACATTTCAAACAAAAAAAAAATACCAGATTTCGGCTAGGTTTCAGCCATTTCGATCAAAATTTCAGTTTTTGGCCTAGCCAAACCCAGGCAGGAAACCGAAATTCAAAACCTTGGGCACAAGAGAAGTAATTCTTTTAAAAAAAAGCATCAGTTCTTTCCTTGCAGCAGGGGGTATATGAATTGCAAAAGAGAATTAATTAATGTAGATAATAAACCCTAGAAACTTATACAGTTTAATGAGCATCGAAATCTTGGTCTGGTTGATTAAGCAAGTCATCATAAAAAAAATAAAAAAAAATTTAATTCCTAGAATGCTGTTGAATTATTGAAGTAAGTTATAAAACCCATAAAAGAACAGTGAAAATCTTGAAATGTTAAAACTTAAGTAGCTCCAATTGGAATGGAATGGAATGGAATCTTATTTGAGATGAGTTCAAAAATTAAAATCAAAGTGAACCATTCAGAAAATTAAGAGAAGTATATGGGAATCAAATATAGAACTAAGAGGTGGAAACCAAATTCAAATAGTAAACTGTAACAGGTGAAACGGGAGAGAACCTAGAATAAAGACATGTAAACCGTAATTTCCCTCAAAACGGGGAAAATTCCTAAATCGATTTCCCTGACCAGCTTGCAACTAATCTGAACGAAGTCATCATCACCACGTAATGAGCATGCAACTGATACAATCATCCAAATAACAGTTGCGTCTTTCTACGCTGGAAGAATAGACTCTTAGAAGGCATTTTATCATCTGTTAAGCAAAAGATCGAACAAGAGAAGAGCAAATGAATAGACTTCAAAAATAATAATAATATCTTATCAAAGAAAGAGCTACGAGTATGAAAATAGTCACTGTTGGACACATGACTCCAAGTTGAAATTAAAACACATGACATATATCCGAGTTCCAACCTCACTCTCAACTCCTAACTCCCAACTCCCAACTCCCAACTCCCTCCACTGAGTTGAATTCTGACTTGAGATTGTGGACTCAAATAATAGAGGGCAACCCAATTGCAGTGTTAGGGGTGTCCATCAATCGGTCTCGATCAGGCCTAACAGGTCCCCACTAATTTAACACCTTGCATCATGATCGATATGTTTAACTAATCAGTCTTGATTTGCAAGGCATTGACTTGTTTATATTCGGTCCGGTCAATCTGGGTCTTTAACCGGTCTTATGTTAATTGATTTATTCAGTCTATTAACGTCAATAGTCGATTATCTTAATCAGTTTTATGTTCGGTCCATATAAGCAACCTTTTTTTCCCGGATAACCTCACTCGTATATGCATCTCTGGCTGAAACAACAAATCAAAAGAAAATGAGAGCTTACAATTCAAGGCATCTAAAACTGAAATTGGTTTAGTTAAAATAAAATCAGAACAACCAATAGATAGTGGTTTACAATTTTCTCTCTTGTTGCTTTTGATTTTAGTGGTTTAGGCATTTTAGATGAGTGTAAACTGTAAAGTTAAAAACCTAATCGATTGAACTTTTCAAGAGAGAGAAAGGCAGAGGGATAAATAGTTAAAGAAACTAAAAAAATTAAAAAGTGGATTACAAACCTAAATCCATTGAGAGAGAGAAAAAGAGAGTAAAAATTTAGAAACTAGAGGGGGGGGAAATGGGAGGGAAAACTAGATGGGAAAAATAAAAAATGAAATTTATATTGCCTTTGTTGGAACCTTGGCCAAGTTGTGATGCTGTCAGCATCTTTGTATTGTATGTGTTGTCATTGTTGGCAACCTCTAGACAGTTGGCAGGATGACATGGAGGAGAGAGAATGTCGCAGCCCGCGAGACCGAGTAGATTGCACGGTGGGCGAGTGGACAGCTCGGCGAGCATAGCGGCATGGCCAGTCAGACCGCCGGCAAACATGGTCAGACAGGTGGACAGCTCTTATCTGAGAGAGAAAGAAGAGAGAGAGTGTCTGTAGGACTCTCTGACAGACAAGGTGACCAGGCAGTCAAGACAGGGTGACTGGGTTGATGCAACAGCCGAAGAGAATGAAGCCCAGTTGATGAGAAAATTCAGCTGGTGAGATAGTCTCCAGGTGAAGAGAGAGAAATAAGAGAGAGAAAATGGAGTAGAGAGAAAGAGGAGAGAGAGTGGGTGGGGACCAGGTGGGTCCCACCTTGGGTGGCCAGGCCAGCACGGCGCAGCCAGCCCAGGCCCGCAGGGGCGGATGCCCACGGGTCCGAGCCAACAGGCCATGCCAAGATGCATGGCAAGGGGGGCCATGCACACAAGCATGCCCAGCAACAGCCCAACACGGGGCCATGCGCAAGCTAGCACAGCCGGCGGCGCAGCAGCACAGCCGCATGTGGGCGCGCGCAGCAAAGAAGACCATGCGCACGGCTATGCCTCATGGCGCGCGCAGCAAGATGCCGCAAGCCATGCCATGCCGCAGCAAAGACGACAAAGACCAAGACGACCGCCGGCGAGAGCGGTGCCGCGCGCACGCAAGTGCCGCGCAGCAGCGAGCCCCGCACGCAGCAGCAGCGACGCAGCGAGTGCTGCGCAGCAGCACAAGCAGCAGAGCCCCCGTGCGCATGCCATAAGCGGCCGCAGGTTCGTCGGCATGCACGCAAGGTGTTCGACGAAATGCCGCAATGAAGAAAAATGTCCGAACCTTCTTTGGAAAAAAATCGACATACGGGGCATTACCACTCATTCACGGGGGTATTTTGGTCATTTTGAAAAGAGCATATTCCATATGGGAGGCTTGGATCAAGCCACGACAGCGAGATTCCAAATGGAGGGCTTGCAAAAAGGCGGGATTCGGTGTAGCGTCGGATTTGCGCTAGGATTCCATCGCTTGATCTCTCATTGGTCGGGAGCAATTTAAAACAAGTGAATTGCGAAGCACGTAAGCGGATCCGTGATTCGGTGGAGCGCATGCATGATTCACATGCGCAAAAGATGCGCATCCGATGGATCTCGTAGACTCCGATCGCGCCTGACGCGATGAGGCCGATCGGAGGGCCTAGAGGAGATCCCGCCCTTTGCTCTTTGATCCAGCGGCCTGAAGGAGATGATTCCCTCTCCGCCAATCAAAGGACGACAACGTTGTATGTTGCGTCAGATGCGGCAGCGCTAGAGTGTGTCGCGGCGCACGGAATCATCCCAGAAGATTCCATTTGGAATAATCTGATCGGCCGAACTTCAAATGGCCATATCTTGGCCGTCCGAGCTCCGATCGAGGTGATTCAAAAGCCCACGAGCTTCTCTCTCCGAGTAGAACACTTTGGCAGTGGTTTGAGCTCGATTTGAAGGCCTCTAATGGCGATTTTGAAGGAAACCCTCCATTGAAGCTTCTCCAAGAGAGAGAGAGACTCCTACTGGCAGTGTGAGGCCATGAAAGCTTCATTGAAGCTTGAAGAGAATGTGAGGACCAGCTGTGAGCGTCCTATGGAGTTGGTGTGTTGAGGAATAAGCTGTGGAGCCCAAGAGGAGGCCGAAATGCTAGCTCAGAGAGGCTTGCATCAGTAGTGAGCAACACCGGAAGGTATACCCGCACGCAAATCCTATTTCTTGTAATCAGTGCTATATGGGAAGGGTTTGTATGAATATTTGATATAAAAATTGTGTAGCCTGTCAAGTGGGTGCTTGACTGGAATTTGGGTTGGTGCCTAGGATACAGTTGTGGCTGTGAATGCGGGTGATGTTGTAGCATCAGGGTTGTGGGTGCAACCATAGTATTCTGTTGTGTATTGGGTATATACAAAACCCTGGTTAGGGTATTGCCCCGTGGAGTAGCCATCACAGTGTGTGATTGATGAACCACGTTATATCGTGTGTCATGTGGATGTTATTGTGTGTGCATTAGAAGTCTAGACAAAGTGATCATCGGCTCTTGGCAGCCACTTGCATAGCATCGGGCCACATCTGAATAGTGGAAAGGAATTTTAGTGGCCACTGATTCACCCCCCCCCCCTCTCAGTGTCAACCTGGGAATCACAATTGGTATCAGAGCTGAGTTCCCAAGGGAAGAAGACTGACAGCTTCGGGTACAGATAGTGAGTTGAGACTGAGAAATGGCATCCAGTGAAGACCACCACAAGAATGGAAGAATTCCTGTATTTGATGGGTCCAACTACAGTGTGTGGAAAGTGAGAATGGAAGCCTACTTGATAGCTCAGGGCTATGGAGTTTGGCTAGCAGTGAAGAACGGCTACAAGCACACCAACCGAAGACATCACCGATATAGTGGAGATGAAGAAGAGAGAAAATGAAGCCAAGGCGGTCACAGCCCTTACGGCTTCACTTGTGAGCAATGAGCTCACTAGAGTTATCGACTGTCCTACATCCAAAGAGATCTGGGACAAGCTGAAGAATGTACATGAGGGAGACAGCAAGATCAAAGAGGCAAAACTACAAATTCTTAGATCACAGTTTGAGAGTCTGAGGATGATTGAGGGAGAAACCATTGAAGTCTATTTCAACAGAGTGAATGGAGTCACCAATGCAATCAGAGCACTGGGGGAAGAGCTGAAGGAAGTCCATGTTGTCAAGAAGGTATTGAGAACACTGCCCAAGCTGTATAATGCAAAGGTGTTCGCACTTGAAGAAATAACCACCTTGGACAGTCCTAACCATTGATGAGCTACATGGCATCCCGACCACTTATGAGATGAGAATGATAGATCTAGTGTCGGTGGAAAAAGAAGCTGCTTTTGAGGTCTGTAAAGAAATTAAAAATTAAAGAACCAATGGAGAAGTCAAGAGCGAGAAGATAACGGTGATTCGATGACTCGATGATGAGCTTATAGCTTATCTTACCGGAAAGTTGAAGAAAAGGAGTGACGGTACAAAGGCAAGTCAACCATGAGATGCTTCAATCGTGGAGGCCTAGGACACTTCGCGGCCCAAGTGCCTGAAAAAGGGAAAATTTTATGACTCTGATGATGAAGAACCCAAAGAGAATCAAGACCAGAAAGGAAAGAAAAAGTATGTGCCCAAGAAGAGAAGTTTACTTACAAGGAAGAATGAATATTCTTCAGATGAATCAACAGAGAATGATAATGATGAGGCCCTCTTCATGGTCCTTCTTGATGAGCCTCAAGGGAAGAAGAAAAAATCAAAGAGGAAAGATGACTTTGAAGAAGAAATTGATCTTGAAGGAGAGTTGCTTTCGGCTCTTAAAGATCTCGAGGCGAGAGGACAAAGAACAAAAAACTGAATGACCAATATAGTGAAGCAAGCGAGTTGATAAGTCAAACCGCAAGTCTCTCCGGAAGAATCAAAGAAGATAGCATCCGATCTAAACAATGAATTGTCCTCAAAATCAGATGAATGTGCAAGGCTTGAGGAAGAGATTCTCGGATTAGAAACCGAGCAGGGGAAGCATGACAGAAATCTCAGGCAAAGAGAGAGCTTCAGAGGGTACTGCTATGGCTGCAATGCATATGGGCATAGAGTGGCAGAGTGCAGAAGACAAAAGAAACCTCCAGTGTTCACAAGCAGGAACAGATTTGCTCCTTTGGCAGAGGACAAGGCAGAATGCTTCAGGTGTCAGAGACATGGTCACAAAGCCAGAAATTGTCAGACACTCCTTCCATATCAAAGGCAACCCAGAAGAAACAAAAGAAGAGATACTCCCAGAAGACCAACTCAAAGAGAAGAGAGAGTTGTGATAGAAAAGGTAAGAAAACCCATCACAGTGAAAGAAAAAGCAGTGTGGGTTGAGAAGAGCAAGAAAAAGAGCAATAAATCCTTTATTGTACAAGCAACTCCGAAAGCCAAAAATAGACCTACACCATGGATCTTGGACAGTGGGTGCTCCACTCACATGTCGGGGGGAGAGAGATTTTTTCAAGTCCGAATACGAGCGGGTGGCTCAGTTAGATTTGGAAACAATGATGGTGCAAGGATCAAAGGAAGAGGAACAGTCAAAATCTGCAGTGCACAATTGAAATCCCAGAAGGTTCTACTAGTCAATGGCCTGAAACACAATCTCTTGAGTGTGAGTCAAGTGTGTGATCAAGGAAATGAGATAACCTTTACAAAAATTGGTTTTATTATAAAAAATATTGAAAAAGGGGGAGTAATGGCACAAGGGAAAAGAACACAGGGCAACCTGTATGTTCTTTCAGAAAACTGATTGTCTACTAGCTATGGGCTTGGCCAAGTATGTTAATGTCAGAAAGGGTACTGGTGGCAGTGTATGCTTTTTGAAAAGTTTTGTGGCCTAGCAGAGCAGGAGCAGAGTGTAGTAGCAACAGTCAGTGGTGATCAAGTGGCAGATGACTTCAGAAATATCATCTCAATGAACTCAGTTGAGTGACTCCTAAAGTCAAGTCAAGAGTTGTGACTCTTCATACTTTGGAGATGGTACATATGTAAGGGGAGTTGGTATCTGAAATACATCATTGTTCATCTATAGGATTGGAAAGATGCGGTGGGCACTCCTATAGGTGAGTCCATGCAGAGGAAGTTTTGATATAGGGGGAGCAATGATGAAGGGGGAGTTGATGTCTACACAGCATCATTTTTTTTTTCATCTGTAGGATTGGAAGATGCGGTGGGCACTCCTACAGGTGAAGCTGT
Source organism: Protea cynaroides (assembly GCA_028583415.1). Classification (NCBI taxonomy): domain Eukaryota; kingdom Viridiplantae; phylum Streptophyta; class Magnoliopsida; order Proteales; family Proteaceae; genus Protea; species Protea cynaroides. The sequence goes on from CM053275.1 coordinate 76,585,319, forward strand.
GTAAGAAAGGTTCCTATGAAGGAAGAGCACCTATGAAGGGGGAGCATTTCTAGGGGGGAGTCTATCCCGGTGAGGCTATGCTTTTTGGGACTTGTTGTAAAAAGGGGAGAGAAAAGGCAAGGCTGGGAGAAAGGCTGTGTTTGTACATGATGCCCTTTGGGACTTGTTGTCAAAGGGGGAGAGAAAGGCTGAGAAGGCTGTGGTTGTACTTGATATCATGAGGAGATATCATGTAAGGTAGGTTGCCAACAATTCCAAAGGGGGGGATTGTTGGAACCTTGGCCAAGTTGTGATCTTGTCGGCATCTTTGTATTGTATGTGTTGTCATTGTTGGCAACCTCTAAACAAGTTAGCGGGATGACATGGAGGAGAGAGAATGTCGGCGAGCACAGCGAGACCGAGTAGATTGCACAGTGGACGAGTGGACAGCTCGGCGAGGCATAGCGAGACAGTCCAGACAGCAGCAAACATGGTCAGACAGGTGGACAGCTCTTATCTGAGAGAGAAAGAAGAGAGAGAGTGTCTGTAGGACTCTCTGACAGACAAGGTGACCAGGCAGTCAAGACAGGGTGACTGGGTTGATGCAGCAACCGAAGAGAATGAAGCCCAAGTTGATGAGAAAATTCAGCTGGTGAGATAGTCTCAGGTGAAGAGAGAGAAATAAGAGAGAGAAAATGGAGGAGAGAGAAAGAGGAGAGAGAGTGGGTGGGGACCGGGTGGGTCCCACCTTGGGTGGCCAGGGCCGCCACGGCAGCCAGCCCGGGCCGGCAGGCGGATGCCCACGGGTCCAGGCCAACAGGCCATGCCAGCATGCACGGCAAGGGGGCCATGCACACAAGCATGCCCAGCAACAGCCCAACACAGGGCCATGCGCAAGCTAGCACAGCCGCATGTCGTGCGCGCAGCAGCAAGACCATGCGCACGGCTATGCCTCATGGCGCGCAGCAGCATGCCGCAAGCCATGCCATGCCGCAGCAAAAAGACAAAGACCGCGACAGCCGCCGCAGAAGCGGGTGCGCGCCGCAAGCAAGTGCCCGGCGCAGCGAGCCCCCGCACGCAGCAGCGCGCGCGGTAGTGCTGCGCAGCAGCACAAGCAGCGAGAGCCCCGTGCGCATGCCATAAGCCAGCGCAGGTCGCGTCGGCATGCACGCAAGGTGTTCGACGAAATGCCGCAATGAAGAAAAATGTCCGAACCTTACTGGAAAAAAATCGACTTACAGGGCATTACCACTCATTCACAGGGGTATTTTGGTCATTTTGAAAAGAGCATATTCCATATGGGAGGCTTGGATCAAGCCACGACAGCGAGATTCCAAATGGAGGGCTTGCAAAAAGGCGGGATTCGGTGTAGCGTCGGATTTGCGCTAGGATTCCATCGCGCAGTCTCTCATTGGTCGGGAGCAATTTAAAGCGGTGAATTGCGCGGCACGTAAGCGGATCCGTGATTCGGTGGAGCGCATGCATGATGCACATGCGCAAAAGATGCGCATCCGATGGATCTCGTAGACTCCGATCGCGCCTGACGCGATGAGGCCGATCGGAGGGCCTAGAGGAGATCCCGCCCTTTGCTCTTTGATCCAGCGGCCTGAAGGAGATGATTCCCTCTCCGCCAATCAAAGGACGACAACGTTGTACGTTGCGTCAGATGCGGCAGCGCTAGAGTGTGTCGCGGCGCACGGAATCATCCCAGAAGATTCCATTTGGAATAATCTGATCGGCCGAACTTCAAATGGCCATATCTTGGCCGTCCGAGCTCCGATCGAGGTGATTCAAAAGCCCACGAGCTTCTCTCTCCGAGTAGAACACTTTGGCAGTGGTTTGAGCTCGATTTGAAGGCCTCTAATGGCGATTTTGAAGGAAACCCTCCATTGAAGCTTCTCCAAGAGAGAGAGAGACTCCTACTGGCAGTGTGAGGCCATGAAAGCTTCGTTGAAGCTTGAAGAGAATGTGAGGACCAGCTGTGAGCGTCCTATGGAGTTGGTGTGTTGAGGAATAAGCTGTGGAGCCCAAGAGGAGGCCGAAATGCTAGCTTAGAGAGGCTTGCATCAGTAGTGAGCAACACCGGAAGGTATACCCGCACACAAATCCTATTTCTTGTAATAAGTGCTATATGGGAAGGGTTTGTATGAATATTTGATATAAAAATTGTGTAGCCTGTCAAGTGGGTGCTTGACTGGAATTTGGGTTGGTGCCTAGGATATAGTTGTGGCTGTGAATGCGGGTGATGTTGTAGCATCAGGGTTGTGGGTGCAACCATTGTATTCTCTTGTGTATTGGGTATATACGAAACCCTGGTTAGGGTATTGCCCCGTGGAGTAGCCATCACAGTGTGTGATTGATGAACCACGTTATATCGTGTGTCATGTGGATGTTATTGTGTGTGCATTAGAAGTCTGTGTGCTACAGGTCTGGGTGTACGCACTTGGCAGGCCAAGCCCCTGGTATGGATACCTGTGGGTGTGTGGTTGGTGTGTGCACGAAATGTGTTTGACAGATTGTCTGTGAGAATCTCAAGTAGTCAGCTCAAGGCAAGACAAAGACAAAGTGATCATCAGCTCTTGGCAGCCACTTGCATAGCATCAGGCCACATCTGAATAGTGGAAAGGAATTTTAGGGGCCACTGATTCACCCCCCCCCCCCTCTCAGTGTCAACCTGGGAATCACAGCCTTTAATTGGTCTTTAATCGATCCATATATACAAACTCAGTCTTTAATCGGTCGGGTGATTATCGGGTTGCACCCACTGCATCGTAAATGATCTATTAATAATCGATCTGATCCTAACACCGACATGTTTACTAAACGATGATGTTCCATTCGATTTTTAACTGAGCGATCCAGTTCGAGGGATACAGTGCTGTCCCAAAATTGACACCCCTACAATATGTCATTCAAAGAAGTATCCAATACAAGAGTCATGCGCATGTGACAGATCACTCGGCGGAGAAACCTAATGGTCTAAATCATGTGCTAAACGATCCACATCCTCTCCTCCTACAGGTTCGAGAGGAGAGGGGGGCCCGTTAGATGGTGAACACTTGGGGCTCTCGTGAATCAGGACCCTTTATTCAAATTGACAAGTTGAGTCAATAAGTGGGTGTTGACTCGGATAAAAAAACTCGGGTGAACCTTAGACGTCGACCATCTAAAGAGATCGCTGCCTCTTCTCGCAAGGAGGATTTGGATACTGTGCTAAAACCTATTACCAAAGTTGAAACACGTTCTAACTATTAACCCACATGATTGAGTGCACACAAGGGTGACACTTGATAAGTTGGGAATATCGTGTCCGGTCAAATCACCACGTGCTAGAAGGAAAACAATACATATTCCACGAGAATGCCACTTAATGCGTAAAGGATGTGTCACTTCGGTGATCCAGCATGCGCACGTCAAACCAGAACAACTCCTGTCAAATATAAATTCCCGATAGATCAAAGGTAAATGGTTGAACAGTTTTCATTCGCAAGAATTTCCTTTTTTTCTCTCTCTCTCTCTCTGAGACCTGATAAAATGATCCCACCAAAATCTGGAACTCGGATCGTTCTTCGCGAGTTCCCGATTGTTTAATCTCTTATTGAATGGAACGTCGAAGTGGTTTCAGGATTATCCGACTTGCACACACCATTGCTTTTCTTTCTTCTAACATTTGAGAAATCTGAAATAAGGTCAGGCCTCCATTGACATTAACAAAAACATCCTCTAACAGCCCAGGTGACATGTTACTAATAGTTTGGTGGGTGAAGAAACTCGAGCGGTGGTGGCGGCAAACGGTTCGATTCATGATTTGAATTATGGAGGGTGCTGCTGCGTCTTGGAGGCGAGTCGTCTGAGTCCGATTCGGATGAACTAATAGTTTGGTGGGTGAAAAAACTTGTGCGGTGGTGGCGGCAAACGGTTCGATTCATGATTTGAATTATGGAGGCTGCTGCTGCGTCTTGGAGGCGAGTCGTCTGAGTCCGATTCGGATGAACCAATAGTTTGGTTTGGTGGGTGAAGAAACTCGAGCGGTGGTGGCGGCAAACGGTTCGATTCATGATTTGAATTATGCAGGCTGCTGCTGCGTCTTGGAGGCGAGTCGTCTGAGTCCGATTCGGATGAAGAGCCCCTCTCTCTCTCTCCTAGATACTTCGCTGATCAATACCCTGGCAGCTTATTTGGTCATGTCTGCAAGTTGTAAATTCAGAATAACCCCTATGTTTCCAAATATCACGGTTTTGCCACTTTCCAAATCTTCTCTGTTCTTATGAACCGTTTCTCCAGTGTTTCGATTAAATGCAATAATAAACAAACAAACACACACAGTCTCTATCTTCTCCACTCCTCTTCTGTTTATCCCATGGAAGCTGCCACCATGTCTTCGCGTTTTTCATTCGATCCTCGATTAGTTTCTGATGGACCTTGAATGACACGGGGGGTGAATCAGTATGAATACTTTTTCCTTGATATTTCTTTACTGCCCAGTGCTTATGATGAACCAGATTGCCCCACACACAATCGTATGCAAATCTACCTCGCAACCACTCAGTGGCCAGGTCTACCGGATTTGCACACCCATCCTGCAATTCATTCCACGCACTTCACAAAGTACATAATTAAAATAAACCACAATACAGAAGGATTACGTGGTTCACCACCACAGTGAGTGATGGCTAATCCACGGAGTAATGCCCAATGGGCTCCGTATTTACTCAATACTCAACTTTTAACCCTTTACACGACAAGGATGCTCACCCTAAATTTTCCCAGCATAAAACTGAGAAGGCGTAACAACGCCAAAATTCAGGCATAAAGCCAGTGTCCAGCACCCACTGAACACACCACAACTAAAATAATTTTTGGGGCTTATAATGATGCCCTACAATTAAATCCCAACCTAGCAAGGCATTCAATATTTTCTTCCTTTTTTTTTCCTTACCTAATGCTAGCATACAATAGACTCCCATACAACGTAGGCATTCAACATTATCAACCTACTTTAGCATACAATGCATTAATTCGATAAACAATAAGGGAGTTGAGAAAATCTCACAACCAATTTTTTCTGACAACTGACGACATTTCTATTCTTCTGATAATCAGTTTATCCCTCGTCATATGCAACCAAGCTCCACCAGGCTTCAAAAACACATCAGTGTATCGACATCAACACGAACAGGGATGATGAATGATTGTCTTCAATTTCCAGAGCCAGAAAAATCAAAAACCATGAAGTTTTTCCCTCTTGCTTCAAAAACTCCCTTTTAGATCTGTTTTTCGCGGCCAGCAGGTTCTCCAACCATTCTCAATTGATAGAGAATGAAAAACCTAGCTCGGAGCAATTTGGATCGTCGGATTTGGCCACCGGATGGCCAAGTTATGAGAAAAACAAGTTCGGCCACTGAAAAAATTCAAAATGGAATCTTTAAGCTTCATTTGGTGCGCCTGCGAAGCACCGTAGCCGCGCCCCGCCGCTTGGGTGTCGCGCTCTGATAGGCCGAAGAGAGAAACTGTATAATCGGCCGTCGGATCTCACTCAAAAAGGCGGGATCGAACCTGATCCCTCGGATCTGGATAATCTGCGTCTTCGAAAGTCGGCTTGAACAACAGCCGTTAGATCTGGATCAATAGTCCCGCGGCACCGTAGGCGCGTCACACTGGATAACGGCTCTGCTTCCATGTGATGCGGCGCATGATTATGCGCTGCGTCTGGCCAATCAGCTCATGCGCAGGAGTATCTGACGACTCCGCCTGAGAAACACCATAGCCCGCATTTACCAGAACCCTTGATTTAGAATCTACCATGCGTGGCTTCATTTAAACAGTCGATCTCGCATCTTTTTCATTTTTTCTTCCTAAAATACCCCTGAGAATTCAGAAAATGGCCTCTGTAACTTTTTACACTTTTGTTAAAAGTCTACAGAGACGATTTTCCAGAGAGGTTTTCTCTCTCTTGGAAAATCGTCGAACAGTTGGGGGAGGGCGCGGCATGCGAGAGGGGATAGGCCAGCGCGCGCGCGGGCCTGCTGCCTTGAATCATGGCTTGCGGGGCTTGTGGGCCTGCTGTGTTGTTGGCCAGCTTGTGGTGCCATGCGGCTGGCCTACTTGGCCTGCCTGCTGTGGTGCCATGCGGCTGGCCTGCTGGGCTGGCTGCCTTGGCCCTCGGCCAGGCTGGCTTGATGGGTCCCACCTTCTCTCTCTTCTTTCTCTCTCCTCTGATTCTCTCTCCTCTTTCTCTCTCTTCTGATTCTCTCTCCTCTGTCATGCTTCACATCACCTGTAACAAACTGCATCACCTGTTTCACTGCTATATCCCCTGTAGGGTCCGCAGACACTCTCTCTCATCAAACTTGACCCAGTTAGCCCAATTTGCCAACAATTACAATACAAAGACCAACAATCTCTCCCTTTGTAATTGTTGGCAACTACTCAATCCACCATGAGTCATTTCTCCCCCTTTGACAACAAGGACAAAGGGATGTGCCACATAGGAGTGCCCACCGCATCTTTCCAATCCTATGGGCGCTGTAAAAACACAAATGCAACATCACAGTAACACTGATAAATACCAATAGACTCCCCCTGAGTCCTACATAGGGAGAGAAAAATATAAGAGAATGAAACACTGCTCCCCCTCACTCCAAGCTCCTCAATGCTTGGGGAGGATAACCACTCCCAATTTTTGTCTCAAGTAACCAAACTGTTCTCTGGGAAGGGGCTTTGTGAAGATATCTGCAACCTGCTCTGTTGTAGGAATGAATTCTAACTGAACTTCTCCTTCCAAAACCTTCTCTCTCAAGAAGTGATATCAAATGGCAATGTGCTTCGTCCTGGAGTGCATAACTGGATTTTTAGATATATTTATAGCATTAGTGTTGTCACAGAGCATTGAAATAGGCTTGTCTGACACAATGCCTAAATCCTTCAACATTTGCTTCATCCACAAAACCTGTGTGCAACAAGAGGTGGCTGCAATATATTCTGCTTCTGCTGTAGACAATGAGACTGACTCTTACTTTTTACTATGCCAAGCCACCAAATTTCTGCCAAGATAGAAGGCACCTCCACTAGTGCTCTTCCTATCATCAACACAACCTGCCCAATCTGCATCTGAGTAGGATGACAAAATCAAATCCTTGCTTTTTGCATACCAGAGACCATACTCCAATGTCCCCTTCAAGTATCTGAAGATCTTCTTCACAGCTACCACATGTGTCTCCTTTGGGCCAGTTTGAAATCTAGCTACCATGCACACAAACTGAAGAATATCTGGCCTAGTAGCAGTCAAGTAGAGAAGACTTCCAATCATTGACATGTACATAGTATGATCTACTGATGGAGAGTCATCATCTTTGCTTAATTTACAATTAGTCATCATAGGTGTGCTCATTGGTGTGCAATCCTCCATTGTGAACTTTTTCAACATCTCTTTCACATACTTAGTCTGAGATAAAAAGAACCCATCTTTCAACTGACTTATCTGCAGACCTAAAAAATAAGATCGTTCTCCAATCATGGACATCTCAAACTCATCTTGCATTCTCTGAGCAAAGTCTTGACATAATTCATCATTTTGGCCTGCAAAGATGATATCATCTACATATACAACCACAACTGTCTGATTGCCATCAATAGATTTAACATATAAATTGCTATCAACCAAACCCTTCTTGAAACCCAACTTACAGAGATAAGTATCCAGTCTTGAATACCATGCTCTTGGTGCTTGCTTCAACCCATACAATGCTTTCTTCAGTTTACAAACCAGTGTAGGGTCTTCACTCAGTTGAAATCCATCTGGTTGCTCAATGTATACCTCCTCTTCCAAGTCACCATTTAAGAAAGCTGATTTTACATCCATCTGATAAACTTTGAAGTTCTTGTGCACTGCAAAGCAAGAAACATCTTGATAGCTTCCAACCTAGCCACAGGAGCAAATGTTTCTTCAAAGTCAATGCCCTCAACCTGAGCATATCCTTTACAAACTAATCTGGTCTTGTTCCTTACAATTTTGCCATCTTCATTGAGTTTGTTCCTGTAGACCCATTTAGTGCCGATAACATTCTTGTCTGTAGGCCTTGGCACCAATTCCCAAGTTTTTTTTTTCTCTATTTGATCCAACTCTTCATTCATTGCCTTGAGCCAACTAGCATCTTCACATGCCTATGCAACTGATTTTGGTTCAATATGAGATAGTAAAGAAAACATTTGTTTTGGTTGTCTCACCTTTCTTGTTTGCATACCAGCGGATGGATCACCAAGAATTAATTGATCAGGATGATTCTTTTTAACGCTGCTTGAGCCACTTTTGTTCTGCCTATCTGCTTCTGAATCTGACTGCTCTTCTCTTTCTTCTGCCTCAACCACAGCTCTCTGTCTTGGCTCATTTGTAACATCCTGCTCCTTTTCTGTTTCAATGTCATTCTGCTCACTGTCCAGGTCTTCAAAAATAGGAACCTCATTATTTGATCCTGTAGGAGAATTCTTATGCTCATCAACTCTCACATCTGCACTTTCAATAATTTTTCCAAGTTTTTATTATAGCATTTGTAAGCTTTGCTAGAGGTAGAGTAGCCAAGAAATATTCCTTCATCAGCCCTATCATCAAACTTTCCTAGACCATGACTGGTGTTCTTGATATAACACTTACTACCAAACACCTTGAAGTGCTTTGCTATGGCCTTCTTACCAAACCATAGTTCATAGGGTGTCTTGTCTTCATGTGGCCTCAACATACACTTATTCTGAACATATATTGATGTATGCACTGCTTCTCTCCAGAATTTATTCCCCATGTCATTTTCAGTTAACATAGTCCTGGCCATCTCTTGAACAGTTCTATTCTTTCTTTCTGCAACACCATTTTGTTGTGGTGTTCTAGGAGCTGAAGTCTGTCTCTTGATGCCATTCTCAGAACAATACTCTGCAAAGTCTATCTAGGTGTACTCTCCTCCCCTGTCAGATCTCAAACACTTGATTTTCTTCCCTGTCTCATTTTCAACTTGAGTTTTGAAGATCTTGAATCTAGCTAGAGCTTCTGACTTATGTTTCAGAAACATTACCCAAGTCATTCTAGAGTAGTCATCTATAAATAAAATGAAGTACCTTTCTCCTGCAATGCTCTGTGTTCTCACTGGTCCACATAAATCTGTATGACTTATCTCCAATGGTTGAGTAGTGTGGTATTCCTTAGGCTTGAATGATGTTCTTGTCTGCTTCCCCTTCTAACAAGATGCACATATATCATTGGAAGGCTTTTTCAATGAAGGAATGTCTCTTACAGCATTCTTGTTGGATATTTTTGACAGATTTTCAAAGCCAATATGTCCCAACCTTCTATGCCATAGCCATGTTTCCTCTTCTTGACTCATCATACAGTTCTCTTCAAAATCTTCAGACAAAATATAAAGATTTCTAGAAGTTCTTTTTCCTGATGCCATCAACTTTCCACTGTCAGACTTTCAAATCTCACATCCTTGATCATTAAAAATCACTTTGTGACCCCTATCACAAATCTGACTGACACTCAATAAGTTATGTTTCAAACCTGAAACATAGAGGACATCACGGGATGTTATATTTCCATTATTGAGACTGATACTTCCCTTTCCAACTATCTTGGCGCCATCATTGTTGCCAAATTTAACTAAACCTCCTTCATAATGCTGAAGCTTCTGAAGCCTTTTACTGTCTCCAGTCATGTGACTAGAACACCCACTGTCAAGAATCCATGGTGTAGAGTTGTTTTGTGCTTTAAAAGATGTCTGCACAACCAAAGAGTTGTCTCTTTCTGTTCTGTCCCTCTGAACCCAAACTTTCTTCTGTGATGATGCCTTCTCAACATGTTTCTGCTTTGGAACCTCTCTTCTTGTTCTGCTATGCTGTCTCTGTAAAGGTGGCATAGGGAGAAAGATGGTTCTACAATTTCTTGCTACATGCCCAAAGTTGTGACAGTTGTAACACTCAACAAACTTTTCTTCAAGGGGAGCAAATTGATTTCTACTCTCAAATTTTACATCTCTTATGTTGAATTTGCATGTAGCAATTTTATGTCCAAAGTTGTTACATCTGTAGCAGTTACCCTGAAAATAAGGTTTTGACCTTGCAGTTGTCATGTATCTCATCTGTCTCTGTGGTGCACTGGAATAGTTTTCTCTGTAGAAATTGTCATACTCCATTCTCTTGCCTTGCCATGCATTTTGTCTTGGCCTTGCATAGTTAGTCTTAGGAAGAGAAATTTTGTTTCCACCTTGACAATGAACTATAGGGTCCTTACCCTTTTCATTTTCCTTTACAAAAGATATGGGCCCTTTTCCCTTTGAATTGGCAATTTTTGATGTCTCTCCTTTATCAAAACCAAGGCCAAACTTGATGTGGGAAGGTACTTGAGCATTGATAATCCTGTCAAGCTTGTTACTACTAGGATGCACTGAAGTAGAATTATTTAAATCTTCATGTTGAGATAATTTTTGTTGTCTCTCAACCTCTTCTTTTTCATACTCTGCTACTTTTGTCTTTAGAAGAGTAAAATCATTCTCAAATTCTTCAAATCGTTCAACCATAGGAAGTTGTTCTTCAAGTTGAACTTACAAACTTGCATTCTCATTCAACACCATGGAGTATTCTACAGATGTCTATTTAAGCTGAGTATTGAGATTTTCTATAATTTTCTTGGACTCTTCATATTGAGCTTTCAGTTCTTGAATTACTTGCTTTTGCTTTTTAGCTTCTTGAGAGGCAAGCTTGTTATGCTTTCTTTCCTTCTTAAGCTCCTTCATGGCTGTAACAAGTTCTTCCTCAAAATTTATCTCACCCTCTTCATCACTGCTTGAAAAATTATCTTCCTTGTCTCTCTCTTCATCACCACTTGAGATAGAATTCATAATTTTTCCTTTATCTGTGATCTTCTCTTGAGCTTCAATGTAAATCATAAACAGAGCCTCACTAGGCTCATCTTCAGAGATTTCATCAGAGTCATCATCTGAAGTTTCAGTGCTTCTCTTAGAGATAAAACTCCTTTTGCTGGACTTGTTTTTCTTGAAGTTATAATTTTTCTTTCCTTTAAACTTGCTTTTTCTATCTTCTTCATCATCACTGTCAAACTTACTCTTCATGGGGCATTTTGCAGCAAAATGTCCAACCTTGCCACAGTTGAAACATTTGAAAGGAAGCTTGTTCTTGTATTTACCTGTACCCTTCTTTAATTTTCTAGTGAAATGAGTTGTGGCCTCATCTTCACTTTCTTCATCATTTTATTTTTCAAAAATTTTCAGCTTCTTCATAGCCTTGAAAGCTACTTGCTTGTCTCCAGTAGTTCCAGGGTCTATTCTCATCTCAAAAGCTGTCAATGCACCATGTATTTCATCTATGGTGACTTCATCCAAATCCTTAGTTTCTTCAAGAGAAGAAACCTTTGATTCATACTTGGATGTGAGAGACCGCAATATTTTCTGACAAACAACAGAATATTTTAAATCTTCATCCAGTCCTCTGATAGAGTTAACCACTTCATTCACTCTGTTCATATACTGATCAACAGTTTCATCTTCATTCATTTTTAGGTTTTCGAACTGAGCCCTGAATGTTTACAATTTCACTTTCTTGATCTTCTTGTCTCCTTCATAGATGTTTATTAGTCTATCCCAGACCTCTTTTGCAGTCTTGCAATCCATGACCTTGGACAATTCACTGTTGGTCAGACCACCTTGAATGGCATTGAGTGTCTTTCTGTTATTTTCAAAATTCTTTTTGTCTGTTGCACTAGGAGCAACTGTATCATGTGGAGTGTAGCCAAATTCAACTACAGCCCAAACATCAAATCCAAGTGATCCCACATATATCTCCATTCGCCTTTTCCAAAACACAAAGTCTGTACCATCGAACAATGGGGGTTTATGTGAACCTTCCCCTGGTGCCATTGCTACCCTCTAATCTCTCAGATGCTGATTTAGTTTTCACTGAGCCTGGTGTTGTGATACCAATTGATGGACCTTGAATGACACTGAGAGGGGGGGTGAATCAGTGTGAATACTTTTTCCTTGATATTTCTTTGTTGCCCAGTGCTTATGATGAACCAGACTGTCCCACATACAATCGTATGCAAATCTACCTCGCAACCACACAGTGGCCAGGTCTACCGGATTTGCACACCCATCCTGTAATTCATTCCACGCACTTCACAAAGTACATAATTAAAATAAACCACAACACAGAAGGATTACGTGGTTCACCACCACAGTGAGTGATGGCTAATCCACGGAGTAATGCCCAATGGGCTCCATATTTACTCAATACTCAACTTTTAGCCCTTTACATGACAAGGATGCTCACCCTAAATTTTTTCAGCATAAAACTGAGAGGGCGTAACAACGCCAGTATTCAGACATAAAGCCAGTGTCCAGCACCCATTGAACACACCACAACTAAAATAATTTTTGGAGCTTATAATGATGTCCTACAATTAAATCCCAACCTAGCAAGGCATTCAATATTTTCTTCCTTTTTTTTTCTTTGCCTAATGCTAGCATACAATAGACTCCCATACAACGTAGGAATTCAACATTATCAACCTACTTTAGCATACAATGCATTAATTCGATAAAACAATAAGAGAGTTGAGAAAATCTCACAACCAATTTTTTTTGACAACTGACGACATTCCTCTTCTTCTGATAATCAGTTTATCCCTCGTCATATGCAACCAAGCTCCACCAGCCTTCAAAAACACATCAGTGTATCGACATCAGCACGAGCAGGGATGATGAATGATTGTCTTCAATTTCCAGAGTCAGAAAAACCAAAAACCATGAAGTTCTTCCCTCTTGCTTCAAAAACTCCCTTTTAGATCTGTTTTTCGCGGCCAGCAGGTTCTCCAACCATTCTCAATTGATAGAGAATGAAAAACCTAGCTCGGAGCAATTTGGATCGTCGTATTTGGCCACCAGATGGCCAAGTTATGAGGAAAACAAGTTCGGCCACTGAAAAAATTTGAAATGGAATCTTTAAGCTTCATTTGGTGCGCCTGCGAAGCACCGTAGCCACGCCCCGCCGCTTGGGTGTCGCGCTCTGATAGGCCGAAGAAAGAATCTGTATAATCGGCCGTCAGATCTCACTCAAAAAGGCGGGATCGAACCTGATCCCTCGGATCTGGATAATCCGCGTCTTCGAAAGTCGGCTTGAACAACAGCCGTTAGATCTGGATCCATAGTGTCGCGGCACCGTAGGCGCGTCACACTGGATAACGGCTCTACTTCCATGTGATGCGGCTCATGATTATGCACTGCGTCTGGCCAATCAGCTCATGCGCGGGAGTATCTGACGACTCCGCCTGAGAAACACCATAGCCCGCATTCACTAGAACCCTTGATTTAGAATCTACCATGCGTGGCTTCATTTAAACAGTCGATCTCGCATCTTTTTCATTTTTTCTTCCTAAAATACCCCTGAGAATTTAGAAAATGGCCTCTGTAACTTTTTACACTTTTGTTAAAAGTTTACAGAGACGATTTTCCAGAGAGGTTTTCTCTCTCCTGGAAAATCGTCGAACAGTTGGGGGAGGGCACGGCATGCGAGAGGGAATAGGCCAGTGCGCGCGGGCCTGTTGCCTGCGGGCCTGCTGCCTTGCATCATGGCTTGCAGGGCTTGTGGGCCTGCTGTGCTGCTGGCCAGCTTGTGGTGCCATGCGGCTGGCCTGCTGTGGTGCCATGCGGCTGGCCTACTGGGCTGGCTGCCTTGGCCCTCGGCCAGGCTGGCTTGATGGGTCCCACCTTCTCTCTCTTCTTTCTCTCTCCTCTTTCTCTCTCTTTTGATTCTCTCTCCTCTGTCATGCTTCACATCACCTGTAACAAAACTGCATCACCTGTTTCACTGCCATATCGCCTGTAGGGTCCGCAGACACTCTCTCTCATCAAACTTGACCCAGTTAGCCCAATTTGTCAACAATTACAATACAAAGACCAACAATTTCTGCACCAAACCCAAGAAGAAGAAATTCAAGACAGACTCTGAAACCATCTGCTGGTGTCACAGTGAAGGCCTCTCTAACCAGCAACCTAATTGCTCCATTTGTTGGGGGTAGTGTTACTGGCGATTTATGCGGCCAAAAAATCCGTCCTTCGTCGCTTTATCCGTCATCCATCTCCTCCGGTTTTCGTGGCAAGAGGGGGATCGTCACCATGGTAATTTGTTCGACTCCCAATTGCATCTGCATTGGTTTCGTTTCTTGGAATTGCTATCGAGGGTTTGGAATGATGGGAAGGACTTTTCTGATTAGTGCTCTGCATTTAAATGTCTGTAGAGTATAATTAGAGACAGTCATGGTGTTTACTTAATGGGTTTTTTTTATTTTTTATTTTATTCATGTATTTAGGATTTTATTTTACTGATAAATCGGTTAAAACACTGAACTTTTGTAGGGCGCACTAAGAGAGGATAATGCAATCTGGCATTCTTAACCTACATTCTAGTTGCCTATGGGACATTGAGCTTAGGTGTAACTACACGGAGCCATTTTCTGGTCAAAAGTGCAAATTATTTCGCAATGTATTTGACTCCCCTTTGCTGAAATTTAGAGGGCTCAGAAAATCATTGTCCTCTTCACTGATTAATTGGCGTTTTACACAAGTTTCCGTTGTCCATCCGAGATACTTACATTGAAGGTTGTATCGGTTACTGAACCAAGCACACTTTTTAAACTGAGCTTACTGTGTGCCATCTCCACTGCTTTGAAGCACTAATACTGCATGCATGTGATAGTGAAGATCTCCTCTGTATATGAACGCGCAAAACATGCTTATCCCATATCTACTGGAATACCCTTTTCCCTTTTATCCAAAAAGAGAGAAGTAAATGGGTAAACTTGTACTGCTGAATAACTCAACTATATCTTAGAAGATCCTCCTTTAAGTTGTCATTTTGATACAAAGCTTTACAATTAAACTGAAGAGGTCTTGTCCTCTTAACATTTCAAACCACAAAGTCTGCTTGGTCCTTCATACACCTAAGATAGGTTTAAAGGATTTTTTCTACTTCGAAGATTAATCAATAAACAAATTGATTTAAGATTCAAGATACAAAATTGCTTGTTGGTTGTGACACGGAAATGGGGCTCGTGGCCCTCTCCTGTTTCTCGTACCTTGTTTGATTTTTTTTTTTTTTTTAAATGAGCATAATTTGGATGAATTGAACCCTTTAACGTGGATGTATGAATTACGACATGTTTGTCCTCTACTTACAATGTATGTTTCCAATATGAACCTGACAAATTTGGATTTCAATTGTTCCATCTCTTGCTAGACCTTGCTAACTTTTTTTTTCTTTTCCTTTTTTTTTTCTTTTTCATTTTTTTTTAATATTTTGCACTTTGCCTCTATTTCAGTCTTACAAACTATTTCAATGTCACTGACATACTAAACTAAACCTGGGCAAAGGATTCCTAAACGGCCCATTTGGAGTGATCTGAAATGATAACTGTGTTTGAGCCATGTGGAGATCTCATATACTGGATTCAACCATTGGATAGGTAGAGCACCCAAAGGGTGCATGGGTGCTCTGAATCTCAAATTTCATAGTCTATCTCAGCAATATTACCCACTTTCTGGTGGATTTATTTCTGGCTGTCAAATCAGCATATGGTTGATTTAAGCTGATGTAGCAATTCCATGCAGTTGTATAGATAGAGTACTATGTATACTGGCTACCTGCCATGTTCCAAAGCCAAACTCAACGATATGATCCACTATATATTCAATGTTTTCCCTAGTTATCAAAATCTTGACCATGATTGACCTGTTGGACTTTCCAAATGGGTGAAAAGATTTTGGGATGTGCTTGTTGTCGAATCCGCAAGTGTACGGGTCGTGCAAATAATATAATGATAAGTCGAGTAACGTTTCCACAGGGAGAATGTTCAATTACCAAACCTAATTAATTCTCTCTATTATTTAGACAACTGAATTACCAAGATTAATAATTAATAAGCAGATTATGAAACCAAAGATAGGATTCGGACTTCCTCAATTGAATTATGCTTAACTAAACCAGACTTATTGAATAAATTTATGTTGATGCAACGATCAATTCCTTAAGATATTCTGTTATCTCTTTCAAGAATAACAAATTATGTCTGTATTAATCCTTCATCTACTTTCGTGTTTGCAGGATTCTAATACAAACTCATTACGTTCATTAGAATTTAAACAAAGATCACAATGGTTATCCCTTATTTCTAAGAAAATACTCAACCAATGACTGGTATTTTATGAACTAATATCATTCTTCTGCTTTCGCCCCCTCAATTGATACCTTGAGATATGCAATTAGTGATCAATTAATCACATGTAAAAAAAATATCAGATTGCATAAAACATAATCATTCAAAAGTTAAGGATTTAATCAACACAATTTCAATGAATCCATCCTAATCCTAGAATAAGAAATCTAGCAATTCAACAATTCTAAAATATAAACAAAGGGATCACAGAGAAAAGGGAAGAACTCGTAATGGGAATAGATGAAGCTTGAATCCAGGATTTCTATCTAGTCTTCTAGCTCCATCCCTCTCGAACTCTCCACCTCCAATGTGCCTTGTAGCCCCTTCTATGAACAGCTCATCTTGCTCTGTGTATTTTTCTTTTCTCCTTCTTCTTAATTTATAAGCTTATAGTCCCATAAAATCAGTCTTTTACAATCTTGCATCTTACCCAATTTGTTGGAGAATGCTGATTTTAAGGCAGATTTTGGTCAATTATCTTCCAAATCATTTAGGAATGTAACACCAAGCTTTGAGCTGTCTTGACACCTCTTATTTAGTCTTTATCTAATTCAAAAACCTACCAAATAACAAAAAATAACTAAGAATTAAATAAATTAATAAAATACTTAAAACATTAATTAAATTAAACTAAATGTCTAAGAAAAATTATAAAATTAAACTAAATATGATCAAGAATATGCTAATTAATTTCACGTATCAGGATGAAACTGACCACATGAGTCAAGAGTGAGGTGGACAATATTGCCACACCAAATTTGGCATCCAATTAATTCAAGCTGCCATGTGGCAGATTTTTGGACCATTTATATGTGCTTATTTTGATTGATCCACGTAAATGATATTTTCCCCCTGCCGCTGACCCTGCCCCAGAGCCTGCCCCTGCTTCTGACCCTGAATGAGCGCCTAGCGCGAAAACCCACGCAGTAGTTTGATTGCTTAGCCCTAAACTGAGAATTAGTACCACTTCATTAATAAAAAAAGTAATCGATTTCGGTCATTGTTTTTCTTATATGTTGCCCAAGCCTGTCTTTTGTCTATTTAGAATTTATTCATGTTTTGGAAGTCTATAATTTCCACTTATATTGATTAGGTCAATGTTGTCCATACTTTGTCATTTGGTCCTTATTGAAGTTGTCTTTCATTTTCTCATGCATAATCGTGCTGTTATTTGTTGCATGTAATATATGAATGTTGATTTATTTCTAATTGGCAGTTACTATTTGGTTTTCTACTGCCTCTGTGGGCATTACTATGAAAACAAGTCATTCCCTTTTTGAGAGGTAGTGCATGGGAGCAACCTCCTCCTGATCTGGCATCATACTTGTACAGGAATCGAATTGTATATTTGAATATTTCTCTTGTTCCTTCTGTCACAGAATTGATCCTAGCGGAATTTCTTCACCTTCAATATGAGGATGCCGAGAAGCCAATTTACCTATATATAAACTCCACAGGGACAACAAAGGTAAATGGTATGCTGTATTTTTCCCAATTTGATTGAAAACGCAACACACACACACACACTCACACTCACACTCTCCCTCTCACTTCCCTTCCACAAGTTCGTAAGCATCATCTAGTTGCACATAATTGATCCTTAAGATGGAACTAGTTGAAGCAAATACTACTAGAATGAAACTGTAAATGGTCTTATCGATGACAATGCATGCATTGACTTATGGGGCAGACAGAAGTTCATGTGTTGGCGCACCTGTTAGATAAGACAAGCATGTTGACATAGTTGGACACATCATTGAATGTGGCTGAGGAAAAGGACAAAGGAATCAAGAGGGATAGTAGGAAGAAGTAGAGGAAAAGGGTCAGGGGAACCTTAAAAATTAAATGGTTGAGGAGTGGGAAATAGACAAGAGAAGAGGAAAAGATGACCTTTACTGACAAACTCCAATGGAGATCCCTTAATTCCCCCTTCTCCATCTCACTCTTTCCACATCGTCTGATGCAGATAAGGTTGATAGATCTGCTGGTGGTGGGTTAAGAGTGACGATAAGAAAAAAATAGTGAGAGAAGGGGATGGAATGAACTAATAATTTGGTTTAGAGGTTGTTGCCTCTCTCTCTCTCTCTCTCTCTCCCCCCCCCCACCACAATGGCGTCTTTTTCCTAAAGCAAGCACTATTCTCTAGTTACTGTTCATGGATACGATTCACAGTCCCATCCCTTGATCATCACAGTAACCCGGAACTATTAAAGATGAGAGAGGAGAGGAGAGAGAAAAACAGAGAAAGGAAAGGCACCAGTCTCACATTAAAATAAACTAAATTTCCGTTCTTTCAATCGCGGGGGTGTGTGTTAAGCCTTGCTTATATTTATAAAAGGAAAAAAAGCAAAGTCTGGATAAACTAAAATACTTCCATACGAGCAAGTCATATAGGAGTATCCTAAACACGCTCAACTATTTGAATAGTAACTGAAAACAAACTTTTATCTGGTCTAGATATTAAGGATCTATATGGAACATTTCTATTCCAAAATAATAGTTCTAGGTCATAAATATTATTTTTTTTTTGTATTTCTATTTTTTTTTTTTTGTATTTCTATTATTTTTAAATACTTCTATGTTCTAGAATGTTGTATGGTAAAACTTAAAAAAATATATATATATATTTTTGTAGTTCTCTGTTATCTTCTAATTTTCATTGTTAGGTTAGGTATGAAACAGATACTACAACAAATGATTATGAGTTGCAACATAAAAACAACTGATCATGAAGTTTTTTTTATTTAATTTTATTTATTATTTTTTTTATAGATAAAAAGACCTTTTTATATTTCTGGTTGAAGGTGAGATGACGAAGGAGAAGAGATTTGGTTGGGTTTGTCGACTAAAACATTTTATCGGGCAAGGTTTTTAGTTTTCAGGAACAACTTTTTGCTGTTTCTCAAATGGGGCATGTGGACTTTTTTTTTTCTTGGTTCATTACCCAAAAAAAAGGCCATTCCATACAAGTTTTTAGCCAGATTTGTTTCAGAAAAAACGTAAAAACACTAGAAAATAGAAACAGTTTTTTAGAATGTTACCATACAGACCTAAATCCTATATTCCAGACAACTACTACATTAGAATAAGAAAGGATTCCCAAAGAAAGATCCATGGGTTGTTGGAAAAAAAGGTTCCTAAAATTCAAGAAGCTTGGAACCGCAAGCTATTAATCTCCGGCATCACTAGTTGTGTGAAGATACAAGTCCTATAAATCAAGAAATTATTTATCTACATGACAAATTCTTATCTCCTCTAGGCTGGATGTATATGGATTTTTATAATGCAACATAAATACTTAATTAAATAAAGAAACCAAGCTCCTAAAAACTAACCACAACTTGGTTAAACTAATCTACTTCCTAAGCTAATAGCTAGTGGGCCCATTACTAATACTAATTGTTAGAGTTAGCATTATGCTGTGGGTCTCAATTATCGGTGTTATATATGGTCTTTCTTCTATTAGTTATTTCCATTTATTGTAGTGGATTTGTTTCCACCATAGTTGCTTAGTTGTTTTTTTATTGGTTGGGTTTTATTTCCTAAGTTGTCTAGGCTTAGTTTCCTAATTGGTTTATAATTGTAATTAGGTAAGTTTCCTAAACTATTGTTTCTCCTCTTTGATTATAAATAAAAGAACCATAGGAAGAGGAGAACACACATTGATACATTGATTCTCTCTCCCTTTACTCTGTTCTCTATTCTCTCCATCTTTTTTTTCTTTCTATTTTGTTACTTGATATCAAAGTGGGAGCCATTTTGAGAATTGTTTAAGGTTTTCCATTGTGGTGTGCAGCCACTGTTGCATCTGGAATATTGAATGAAAACTTTGCTGCTGTTTTTTTCCATTGTGGTTTTCCTTGATCGGGTGCCACTGAATAGACTGTTGATTTGCTGGCTCTGTTACTTTGATCGAGATCTGTTTTACTGCTGCTTCACATCTAATCTGGTTTAGGTCTGGTTTCCCTTCTTGCTGCTTGGCAGTACTATTGGTTTAAGAAAAATTTCGTGGATCCCAGTTGATACAACCCCGAGATCTTGCATCCATTCTCTCGCTACGAATTCTTTGATCTGATTATAGTTTCGTACGGTTGCCTGTTTTCCGTTTGTTTTGGGAATTCAAAGTATTTGATAGAACTCCTCCTTTATACCCTGTTTTGTTTTTTATTTCCTTACTCGGCTCTGTTACTGGTGTCATTTTCCTGTTCTGGGCGGTAATCCCAGCCCACTGAAATCTCTCGATATCTCTCATCTCTCTCTTCCTTTCATTCTCAAGCTTTGGTTGTGGCCTTTCCTCTCATAAACGAACTAAATCCCCAAGGTCCAAGATCTGAAAATCATTCCTGTGTGAGGAACAAAACCTGCAACTCAAGCTGTCTCTCTCCCATGTCCGCCAGATCTGTTTCATGTCATTTGCATATGCTTTATGCTTGATTATCGGTACTGGTTTTAAGTGGGTTCAGTAGGGCTTCTTGTTACGATCTGATTCCCAAAATTTCGGATCAAATGGTGTCCCATCCGGAAGGTATTTGTTTTTCTGCCTCATTCTATTTGAAGGTTGAAGACAACCTTCAGGTCACGGTTGATCTGTTTTAACATTTTATTGTTTTTTTTTTTCCAGCTTTGCTCTTTTCTTTTTAAAGTAATTCTGTTTTGTTTTATTTTATCCCCATCATTCCTAGTTTGCCCTTTTTTTTTAAATAGAATGTCTGTTATATCTGAAGTCTTGTTTGTCATTCTCATAGTTTCATTCCTTGCTAGAAATTATCGATTTGCCCCTCTTTGGTAGAGTTTTTGAGATAATTACAGTTCTACCATTAGAGCTTGTTTGTTTTTTACCTAATTATTGAATTGGTCTTTTATTATCTTGGAGGGACCTAGATCACATAAGATTGGAATTTTGCATGGAATGATGGTTGTTTTTGCTCGTATATGGTGTATTTGGGTTTTTATTTGTTCCGTGACGAGGTGATGGGAGATTATTTTAGTGGGATCTTATTTATGGTTATTCTTGCTCATGGTTACTTTTGCTTATGGGTTTTATTGTGTTGCTCATCCTTTGAGATGTTGCTTATTGTTGTTGCAGTATGTTGGTTACATGCTTTATATTATTTGTCCACGTGGAATGCTCCACGTGAGGGGGAGATTTGAGATTACTTATCTGCTTTAATCATCAATTGAAGATTATTATTATTTGTTGGTTTGTGTCTATTCATGGAAGAGACACTTTTTTCTACCTTGCTCATGTTTAAGCCTATTGCTAGTTTGCTCATGCTGGAACTTACTATTACTATGCTCGTGGTGAGAGGCTACTATTATTGCCTACTACAATTGCATGTGATGCAACCTCTACTACCTGCTCTTACTATAGTTGCACGTGATGTATCGTCAGTATTAGTTACCACAATATAGTGTTTCCTTGAAAAGCTAGGACACGGGATAAGTAAGAAACTTTTATGTATTAGTGTAAAAGTTCGGATGAGTTGTATAATATACTCAACAAATCTTTAGTTCGAAGGGGCGTATAGTAGAATGATATATTTTTTTAAGCATGAGTTTGGCCGGTCGGGGTTTTGATGTTATCATGATTTCAATTTATGAATAGATTGATATTCGGTTTGGCTTAGGTGCTATTTCAGATTCCAACCAAGATCCACTATCATCCTTTCTCATGGGAGGCTCCTGTGATCATGGGAATTGGATGATGCTTACAATTTCACTTGATCCTACATAAAATTGAACCAATATTTGACTGTTTCCATTTTTATAGTTCAGACTCCTAACTGAACCTAAAAGTTATTTGTCATCAAACCGTCCTAGATATGAGTATAATGAGTTTTCTAATATACTTTTTGATAAGGAACAATTTTAGTAATAACAAAAGGAAGGCTACTCAGGCATAGCATACAACAGCAGCAACAATGAAAAAAGATACCAAGAAACAGCACTGTCTAGGCGAAGGACTACATGCTAGAATTAAAGCTCAAATACATGTGCTGTTTACCCACTGTAGCTTTGGTAACTCATAAACCAAACTGATAGCCAATCTCAAACACCACCTGCAAGATATAGTATCAGCCGATGATAGAATCTGTATAAGATGCAATCACCTCCACTCTGGATTTCCTTACATCCCTTTTCTCCATTTTTATATAAAAATATTACCATGCTTAGATTATTATTTGTAACTTTATGTTGAAATTTTATTTCTTTCTCTGTTTTAATTTTCTTAATTTTTTTTATTTTATTTGTTAAAACTTTTATTTTTATTTTGTTATTTATTATTTATTATTTATTATTTTACTTTATTTTTTGTGGCATATATATTAATTTTAAGGATGACGTCTTATAATTTATTTATATATGGTTTCAAGTCTCTAGATACATGGAGCTTATCTATTCTACTGCAAGTAGCCTTGTTAGTTTCTGTAGGCCATAACCTAGGTCAACGGGCTGATTCGGATCGGTTTCGGTCCGGGTCAAGTCAGTCTTGGACTTTTTAGGGGCAGCTTAAAACATGTCCAATAAGAGTTTAGGCTGGAGTAGGCTACACTGTACACGTTAGTTAATGGACCAGTTTGGTGTCGGTTTGTTATCAAGCTGGCTTAATGGACTCTTATTGATCCGTTATCGGTTCGGTTTCAGTTTACTATATGTATATGTAGTAAAAAAAAAAAGTTTGATTAATGGGCTCTATTGGGCCATTATCGGGCTGGTTTGGTTTCGGTGTTGGTTTCCTACATGGATATTTAATAAAATGTTGATTTAATGGACTCTCATCGGTCCATTATTGGACTGGTTCGGTTCTTATTGGTCCGATTCAGTTTGGGATTATCAATTGGTTCGGTCTGATTTTAAATTTTCATCGGATTCTAAAAATACGATCCAAATCCTGTCCAATAAGGTCTTACTGTTGATCAATGATTGAACGCATGCTTTTGAAACCTGACTTCATATAATTGTTTTATTTTCATTTCAAGGTTAATCTCTACTCAAAGCATATAGGAAAACCACCTGAGCAGATCGAAGAGGATACCAGGCGTCCTAAATATTTCAGTCCTAGTGAGGCAGTTGAGTATGGTATCATTGATAAGGTATGATTGGTGAAACTTAGATTATTATCTTTTACTCTTGCTACATAAGAGGTACCTAATCCCTTAATTCTCAGGTACTGTACAATGAAAGAGGCACTGAAGATCGTGGGGTTGTTTCTGACCTGAAAAGGGCACAGCTTATTTAAGTGTATGTGAACTCAGCGGGACAGTACTAATGCGGAGACGATTGCATCTTTGATGGTTTGCAGTTGCAAGTCATGGTCTGACTTGGAGAAACTGAAGGCTGAACTGTATCATTGTGTGATAAATTAAACAGTTTCAATTGTTGGTAATTTTATCCAGTGTTCCTTGGTGCTCCTTTTTGCTGGGTTATGTGTTGATGCAGTCTTCCTTCAATACTGTTGAACCATCTTGACAACAAGCCAACTGTAAATCAATAGAATTAATCCTTTGATAACAGGATTTATCAAATTGCTTGTAATCTTGTGTTTATTACTATAAAGAGCATCTGTCATGCCCCTTTTGGGCCTTCAAATGAACTGTCTACATATCAGAGCAGTTGCCTTACCATCTCATGCCTACAGTCACAGCAGTTCCTGTTCTTAACTGACCAACAGGATGATGATGTTGAGGACCAGTTAGTAATGGAAGAGAAAGATAATGGATTGTTCTTTTTATTGACAAATCTCCTATATTATTATTACTTTCTGCAGAGGTAATGAAGGCAGTGATGTCTCTATACGGGCTAATATTTTATACAGCTACAATTGTTAGATTTATGTGGGCTTAATTAATTATCTAAACTAGTTAATTCAGTGGGAGTCTGATTGACACGATATAACCGGTTTGGTTTGGTTCGTCACACGGTATGAGATAGGTTAGGTAACCCTAATTCTATTATGGGAAGGGTTTTAGGGTTACATCTGTATTCTATAAATACAGGGTTAGAGTCCCCACAGTCATGGTTAATCAGTTCTCTGCACCCATTAGCAAGAGACGTCAGGATATCCTCTGGAGGCTGTGGAAGCTCAGAAGTTGAAGGATTTCGATCAAAGCTTGGAGCGTCGTGGAATGTATGAAAATTAATCTCTTCACAGACAGGTATGTCTTTATATTCATTATTTATGGTTTCTCTATTGTGTTCTAGGGTTATTGTATGGATGGAGAATGGGTTTCTTGGAAACCTTAAACTAATAATATTCTAACAGTTGGTATCAGAGCCAACCATATAGACCTAGAATCGATGGAGATCGATTATAAAGACTGATGATTAATGGTTAAATTGAAAGATAAATTTTCTCAAGTTTTGGATCGAATCTCGATCAGATCTGTTGGAGTTTTCCAAAGATGAAAATTTTTTCGACAGACAAAATAAGTCAAGTTATATACCGTTGGAAAGGCCTCGAAGAGACGGAGCCCGCGACAAAAAAATCGCCGGCATCGGACGCGCCGACAATCACCGGCGGAATCCGCGAGTGGATCTCACTCGCGGGTGGGAAGAAAAAAAAAAACTTCTGGCGGCGTTGAACCGGTCATCGCCGGGTCAACTCGGAAACCCTAACGGGTTGACAAAAAAAAAAAAAAAAAAAAAAAAAAAAAATTTTGCGGCGCCGATTCTTCGCCGAGCTAACTCGACTTGAATCGGAAACCCTAGCCTACACTTGGGCCAAGCCAAGCCGAGTTAGCTGGCCCGGCTAAACTAGAGCTGGTCCAGCCCAAGTTTAAGGCCAGCCCAGTCCAGCGGGTTGAACCGACAATCCAAATAACCCGACCCACCGACCCATATATTTGAACCGGTAACTCGGGTTTTGACCCGTTTACCCATTTGGTTGGACCGGGTGCCGGTGGTTGAACCTTTGGTCCAGACCGTGGTTCGGTCTGCCCCAGGCCATGTGGTTCGGCCTGGACCAAAGTAATAGTAAAAAAAAAATGTGGAGAATAAAAAGGGTATATTCGGTTCGGTTTTGAGAGAACCAAACTGATTTTGGTTAGACCGAACCGAACCGAGCCAAACCGACCCAGACAGAATTTTTCTATAAGGGTCTGTTTGGCATTTGGTTTTGATAAAAGAACATTAAACAGTGATTCTGGGAGCTAGGAATGTCGGATTGACCTCCGGTTTATTTCGTTGGACTCCATTTTTAATGCTCTTCAATCTGGTATATATTTTGGTACATTTTGATGCATTGAAAAATATGTTATTATGGAAAAATGCCCTATGGGAACTCGATTTGCAATGTTTTTGCTGATTTTTCTTAAAGTTATTGTACAAAATTGATTGGTTGAGCTAATGTGTATGTTCATATGAATGTTTAGACTTGTAAAATTATATTTTAAAGCATTCATGGTTAAATAAATATCCCATATAAGCTGTAGTTTAGGATTTGTTCATATCATGGTGGAACTTGGTGTGACCACCAAAGTGGCAACCTTGTTTTATTATGATGTGTTCAAATTCTACAATATATGTTTGTAAATGTTTCAGTTTTGATAATGTTCACCCAAAGGTGGCATTGTCCAAGTTTATTCAAATTATGATTTATAGCTATTGTGTAAGGATTATGGTGTGACCACCAAAGTGGCAACCTTAGTTCTATCATAATATGCTCAAATCTAGCAATTATGTATTTACAAACTACTGTAAGAAAATATAGTGTTCACACAAAAGTGACACTAACATAAACTCTCACTTTTATGGATGCAGCAAAAAATGACACTGTCCACCCAAAGGTGGCATTGTCAAAGAAAATAAATAACTCATGTACATGGTTGAAGGATTGTGGCTTTAGGGGTCTTCATCCACCCAAAGGTGGTGAGATTTTCGAAAGTCATTATCTCTTCACAGTTATTGTACAGATATTGAGAGGACCAGTGCACATATTGTCCCAAAGGATGTGTGTGTAGTTCGGTTGACTTTTCAAAGATATTAATTAGCTTGCACATGTTATGTATATATATTCTTGCTAAGCTAATTTTATTTGGTATTAATCGTAGACTTACAATTATTTACATTGTTGTGGACATGTAATGCTTAAATACCTTAAGATGCCTGTCTTTGGCTGTCAGTTTTATGAATTGACATGGAAACTGAAAACAAGTCTAGGATTGTTTAACCTAGATGTACTCAATAGAAAATTGTATTATGATCCTTAGGGTGTTCAATCCTTAAGATCAAGTAAAGCAATGTTCAGATGAGAAACATTAAAAAAAAAAAAAAAGATATTTCTTGAGAAATCCAAATAAAGATTTGATTTTTCAAGAAGGGGTAGAGAGATGTTTTATTTCTCAAGTCCATTAGTATCAATTTTTGATGATAAGAGATGGTATTTGAAATGTGAGGAAATACAAGGTAGAGCTGTTAAGTATTAATGATAAGCTCAAGGATAAGTGAATATTTGTAGGTTCATTAAAAACCTATGTAGGTGACATTTTAGACTTTTCACTTCCTCACAAGAATTGTATAGTCAGATCCTAGTGACCTATAGTACTAAAAAATATAGTGCATAATATATACCCAGACAAATGCAAGTTGTAAAAGGGATAGGAAAATCCATAGAAAGAAAATATTTTTTCATGGAATAGTCAGAAATTTTATGACAAAGAATTAGACATTAAGAAACTACAAGATTATATGGATCTAAGTAGAATAAAATTCTTGTAGAGTGACTCAGAAGGGACATGTAAAGAAAGATTTATATAGCTGGACAACTTAAGTGAAGAATTATGAAACTTCTGAGCAAGAAGGTACAGTATATTGGATACTTAAGCATTAATTGTAATCTGAACCAATAGAAGTATAAAAATCTTTAATTTATTATATCTTTAGAAGTTAAATTAAATATTGTAATCTTCCACCTTGGTCATAAGGATTTATGACTGTTGTCCAAAGAAAGATTAGAAAGAATAATATTCAGAAATTCTCCTTCCAAGGTTTATTACATGTATATATGTGAGAATTATTTGAAAAGAGAAGATGATAAGATTAAAGTAAGTGAAGGTTATTCACAACAAAGATTTATTTGTCTTGGTGGACATTGAAATTTCATTTAGGACTTCTTGTCAGTCTATGGTTGTTTTTCCAAATAATGAAAATTAAGGTGGAAAAACTTTTATTAAAAGAACTAAAACTATTGGATCTGAATGAGAGAGTTTTGGGAGACCATGTGATACTGGTTTATTCCCTGATAAATTTAAGCAAGTGTTTGTAAAAACCTAAGAATGTATTTGATCCTGTAAGGAAAGAATTGATATTGCAGCCTATATTATTAATAGAGTGCTAGTTAGTCAGTTTTCAGTTTCAGTTTCAGTTTAAGTTATCTTCTTGTTATGAGACTGTAGAACTGACATGATTTCATAACACTCGTATGAGAGTGATTATTTTAGGACATTGAGTTGTCATATTATGAGATGTCAAAATAGACTCAAGAAACTTAAAGTTTTGATGAGACC
Source organism: Protea cynaroides (assembly GCA_028583415.1). NCBI lineage: Eukaryota > Viridiplantae > Streptophyta > Magnoliopsida > Proteales > Proteaceae > Protea > Protea cynaroides. Next base: position 76,613,072 of record CM053275.1, read on the forward strand.
ACATGGAAATGGATGTGAAGTAATCAGTTGAGATAACAGAAATGATACTAGAGTGTAATGAAATGATTATAGAAATATTCATTAAGATCGATGCTTCAGCCATAGTAGCAGAGCCAGATGAGGCAAAAGAAGAGATATACTGGACCATGTAAATCTGTGATTTCATCCAATCACATGTTGTACTTCAAAATAGATGTTTTTGGTGATGGACAAAAATGAAGATCCTAATGATTTTGAGCAAGTTATTAGTAATGAAATTATTCTTGAATGTTTAATGATCATAAGGGATGTGTTGTTGTCTATGAACAATAACGAGACTTGGAATTTATGCTTTTGTCAATGAGTGGTGTACTCATAGGCTAAAAATGAATATACAGCAAATTGTGTGATTCCAGTGGGAGAATTGATTGCCACAAAGTAAAATTTATAGCAAAGTGGAATCACACAAAGGGAAGAGAAAGAGAACTTCAAATTTTGAGGTTTATTTTGGAGTTGCATCAGGTAGATGTAAAGATCGTTTTAATCAAAGAAAATGTTTATATATTTTAATCACAAGGTTTTGTGGTAAGGATAAAGAAGATATGTTTTGTAGACTTATAAAGTCAATCTGTAGATTAAATAGGTATCTGGATAATAGAATTTAAAATTTGACAGGGTTGTATCTTCTTTCAATCTTGTTGAGATTGTCATTGACCATTGTATATATATCTATAGGTCAGTGGGAGTGGATTCACTTCCTTGTCATGTGTGTTGATGGTTTTCATTAGTCTGTAGTGACATGGTTTACTAGTTGAACAATGTTTTTCTGTCTGATAACTTCGACATGTAAAATTGTATGAGAAAATACCTTTGTACCTGAAATTGAGTTTGCTCGTGATAGGAAAAATAAAATTCTGGATTTATTTCAAAGTATAAATACTGTTCGTGTTTTCGAATGGTTCAGTATGCATGTATAACTAGTAAGTTGTGGATGCTAAGATCAGTAAAGGAGATAAATTGACAGAATTGTAAGCAAAGAATGAGACTGAGTGTTAGCATCTATAATGCAGTAAAGAGCTTGATATATGTTTAAGGTTGTAATATTTTCATATAGCCTTTTCATTGAGTGTCATAGGATGTTTTCAGTTGGATGCTGGTATAGCTTATTGGACAATGGGGAAAAGGAAGGTCATGCATTATATGCAGAGGACCAAAGATCATATATTCATTTATAAAAGTAGTGACACTCTAGGCTATTTTGATGTAATTTATAATGATTGTATTGATGACAAGAAATCAACTTCAAGGTTCATTGTCATGGTGATAGGGTTTTGTAACTCTAAGTAAAGATAACAAGCTAGATATCTTGTGTGAAAATTTATTCTCTAATTTGGAGATTGTAGACTCCACCTTTAAACCTATTGAGATGTGTTCTAACAGTGGTTCAACTGTGTTCTTCTCAAAGAATAATAAGAAATATAGTATTTCACAACATTATAGAGATCAAATCTCTTCAAGTAAGAAAGATGTCAAAAGATTTTATATCGTCGTAGATTCTCAGACGAAGGTTTGTCAGTGGGAGTCTTTAAGGGACGGTATGTCCAATATAAGAATGGCTGAAAACAAATAATTTTATTAGAGACTTAAGTGACCAAAGATCTGGGAATCAGTGGGAGTCTCTAGTTATGCTTAATCAGTGGGAGACTCTTTATGTTTATACTTGTGTTTTCATATTGCTTACTGTGCTTGATTGTATTGCTCATGGTTTGATGGTACAGTTTTTGTAACTATGATTTTGTTTACATTAGCATTTGCGTTATTGCTATTTTGCATACATAGTTATGTGTTTGACATGTTGTAGATATGAGGCAGTATTTAGTCAAAGTTTCAAGGCAGTATTTAGCCAAAGTTTCAAGGCAGTATTCAGCCAGATATATAAGCCAGTATTCAGCCAAGATAAGAGGTGGTATTCAGCCATACAAATAATGACGGTAAGTCAAAGTCTGGTATTAATCCAAGCTAGAGGCGGCTTGCCATGAAAGGATAATATCAAAGAATAAAGGCGGTGTCTAGCCAAAGTATGGTATTATAATTCTGGAATATTTAAATACCATGTTAAGTTGCCCATAAAGGTTTTGGGGCACTTTGATTAAGGTTTTTTTAATCAAGTTTTGGACTCGCATGAAAGTTTACTTTCATGCATTATCTCAGGCGATTCATGTATTGAGTAGACCTCTGTTGTGGCTGACAGAAATTTATACACCATACGTTAAGGTGTATTATTCGCTGTTGCTCGCATTGGAAAGCTTAATGGATGTTTCAAAGTTAGTGACGATTTAGTATGTTGGATTTTGTGGCCACACTGGTTGACGATAGTTTTGTAATTAATATAGCCCAAGTGGGAGATTGTTAGATTTATGTGGGCTTAATTAATTACCTAAACTAGTTAATTCAGTGGGAGTCTGATTGACACGGTATAACCGGTTTGGTTTGGTTCGTCACACGATATGAGATAGGTTTGGTAACCCTAATTCTATTGTGGGAAGGGTTTTAGGGTTACATTTGTATTCTATAAATACAGGGTTAGAGTCCCCACAGCCACGGTTAATCAGTTCTCTGCACCCATTAGCAAGAGACGTTAGGATATCCTCTGGAGGCTGTGGAAGACTGTAGCCGAAGGATTTCGATCAAAGCTTGGAGCGTCATGGAGCGTATGGAAATTAATCTCTTCACAGACAGGTATGTCTTTATATTCATTGTTTATGGTTTCTCTATTCTGTTCTAGGACTATTGTATGGATGGAGAATGAGTTTCTTGGAAACCCTAAACTAATAATATTCTAACAACAATAGCTTCAGCTAAGCATGCTTCTAAGAATCAGTATCTGATCGGCTGATCTGGTACGTATTTGCTGTGTAATGGATCAGATTGATCCCCAGATCCGATCCGTTTCATTTTTTAAAAATTATACTTTATGACATGTGTCAATTATCTAGATTGCATGGTTGCCATGTTTGAACCATCTATGGTTTATATATATATGAAAAACAATTCCAACCCGATACAAGAATATGCTGAATGATGTACTCAAATTTTATCAATATTATTTTAAGCTAGACCAGATATAAGCCCGAAATAGAAAGAAACAGGTTGTGGGGCCCAAAATGGGAAGGATATTTTTAGGAACTCTTAACCACATGACTAACAGGACCCATGAATTGGATGGCCGATATATGTGGTCACCTACACCAATCATGAACTTCTGCTCATGTATCAACATCAGTATCAAAACATCACTGTAAATGATTGAGGAAATGTGGGAACCACCTCTAGGCTTTGGAGGAATGGCACCGGTTCTGGTGAATGCTACCAGGCACCAGGCCTCAGACCCCAGGTCCATCTCTACCTAATGATGCTGTTGAAGAAGGATCAATTGAAATTTTGAAATCTTCAGCGTCAGCTGGCCTTTGATAAAATCAAGACACATTAAATGAATCCTCTAGTCTTGGCTCCGCTAGTGCCCAATAGGTCGTTGTTGCTTTATTTGACGATTTTGGATGGTTCTATGGGTTCAATGATTGTCCAACATGATTCAAATAAATATACGGAAAGAATCATCTATTACTTGAGCAAAAGGTTTCTTGGTTTTGAGGCATGCTACACATCTCTTGAGAGGACATGTATTCCTCTAGTCTACACACCCAATCATTTTGATCATTAGGATGGATCCTTTGAAATATTTGTTTGAGAAACCAGTTTTGACTGGAAGAATGACGCGATAACTACTATTGTTATTTGAGTTTGATATTAACTACAGTAGTTGTAAGACTCACACTCTGGAAACTCAGTCTAACCTAAGTTTTGCATCGTGACAGGTCTTCCAATCATAACCAGATCAGAAGATAAGGCCAAATGATGAACCATAAAATCCAGGTATGAGAAATGAACGATTTAGACCAAGTTTGCACATACCGGTCTGACATACCGGTTGGACTATTCATTCGACCGGTATGTCCAGGCAGTATGTGTGTTCAGGTGGAAACAGACTCCAGTGGGTCCCACACTCCGAATTTGATTCCTAGAGACCTTCTATACGTAGGAAGCCCTCCTAGACTAGTATTCCACTCTATAAATAGACCCCTTCTTCCCCTTTAGATCCCTTTCACTGAATCTCAAATCCTAGAGCCGTCTGGAAGGAGATATGAGAAGGAGCAAAGAGGAAAGGAAGCTTTGCAAGAGGGGATTCCGTTGGGAGGAGAGCACCACCATTCAGGGAATACCTGTAAGTGTTGTATCTCTGTAGGAAGGTTTGGTTGTGGATCAATGCCGTGAAACGGCGAATTGATTCGAAACCCTAGTTTCTGTAAAACCCTAAATCTCTGTGAAATTTATTCTAAGAAGGATGGGAACACTGTTCTATGATTTCAAACGAAGATTTACCTAAAACTAAGTGACCTAACGTGTACCTTGACTGTAGAATGGTGTAGGAAAAACCCTAGAAACCAAGTCGAGGACCTACGGGTCATGTGACAGGTATGGTGCGACAGGTATATCAAATTTCACCCAGTAAAGTCTGAAAATTTTAATTTTATTCTATCCTTTCCATTGATGATTTAATTCCCTACCATGCTTCATTTTAGACTGAGTAATATTGTTTTGACTCATAATCTTAACTTGTCTCATGTGTGCTTCAATATTTTCAGATACTTTTAAGATTTAGTAGTCTACAATGGCTGGGGGAAATGGTCGCAAAACTCCTCACAGACATCGTCACTCAAGGGGACCTCCTAGTGATAGGAATGTGAGAACTGAGAACCTCGAAGAAAATGTAGGGGTGGACCATGTGGATGGGAAAAACCTATCCATTGGGAGTGAGAACCAAGTGGGAAGCAATGAAGAAGCCCCAGTGCATCACACCCAGAACTCACTGCCACACCCTCCTCTTCATAGGGACTCTAATACAGTGATGATCACTGTGGTCCAGCAAATGGAGGCTCAACAAAAGAAATTCCTTGATGAGATGCTGAAGATGTTCAGGCCACCTAGGCCTGCACCCACAAATGTGTTACCAGAAACTACTGAGAATGTGGATATAGTACAGGTGAGCAGTAATATAGCTGTTGAGGGACAACAATAGCAAGCACAGCAACACACAGTGTTTCCTCAGCAATTTGCTACAACATCCACACCTAGCCAGTATCAGGGTGGATACGCATACCCGTCACAATGGTATGGACATGCGTCATATGGGCAGAGCAGTCTCTCCAAAGTGGTGGATGGATTTCTGAAGTTGAAGCCACCAACCTTTACAGGGAAGCCTGGGAAACCATTGTGGCCAGCACAGTGGATAGTTGAGATGGAAAAAGACTTTCGACTGCTAGGGTGTTCGGATGAGGAGAAGGTGTTGTATGTCACCCATATGTTGAAGGAAGACACCAGTGGTTGGTGGAACTCTACCAGAGAATATCTGGAGACCAAGCATGGCGTAATAACTTGGGCTATATTTAAAGAAGCCTTCTTCGAGAAATATTTCCCAAGAAATTTCTGTTATCAGATGGAGAAGGAATTTCTCTGTGTGCAGCAGTCTCAGATGTCGGTGGAGGCTTATCAGCAGAAGTATGGGGAGCTATTCATTTTTGCTTCAACGAGTATGCAAGAAGAGGAAACTAAGGCCCGTCATTTCACCATGGGTCTAAGAGGGGTTATACATGAACAAGTGTTGGGGCAAGGACTGAAGGTTTACAATGAAGCTGTACAGGAGGCTCGAGTTATCGAGTTAAGTCAGAGGGATAATTTTTTATCACAGAACAGAGGCTTAAAGAGGCCAAACCCTAAAACACAGAGTGGAGGAAACAATAGGCCCTTCCATTTTTTCAGGCCACAAACTACTACTGTGTTACACAAGTTTGTTCTTGCAGTGATGCCATAGGTAGCTGGACAAGCGGCTAATGTCAAGTGCTATAACTGCCAATTGACGGGACATTATGCCAGAACCTGTCCATAGCCAAAGAAGTAGGTACATCAAGGTAAGGTGTACGCTGTTACCACTGAAGAAGCAGCTGCATCACCCAATGTGGTCACAGGTGCGGACTTAAACCCTTTTTCTTTGTTACAACATTATTTGTATGAGCATATAGACCAAGGGCTAAATAAAATCCTCAAGTATGGTAAACATAGCAGGGGTACCCGCTAGAGTCCACTTTGACTCAGGGGCCACCAATTCCTTTGTATCAATATCCTTTGGTAAAGAACTAGACCTACCCGCCAAGATTTTAGACCCAAGCTTGTTAGTTCAATCCCCTATGGAAATGGAAGTGGTGCTAAAAGAGTATTATGGACCATGCCCAGTGCATATTGAGGGACGGGATTTGGAAGCAAATTTAGTTCAACTCAAGATGTCAGACTTTGACGTCATCTTGTGGATGGAGTAGTTATCCCAGCACTCAACAAACCTATTTTGTGTTGAGAAGAAGATCTCTTTCAGGAACAGCGAGGATAAGGAGTTCAACTTCAAAGGAAGTAAGTTGCCTAGAAAGCAAAAGCTTATCCTCTCTGCCCTTAAAGCAAAGAGATGCCTAGAGAAGGGAGGAGTTGGATACCTCATGTATGTTGTAGATGTAACCGCTGAGTTGCCAAAGATGGGTGATATTGAGGAAGTGCTGGAGTTTCTCGATGTATTTTCGAAAGACCTACCCCGATTACCACCAGATAGGAAGACCGAGTTTGTAATAGACCTTCTGCCAGGGGTAGCACCAGTGTCTAAGACACCTTATAGAATAGCTCCTATGGAATTGAAGGAGTTGAAGACCCAGTTACAAGAGTTATTGGACAAGGGGTTCATAAGGCCGAGTATATCGCCTTGGGGAGCACCTATACTATTTGTTAAGAAGAAAGATGGTAGCGTACGTCTATATATGGACTACCAAGAATTAAACAAGCTCACCATCAAGAACAAATACCCACTACCTAAATCAATGATTTGTTCGATCAATTGCAAGGTTCAAGTGTTTTCTCAAAGATTGATCTTAGGTCAGGGTATCATCAATTCAAGATCAAGGATGTGGACATTCCTAAGACGGCTTTCAGGACAAGGTATGGACACTATGAGTTCCTTGTGATGTCATTTGGATTAACCAATGTCCCTGCATCGTTTATGGAACTGATGAACCTAGTGTTTCATGATATGTTGGACACATTGGTCATCGTATTCATAGATGACATATCGACCTACTCCAAGGACAAGGAGGCGCACACCACACACTTGAGAGCAACTTTGCAGAGATTGAGAAACGATAAGCTTTATGCAAAATTCAAGAAATGTGAATTTTGGCTCAAGGAGGTCGCTTTCTTGGGTCATGTGGTATTTACAGAAGGAATTAAAGTGGATCCTAGTAATATAGCGATGATTGTAGGATGGGAAGCACTGAAGAAAGTTTCTAAAGGTCGTAGTTTCTTGGGATTGGTCTGTTGTTACAGAAGATTTGTAGAGAACTATTCTAGAATTGCTGTACCACTCACTAAGCTGACCAAGAAGGGTGAGAAATTCATCTAGACTGCTAAATGTGAATAATGTTTCCAGACTCTGAAGTCAAAGATGATCTCTGTACTCATTTTATCTATTCCAACACCGTGACTGCCATTCACTTTATACATAGATGCCTCCGGCTTGGGGCTAGGGTGTGTGCTAATACAAGGAGTAATGTGATAGCTTATTCTTCGAGACAATTGAAGGAGCATGAGAAGAATTATCCTACGCATGACTTAGAGTTGACTGTGGTAGTCTATGCTGTAAGGACAAAGGATCTCGTCCCATCTCTGATGGACGGTAATGATTTGGAGTTGCCACCTAAATTAAGGTCTAGGACCTATAAAATGTAGTCTCATCATAAGAAAAAACTTCTATTGACTCATTTGACCCAATATATTGGCTTTGATCTATCAGAGAATGGGTAAGCATTCAAGGTACAGTTTGAGAAGGTGTTAGGCATCCAAAGCTGTCCGATCCAAAATTTGGCTTCCTATGTAAGACCCGTGTCAATCTAACCCGGTCTTACCACCTTGAACCAGGTTTACCCATTATGGTCGAGTCAAATGGACCAAGGGCGTGAAGGAGATCGAGATCCCAGGTATTAAATCGACCCAAAAAGACTTAAAATAGGGGAAGGGTCGCATACCCATCTAAGCAGGGTCGGACCTCCCAAAATAGAAAGTCAGACCCTCAGTTTTGAAGGGAGGGTCGGACAGCTTAAGACCCTAGGGTCGACGGGATCATCGACCCTCCCATCGACCCTCGGTTACCGCAGAATATAGAAATTTGGAAATTTCCTAATTTTCGATTAGGATTCTTTCCTAATCTCAAAGGGACTTATTTTAGGATGTTCCTAGTCTATTTATAGGACGTCCCTAAGCCACTTTCACTCCTTTCACAACCCTAATCGAATTGAGAGAAAGAGAAGAGAAGGAAAGAGGAAGAAGAAAGGGAAGGAAGAGAAATTAAGCCAAAAAAGAGGAGTTGCAGAGAAAGATTATCTTCTCAGGTATGGATACTCATTCCATGAGTTTCTACAGACCTTAGGTTAGTAATTGTTGAGAGTGTGATCTCGGAGAAACTCAAACCATCAATCTATGGTTAGGTTTTCTTGGAATACCATAGAAAAGCGCATGAAAGCTATCTAGGTGGGTTATACATGGTTTCAGACCATGGAATGAATGTAGAATGGAATGTAGGAGCAAGCCATAGGATCCCAAACATGAAGAATGGATTAAAAGAGGAAATTGGACCAAAGTGCCCCAAGGGTCACACCCAGGGTCGATGACCATCCGACCCTAGGTATTCCTGACCATCGACCCTCAGCATTCGGGAAGTCCAGAAAGAGGGAAGGGTCGATAGACCCATCGACCCTAGCATCGACTCTACCTCCGACCCTCAGTTAACAGCATGGTTTTTAATTCTGAATAAATTCTAATTAAATTCTATCGACTTTGTTAGGTCTTCTAGCAATATAATAACATTGTAAAGGTGATTCTAAAGCTTGAAAAAATATCTTATAGCAAGCTAAGGTGAGGAACCTTAACTCCAAACTAAATTGATTAATAATAAACTATTTTCTATTTCTTGAGTCCTATGCTATGCTTGATTCTATGCGAATATGTTTGTAATGTGCATACAACATGTCATCCAATATTTCTATTACTTGTTCATGCATATTTACTTTATTGTATATAACATGATGATGATGAAGATGATGATAGGAATAGGCATGTGCTTGTATGTGTGTGGTTGGTGTACTTGATGCGAGCGAGTATCAGGGGAGGTGTGATGAGAACGTCAATAAACGTTAACCTTTGGCGGGTCTCAGCACTTTAGCTCTATCTCTAACTCAAGTCTTGTGCATTAGCATCGTCGTATCGCCATTACTTTAGCAGAACTATTATGTCGTAGAGTATCAGGGGAGGTGGTCTCGGTCCTTGTAGTCTCTGACTCTATCGGGGGGCCTTAGCTCTATCTCTATGGACATTCTGAGGGATGCTGGGGTGAGGCCTTGGATACATTTTTTGGCATTAGGATTGGTTAGTTGCAAGCCCAGTTTGCAGCCCTCGCCAATAGGGGCTTACGTGTTGGTATGACACTATATAGCAATAAACGTAACCTTTGTTATATAATGTTCATGATTGGGTGCATGTGAGTTGACGATAAACGTGATCTTCGGGTAACGTCACACACTCGTGTATAGAGGCGGAGTTAATAAACGCGACCTTTGGCTACCTAAACCTTTCTATTGCATACTGCAAACTTTAAAACCGGACCAAAGATATAAATTGACTTTTTGCATGCATATGTATTGTTGCATTGTTTTGGCTACAAACTGAGCCGTGATGTGTGCTCACCCCTCGACGTCGAATATTTTTAGTTGATGATGCAGGTTATACGGTTGAAGATTTTATAAATGCTTATGCGTACGGGATGGTAGCGGCGATGGAAGCTGAAGCTGAAGTGGATACACACGACTCCTCTTGCGAGTGCAACTCGTGTGTATTTGATTAGATATTTTATAGGTTTCTGTATTTGGATTTATTAAGACATGTATTTGGTATTTAAATATTTATGTCTCAGTTAAAACAGAATAATTTGTTATTTAAATTTTAATATCACATAGATTCTCAGTTCATCTTATTATAAGATTTTTGCTATTGTGTATTTACTCTGATTATGATTACGGATGTGTGTAAGTTGGATAACGCGGGGATAGCCTATTTGAGATCCTGGTTGAACCGTTGGTTATTTAGCAGTTCATCACACCATTCTGGTTAGACCAAAATTGGGGTGTGACAACTTGGTATCAGAGCTTCTCAGGCCTTGCCCGCCGACTAACATACATTCGAGACAATTGTGAACTGAGATAGGATAAAAGTAAAAGCTTTAATATAAACACACTGTAAGCCCAAGTGATGATTGAGACCAAATTTAAAAAGAGAATAATGCATCTATAAAAAGGGAAACAAGTTATATACAATGAGTGAGAGAAACAAAACGTATATACATAACTAAAGCAGAGTACAGTCCACAACCCGGACAGTTACTCTGTAGTACAAGAAAATAAAGTACAATCAAGAAGCTAGAGGCGAAGGAGGAGGCGGGGCCTAACGATCTCGATCATAGTCCTCAGCATAGACTCTAGTCAATCAGGCTATCTGAGTCTAGGTCATCTGTAGACTAGCTGTGAGACCGGCTATCCTCTGATCAGTTGCACACTGCACCTCTAGGAGCTCTCCCATCCGCGCGTCTGATGCGTGCTGAGCAGCCAACAGCTCATCCATCCTCGGATCAGATCTGGTGCTGAGCATCCCCGATCTCCCGCAAACATCTCCATCATGGCTGAAGGTGGAAGTGAAGGATCAGTCGAATGGGAAGGACCAGCCTCAGGTGCAGGAGCCGCCGCAGAAGAAGTACCAACTCCAGCCGCATGTGTAGGTGAAGGTGGTGGTATCGAGTCGACGTCCATATACATACGATCGTCATCGTCGACCGGATCCACACAAGCTCTAGCAGCAGCAGCAGCCTCAGCATCAGCCATCTCGACCCGAGTGTGAGGGCGCACCATCACGTTCCTCTCCTCATCACTACCCTCAGCATCTCGCAGCCCCATCTTGCAGATAGCCTCCCAATCTAGAGACGACGAGAAGGTCTTCTCCTAGATCTTCTCATCTACTAGATCCACCCCCAGACGGGTCGGTAGCACTGTAATCATGCGTCCATAGGGTAGATTACCCCTATGACCGGACAATGTAGCACTAATCATCGTCCGCATGATGATGTAAGGAAGGCAGACCGACTGGCGAGTGCAGATGCTATAAATCAGAAACTGTGTCAACTGAGAGACCCTCTCATTGTGCCCACTCTGCAGGATCAGATTATGCTGGATAATCTTATAGAAGACCTATGGGGCTGGACGCAAGTAACATGCTCTCATCTGCCAGCGATTAGGGTCTAACAGCTGGTTGTCGATCTCTGCCCTCATCTCCATCTCAACAAACTGTGGCTCTCCCGGCGCACAGTACACCATGGGGCCGTCATAGGGAATGCCCAACAGATCGGCCAGCTGCCGATAATCAAAGGAAATGTGCACCCCCTTGACATAACTGGTGATGCGCAACTCCTGACCATGCTCAACGTCGTTTTAATTCCCCACCACCTGGAGATTACAATAGAACTGGCGCACCAAATCTGGACATGTGCACGCGTCGTATGTGATGACAGGGAGCCACCCCATATCACCAAATGCCCCCTCTACATTGAACAAGGCTAGCTCAGCCAAGTTCACCATGCGACCCCCTTCCACTTTCTTACGGGCATAGTCAGCATACTGTGCCTCAGCTTCATTCGAACGGAAGCGAAGTGGATCACGCACTCTGGGTACTTTGGTACGAGCCATAGTATCTGCAAAATAAGAAAGAGAAAGGAAACAAGGAGTTAATAGGATAAAAATCCAAAATTTGATGTAATAACGACGTAAGTTGACCATAAAGCCCCATTTCTCACCATTCAAGTGGGCATGAGAACTTACGTAGGTTAAAACATATCCTACAACCCACATGCAGTAGGAAATTTTAACTGACGAAGCTCAATTTGAAGAAATTCAAGAAAAATAAAAAATTCCGACAAATTAGGGCAAAAAGAGAAAATTTTAAGTTTCTCGATAACCAACCGATGAAACTCAAAATTTTTTGAGGGCTTTCGTTCCTCGAGACACCAATAACAAAAGCCCCCAATAAAAATCAAATTTTTACGGTTGGAAAAAGTTTAATTTAGAAAATACAAGTTAAATGGACGAAAACCTAGAAAAGAAAACCTAAAAACAGGTAAAAATGAGAGAACATACCTGTATGGATGACGTGGACGTCGAAACCCGGGCTAAAACAAACCCACAACAGTAGAGTAGCACTATAGCAACTCAGAGAGGAGAGACGAGTCGAAACGGGAGGGAAATAATAAGAAATGACCCAAAATCGGATCTTAAAAATCTGATTTTTAGTCCGAGGGTCGGACAATTCGACTAGCACAATCGACCCTCGAATCGACCCTCCCATCGACCCTCGGCTCTCGGGAATCTGACAGAAAACTAAGGGTCGGAACTGAGGGTCGGATACCCATCGACCCTCGCATCGACCCTCAGCTCTCGGGAAGAACAGGTCATTCCCAGGGTCAGAAACTAAGGGTCGGACATACCAGCGACCCTCACCATTGACCCTGCATAGAAAAGACAGCATTTTTTTTAAAATGAGCTAGAATTGGAATTGATTATTGGTTAGCGTGCCTACATGAAATATAAATGACTTCTCACCTATTTTGATGATTTCCAGGCACCACAAATTAGCGAAAGGAATTATGTCTGGACGTAGAGTGACCCGATAGACCCGAAACGCAGTCCAACCACCACCACCAGTGGAGGAGACTAGTCAAGAGAATAACTACGCACCGGGAAATCCAGAACCGGTAAACCCTACAAATTTGCCACCTCCACCACCAGAGCTAGCAACAGTGGTGATGAACCTGGCACAGCAGCTGCAGCAAATGCAACACGCACAGGCTCAGATGCAGGTCGCCATGGGAATTATGTTCCAAGCTACTCAGGCCGCACCCATGCACACTGGACAAGCTAGTGCAGCCCCCGTGGGTAACCACCCAGCTCACCAGACACCTCAACAACCGACTGCACAGATTCCAGTGCAGGTACCGGAAGCAGCTCAAGGGAATTACCACAATCCACCCTATATGTTTGGGGCAAACCCCCAGAATCAGCTAGACCACTCCCGACTAGTGGAGGGATTTTTGAAGATGAAACCCCAAGAATTCAACGGCAAGCCGTCTGATCCATTGTGGCCAGCCCACTGGATAGACGAGATGGAGAGAAATTTCCTCATGATGACTATCACAGAGGAAGAGAAAGTACTATGTGCCACCTTCATGCTCAAGGGCGACGCACACCATTGGTGGAAATCCACGAAGACATATTTACTGACCAAGCACGCCCTACTGACTTGGGCTATATATAAAGAAGCATTCTTCGAGAAATATTTTCCACGAAGCTTCAGAGATTCGATGGAGAAGGAGTTCTTGAGCTTGTACCAGGGACAGATGACTGTAGATTCATATCAACAGCGCTACGAAGAGCTATTTTTCTTTGCACCGGCTAGCATGCAAGAAGAAGATACCAAAACCCGTAGGTTCGTCGCGGGACTAAGAGGAAGCATCAGAGAAAATGTTCTGGGCTTAGAGAAGAAAATTTACAACGAAGCTGTCCCAGATTGCTCGAGTGATTGAATCGAGCCAGAAGGAGAGTTACTTTACTCAGAACAGAGGCATCAAAAGGCCAGCTGGAAATTCTTACAACGGAGGCAATAACAAGACATATAAGCCTTTCCATCCTCAGAATTTTAATGCTGCAACCAAGACTACTCTAGCAGCTCAACCTCAGCCAAAGCCAAATTCTGAAGCCCCGAAGTGTTTTAACTGCAACCAACCCGGGCATATGGCAAAGGAGTGCCCAAAGCCCAAGAAGCAGTTACATCAAGGACGGGTATATGTCGTTACGTCCGAGGATGCGGCCGCATCACCCGATGTGGTCACAGGTATGACTGAAACTTTTAAAGTTGTAATTACATTGAATGAGCACGTAGACTAAGTAAAGATAAATCACAGGTATTGTACCTATAAATGGCGTACCCGCCAGAGTACTCTTTGATTCCGGAGCTACTCATTCATTTATATCTGTGTCATTTGGAAAGAAGACCAAATTACCCATCAAAACATTAGACTACAAATTACTTGTACGGTCACCGATGGGGTTAGAAGTGGAACTAGAGAAAGGTTATGGACCATGTCCAGTTCTCATTGGAGAGAAGACTTTAGATGCAACCTTGATACAACTTGAGATGACAGACTTTGATGTCATCTTAGGAATGGACTGGTTAGCTCGGCACTCTGCAAATCTATTATGCGTCGAAGAGAAGCTAACGTTCAAAGACAAAGAAGGAGCAGAATTAAGTTTCTTGGGAACCAAACTTCCCCGGAGACGCAAGCTCATACTTTCAGCATTTAAGGCTAAGAAGTGCCTTGACAAGGGAGCAGTCAGGTATCTAGTGTCAGTGGTCGACCTAACCAAGGAAGCACCACGAATGAAAGACATTGACGTCGTGCGGGATTACCCTGACGTATTTTCGAAGGAACTACCCGGATTACCACCCGACCGGGCCACAGAGTTTGTAATAGACCTGATACCTGGAGCCGCACCCGTATCAAAAGCACCCTATAGAATGGCTCCTACGGAACTGAAGGAACTGAAGGTGCAACTACAAGAACTACTGGACAAGGGTTATATTCGATCCAGTATATCTCCATGGGGGGCACCGGTGTTGTTCGTAAAGAAGAAGGATGGTAGCGTTCGATTATGCATCGACTATCGTGAGTTGAATAAACTGACAATCAAGAATCGATATCCACTACCTTGGATCGATGACTTGTTCGATCAGTTACAAGGGGCAAAAGTATTTTCAAAGATCGATCTTCGATCAGGCTATCATCAGTTGAAGATTAAAGAAGGTGATATTCCGAAGATAGCATTCAGGACCAAATACAGACATTATGAATTTTTGGTTATGTCTTTCGGATTAACTAATGCACCGGCAACGTTCATGGAACTTATGAACCGAGTCTTCCACGATATGTTGGATACGTCGGTTATAGTATTTATTGATGACATATTGGTATACTCCAAGGACAAGGAAACTCATATCAATAACCTAAACCCAGCCCTACAGCGTTTAAGGAAAGAGAAGCTATACGCCAAATTTTCAAAGTGCGAGTTTTGGCTAAGTGAAGTCGCCTTCCTAGGCCATGTAGTATCTGCTGAAGGAATCAAAGTGGATCTCAGCAAGATCGAGGCTATTGTAAAGTGGGAAGCACCAAAGAGCATTTCGGAAATCAGAAGTTTTCTGGGTCTAGCTGATTATTATCGGAGATTCGTAGAAAACTATTCTTGGATTGCCGTACCTCTCACCAGTTTGACTAAGAAAGGTGAAATGTTTGTGTGGATCGATAAATGTGAGAAGAGTTTCCAAACACTGAAGACCAGATTGATATCCGCTCCAATTTTGACTATTCCTATTCCAGGACAGACGTTTACCTTATATACCGATGCGTCGGGACTGGGACTAGGATGTGTGCTTATGCAAGGGGAGCAAGTGATTGATTATGCTTCAAAACAATTGAAGGTACATGAGAAAAATTACCCCACTCATGATCTGGAGCTAGCGACAGTAGTACATGCTGTCAAGATATGGAGACATTACCTATACGGGGAGAAATTCCAGATTCAGTCGGACCATAAAAGTCTTACTTATTTATTTAATCAGAAAGAGTTGAATATGAGACAAAGAAGATGGCTGGAATTATTGAAAGACTATGATTGTGATATCCAGTATCATCCGGGAAAGGCGAACGTGGTAGCAGATGCATTGAGCAGAAAAACAATGATTAAATTTCAAGGGGAAGTCAGCACGACTGCAGCAATGTGTACTACCGGAATGGTATTCAATCACGGTAACGAGCAGTATGTGATAGATACAACGGATGAATCAGCTAACCAATGTTTTATTCATCGATTTTTAAATATGTTCGCGGCATTGAAGATTATACCGGATATAGTGGATGAAGTGAAGACAGCTATCAAAGCAAATCCTTATCTGAGAACAGTACAAGAAGATATTGAGAAAGGTAGGACTAACCCCGAGTTCACCTTGGATGACGAGAAGGTACTAAAATACAAAGGAAGAATATGTGTACCTGAAACAGAAAGTATGGACATTAGACACCGACTGATGAAAGAAGGCCATACCACCATCCTCTCGATACACCCTGGAAGTACAAAAATGTATCATAATCTAAAGAAATTATATTGGTGGAGGGGAATGAAAGCAGATGTAGCTAAGTTCGTGTCTCAATGCCTAAATTGTCAGAAAGTAAAGGCTGAACGACAAAGACCCGCAGGATTGTTACAGCCATTACCGGAACCAGCATGGAAATGGGACTGCATCACTATGGACTTCGTTACGGGACTACCATTGACTCCTCGAGTAGTTGACGCAGTTTGGGTGATTGTGGACCGTCTGACTAAAATAGCTCGCTTTATACCTATACGACCTCAGTATACACTGAAAAGGTTAGCAAAGCTGTATGTGGATAATATTATTCGGTTACACGGTGTACCAGAAAGTATTGTGTCCGATAGAGATCCACGATTTACTTTCAAATTTTGGGAAGGACTGCAAAAGGCTATGGGTACAACGTTGAAGTTCAGTACTACATTCCACCCACAGACAGATGGACAGTCAGAACGTACAATTCAGATTCTAGAAGATATGCTACGAGCATGTGTGATGATTTCAAAGGATCATGGGACGAAAAGTTACCATTGATCGAGTTCGCTTATAATAACAGCTATCAGGCCACAATACAGATGTCACCATATGAAGCACTGTATGGCCGAAAGTGTCGAACTCCCTTGTTTTGGAATGAAATTGGAGAACGTAGTATTGTTGGACCGGAATTTGTTGAAGAGACTTGTCGAGTGGTCGACATCATCAAGGAAAGAGTGAGAACAACTCAGAACCGTCAGAAGCAATATGCAAATACTCGACGAAGAGATCTGGAGTTCGTTGTAGGTGATAAAGTATTTTTGAAAGTATCGCCTATGCGAGGATTGAAGAGGTTCGGACAGAAAGGGAAGCTAAGTCCAAGATATGTCGGGCCGTATGAAATTCTAGCTAAGCTTGGAAAAGTAGCTTATCAGTTAGCACTACCACCATCTATGTCAAGTGTACATGACGTATTTTACATTTCCCTATTGAAGAAGTATGTCAAGGACCCAACGCATGTTTTGACAGTGGATTTACCGGAATTGACTGATGATTTGACATTTGAAGTAACACCAACAGAAATCACTAGTTGAAAGGTTCAACGTCTATGCAACAGAGATATCTACTATGTTAAGGTCACATGGAAAAATAGAGACATGGAAGAAATTACATGGGAAAAAGAAAATTCTATTAGAAAGCAATACCCTTACTTATTTGATTCAGAAGGTACGTACAATTTCGAGGACAAAATTTTTATAAGTTGGGGGGAGTTGTAAGACCCGTGTCAATTTAACCCGGTCTTACCACCTTGAACCAGGTTTACCCATTATGGTCGAGTCAAATGGACCAAGGGCGTGAAGGAGATCGAGATCCCAGGTATTAAATCGACCCAAAAACACTTAAAATAGGAGAAGGGTCGCATACCCAGCTAAGCAGGGTCGGATGTCACACCCCAATTCTGATCCAACCAGAATGGTGTGAGTGAACCGTCATTGAACCAACGGTTGACACCAAGATCTCGAATAGGCCGTGTCCACTCATACAAACCATTACACATAACCACAATCAGAATATAAATATACAGCGAAAGGCTTTAAATAGAATGAACTGAGTATCTATTGATAATTTAAATAAGTATCCAACTATCCAAATTCAAACACATAAAATAATATCATTACATCTCTTTAATCCAATCGCAAATAAAAAAATAAATAAAGAAAACTAATCAAAGGTACACGCAGAAAGGGCACTCGCATGAAGCATCATGCTCGTCCTCTCCTGCCTGTGCACCCAGAGCAGCAACATCACCATAAGTTGGGCCATTCATGTAATCATCCATAGTGTAACCTGCATCAACATCTAAAACAATGTACGTATGAAGGATGAGCTCACAACTTAGCTCAGTAAGACAATCAGACAGTTTCACAATATTATGCATGAGTAACAATCATTTTATGCAGTGGTCTGGTTTTAAGTTTGCAATGTGCTATAGAAAGGTTAGGTGGCCCCCGCACCTCTATACATGAGTATGTGGCACCTCATGGATCACACCCCCATTGGCCCACATGCACCCAACATGGAATAGAGATAGAGATAAGATACCCCCGTACCTCCCCTGATACTCTACCCATACCAGCACCTAAGCCCCTACTGGCCAGGCCTCGCAAACTGGGCTTGCAACTAACCAATCCTATATGTCATCAATGTACGCTCTATCTCAGCACAACCGTCTACGGCATAAAGATAAAGCTAAGGCATTCCCACACCTCCCCTGATGCCCTATCCGCAACTAACCCACTAAGATAGAAACAACACGCAGGTAAACCCTATCCCAACATAACTCCCTACGGCATAGAGATAGAGCTAAAGCATCGTGGACAGCCAGCGTCGACTCGGAGACCACAGTGCCACATAACAATGGCCAAGCCAACATCAATATCGGAGACCACCGTACCATGACCTTCCCCTGATGCCCCATCCGTACCAAGCATGTTAAGACATAATACTATAAAAGGTGCTAGTGTGAGGAGCGATTCCAGACCCATGCCCCACTCCACACACTAACGAAAACAATCACATGCTTAACAATCACATTCCTATCAATACATGAACAATAATAATAACTGAAAGTAAAGGATGGCATGTGAATATGCACAAACATCACATCATATATATTCAGTGTTAATAACAAAGATTTACTATCCATTAATTATTAGGTTTAGGTCAGATTCCCTTACCTGACGCTCGTTCGATAACTTGCTCCATGTCACAAGATCCAAACGATATGTCACAAAGTCCTACAATATTATTAGGGTTTCATTAGAATATTTTTCTTGGGGTTTCATGTTGGTCCGAAACCAACACGGTTACAAAATACCCTCACAGAGCTGACCGGTGGCATATACCGGTCGCAGCTCTATGGGGAAGACTGGCGACCGGTATGGTCGGCCGGTCCCCACAGACCAGCCTCCCAAGCGATACCGGTGGCAACATACCGGTCGCACCATGTGCAACCAGTATAGTCGATCGGTATGTCTCCGGAAGACCATACATGGGTTTTCGATTGCCGTCGATCATCCTCCATAGATTTCCAAGGTTTCTCCTATCCATTCTAAGTCTAAACTTGGAGTTAGAGTTATCCTCAACTCATTCAAGTCTCGTTTCGATGAATATCATCTCGAAACTCGAATCTAGGGTTTGATGGAAACTTAGGGTTTATTGGCCAATTTAGGGTTTTAGATCAATACCTACTTTGCATGGTACTGATCCACCCACACAACTAACATAGGGTAAGAAGATTGATTCAAACACTTACCGTTGACTGGCGTAGAGTGAGCTTTGTCGAACGGCAGTGGCAGTACACCCTTCTTCTTCCTAGCTCCTTCTCCTTTCCAACCTCTTTCTCTTCTCTAGGGTTTGTGAGAGACAATGGAAAGGATTTGAGGAGGTTTAAGGATGTATTTATAGGCTAGATTTAGGGTTTAGTAACCCTACTAGGATTAGGAAAGTCTTAGAATTTGAAATCAGGCAAGTGGGACCCTCAGAAGTTAATTTCTGGATTTCCACACTTAGCTGCGCAGACCTGACCGGTCGACCGGTACCAAGACCGGTACCATCGATCGGTCAACATAAAATTATGTTGATTCGATCGCCTTTGGTCCGATTTCATACCTGTTTGTCATCCGCTCGTCCCGTCTGGCCCGGTGATGATCGGAAGACCTGTCACGGCATCAAAACCAAGGTTTAGACCGGGTTTACAGAGTACGGGTCTTACAACTCCCCCACCCTTAAAAGAAATTTCATCCCCGAAATTTGCATGTAGGTTTTACAACTCCCCCACCCTTAAAAGAAATTTCGGCCCCGAAATTTGAACATACCTTGATCGTTGAAAAGGTTAGGGTACTCCTTCCTCATTGCGCTCTCCTCTTCCCAAGTAATTTCCTCCACATTTTGGCTGCTCCAATGCACCTTCACATAATGGACATCCTTGGTTCGAAGTTGCTGAACTTTTCGACTTGAGAGCATCACAGGCACCACTTCGAATGTTAAGTCTTCAGTCAAGTCTGGGGGATCAGCGGTCAAGATGTGCGATGGATCTCTGACATACTTCTTCAGTAATGATACATGGAACACATTATGAACACTAGACATAGATGGTGGTACAGCCAATTGATATGCTACATTACCACGTGGGGTCAATATCTCATACGGTCCTACATACCTGGGGCAAAGCTTCCCCTTCTTACCAAACCGTTTCAGACCTCGCACCGGTGACACCTTCAAGAATACTTTGTCACCCACTGCAAACTCCAGATCTCGACGTCGATTATCCGCATAGTGCTTCTGTCGAACTTGAGCTGTCTTTACTCTCTCCTTGATCTGATCAATCACTCTACAAGTTTCTTCAACAAACTCCGGTCCTACAATTCTTCTTTCTCCCACCTCGTTCCATAACAGAGGTGTACGACACTTCTTCCCATAGAGTGCTTCATATGGGGCCATCTGAATTGTAGCCTGATAACTGTTGTTGTAAGCGAACTCGATAAGTGATAACTTCTCATCCTAAGATCCCTTGAAATCTATTGCACAAGCTCGGAGCATATCTTCTAAAATTTGAATAGTTCGCTCTGACTGTCCGTCCGTCTGAGGGTGAAAAGCTGTGCTGAACTTCAACTTGGTTCCCATGGCTTTCTGTAATCCTTTCCAGAACTTTGATGTAAAACGGGGATCTCTGTCAGATACTATACTCTCTGGAATGCCATGAAGTCTAACTATATTATCAACATATAACTTGGCCAGTTTCTCCATGGTATACTGAGGTCTGACCGCAATAAATTGAGCTGTCTTGGCGAGTCGATCCACTATAACCCAAACTGCATCCACTCACCTTGGTGTCAAAGGTAAGCCAGTGACGAAATCCATAGTAATACAATCCCACTTCCATGTAGGTTCCGGTAACGGCTGTAGTAAACCTGCGGGTCTCTGCCTTTCCGCTTTAACTTGTTGACAATTCAGACACTGGAACACGAAACGAGCTATATCTGTTTTCATACCCCTCCACCAATATAGTCTTCTTAAATCATGGTACATTTTGGTACTTCCTGGATGTACCAAATATGGGGTGTAATGAGCTTCAGTCATAACTCGGTCTCTGATATCGCAGTCTTCGCTCTCAGGTATACATAACCGTCCACGATACCTGAGTACCTTGTCTGAATCCAAGGTAAAGTCAGGATTGCTTGTACCCTTCTCTAAGTCTTCTTGCACTGTCTTGAGATGAGGATCCTGTAGGATTGCTACCTTGACTTCATCAACTAGATCTGGTGAGATCTTCAAAGCTACGAACATCATAGTGAACTTATGAATTAAGCCTTGCTCAACTGGATCTTCTGCAGTCTCAATTATATACTCTTCATCACCTTCGATTGAATTTGAAGCTGCGGCACATAATGCAGCGTTTGTAATTGGTCCTGCCTCAGGTTTCGATGCCCACTTTCTGCTTAAGGCGTCGGCCACTACATTTGCTTTACCCGGATGGTATTGGATGTCACAATCATAATCTTTCAACAATTCCAACCATCTCCTCTGTCTCATATTCAGATCCTTCTAAGTGAAAAGATAAGTTAAGCTCTTGTGATCTGACTTGATCTGAAACTTCTCACCGTACAAGTAGTGTCTCCAAGTCTTGATTGCGTGAATAACCGCTGCTAGCTCCAAGTCATGCGTAGGATAGTTCTTCTCATGCTCCTTTAACTGTCTTGATGCGTAAGCAATCACCTGTTCTCCTTGCATCAATACACACCCAATACCCAACCCTGAAGCATCCGTATATAAAGTAAACGGTACGCTTGGTTCTGGGATGGTCAAGATAGGTGCAGAGACTAGTCTTGACTTCAAAGTCTGAAAGCACTTCTCACACTCATCTGTGAGTGGAACAGCGATCCTGGAGTAATCTTCCATGAATCTTCTATAATAACCAGCCAACCCAAGGAAACTACGAATTTCCATAACAGATTTTGGTGCTTCCCATCCTACTATAGCAGCTATCTTACTTGGATCAACCTTGATACCGTCTTCAGATACAACATGGCCCAAGAAAACCACTTCCTTCAGCCAAAACTCAAACTTCTTGAACTTAGCATAAAGCTTCTCCTGTCTCAGTCGTTGTAGGGCTGCCCTCAAATGTGTTGTATGAGTCTCCATGTCCTTAGAGTAGATCAATATGTCATCGATGAATACGATGACCGAAGTGTCCAACATATCATGAAACACTCGGTTCATCAGTTCCATGAATGACGCTGGAGCATTGGTCAACCCGAAAGACATAACTAGAAACTCATAATGCCCATACCTCGTCCTGAAAGCAGTCTTCGGAATATCTCCGGCCTTGATCTTCAGTTGGTGATACCCCGATTGGAGATCAATCTTCGAGAAAACCTTTGCACCCTGCAATTGATCGAACAGATCATCGATTCTAGGCAAAGGATACCGATTCTTGATAGTCAACTTGTTCAGTTCACGGTAGTCAATGCATAGCCTTACACTTCCGTCCTTCTTCTTGACAAATAATACAGGTGCTCCCCAAGGCGATATGCTAGGTCGTATGAAACCCTTATCCAACAATTCTTGTAACTGGGTCTTCAACTCCTTTAACTCGGTAGGGGCCATCCTGTATGGTGCTTTGGACACCGGCGCCGAACCTGGCATAAGGTCTATTACAAACTCTATAGCCCTGTCCGATGGTAGACCTGGAAGCTCCTCTGGAAATACATCTAG
Source organism: Protea cynaroides (assembly GCA_028583415.1). Classification (NCBI taxonomy): domain Eukaryota; kingdom Viridiplantae; phylum Streptophyta; class Magnoliopsida; order Proteales; family Proteaceae; genus Protea; species Protea cynaroides. The sequence continues at coordinate 76,636,241 of CM053275.1, forward strand.
GAACTCCCGAACCACATCTATATCTTCCATCTTGAGTGATTCTGCCGTGAGATCAACTACCGACACTAGGTACCCTACTCCCCCCTTCTCTAAGCATCTCTTAGCTTTTAGGGCGGAGAGAATCAGCTTCCGCTTCCTAGATAGCCTGATCCCAGTGAAGCTATATTCCCTTCCCTTTTTGTCAGTAAGCACAAATTTCCTTTCACCAAATAATAGGACGGCCGAATGGTGGCCTAGCCAATCCATTCCCAAAATGACATCAAAGTCTGCCATCTCAAGTAGTACTAGGCTTGCTTATAAGTCTCGGCCCTCAATACATACAGTACATGGTCCATAATATTCGATCAAAGCCACTTCGAGTCCTAGTGGAGAGCAAACTATCAAGCTTGGGTTCAAATGCTTGATTGGTAACTCCATTCGCTTCCCAAAAGAAATAGAAACAAAGGAGTGCGTGGCACCAGAGTCAAATAATACTCTGGCGGGTATACCAGCTACATTTACAATTCATGGAATTTTCTATCATCCCTTAGTTCTATATGCGCATACACACAAATGATAATGAAAGCCAAATAGTAAGGATAGAGTCATACCAGTGACCACATCAGGTGATGCAGCTGCCTCTTCAGTGGTGACCGCATAAACTCTTCCTTGTTGGGGAGGTTGCTTTTTAGGTAGAGTGCAAGTCCTTGCAATATGACCCACTTGCTGGCAGTTGAAACACTAGATATTTGGGTTGTATCCGGCATTCTATGGCATAGGTGGTGCCACATTGTTCCTTGCAGGCACTGTAGCGGTCTGAGCCTTGTATGGGCGGAAGGGTCTATTGTTACCACCACCCGAACTCTCACTAGCAGGTCTCTTCACTCCCCTGTTCTGAGCGAAGAAGCTGTCCCTCTGACTGGACTCTATCACCCTTGCAACCTGTACAGCCTCATTATAGATCTTCTTGTCCAGACCCAAGATGTGCTCTCTGATGCTTCCACGTAGTCCCATGGTGAACCTACGTGTCTTGGTCTCTTTTTCTTGCATACTTGCCGGTGCGAAGAAAAATAATTCCTCCTACCTCTGCTGGTAGGCATCCACAGTCGACTGGGACTACTGCAATTAAGGAACTCCTTCTCCATTTGATCTCTGAAACTCTTCGGAAAGTACTTATCGAAGAAGGCACCCTTGAACACTTCCCAATCTACTTGCGTATGCTTAGTCTCCAGATATGCCCATGTAGAATTCCACCAAGCATTTGCATCTTCTTTCATCATATGAGTGGCAAATAAGACCTTTTCCTCCTCTGTACAGATCATCAGTCGAAAGTTTTTCTCCATCTCTACAACCCACTGTGTTGGCCACAATGGTCTCCCTGCCTTATCGGTGAACGATGAAGGCTTCAACTTCAGGAATCTATCCACCGCTCTTCTCAGATCATGTTGTCCCTGAGTATTCATTCTGTACCATGGTGGTGGATACGGGTAGGCTCTCGGGTATGCAGAAGGCGACGGAAACTGATGCGATGGTGGTACGTTCTATGCTTGGCCCATCGGCCTTAGGCTACCCTGCATCGGCTGTGAAGAAATTTTCTCTCCAGACTCAGGCGTACCATCAGTGGGAACCGAACCCGATGGCCTGAGCATCTTTAGTATCTCGCTCAGGAATTCCTTTTGCTGAGCTTGCATCTGATAGACCAAGTTTGTAACAATGGTCTCAGAATTCCTGTAGGGTGGGCCAGGTAAATTTGTCGGCACTTCTGGAACCTATTCCTCCTCCACTTCCGGACTTGGCTCTGTAACATGGTCTTGTTCAACCTGCTCTTCCTCTAGGCGCATCCTGGCCTGATGACGCTTCCAACCCCTACGACCATTTCCTCCCACCAGCTCAGACTATTCTGTTTGGATCTGAGAAGAATACATAACACGTGAGAACCACAATAATAGTAGTGTTAGCCTTGAACAATACAAGGGGAAATAGTCGAAAAGTAAAATTTTAATTTACATAATTTTTAAAATTTTTAAACAATTTTTTTCTAGCTTTTCTGGTGCGTACCGGTCGCAACATACCGGTCGCACCTCTGTATACAGGGTTGTGACCGGTATAGTCGACCGGTCAAAATTAGAATTCTGACTGAGACATATAGGTCGCATACTTGGGGAGATACCGGTCGACCAATATAGGCAAAACCGTCGACCGGCATGCCCAATTTGGCTTTAAAATGGCGAAAAAGTGAGAAAATTCTCACTTTTTCTTTCTTCCTTCTCTCTGGTGGCGATTTTCCTCTGGGTTCCAAGTTGCTACAGTCCGACCACTGCTATTTGAAGCCGATTTCTTCCATTCAAGACCTAGCACATCGTCTCCAGGTGGGTCTCTTCCCTCTCTCTCATGTTTTTACAAATTTCCCATTTCGTCTATATGTAGAAATTTAGGTTTTTCATTGATCGAGATGTTCCAACCGTAGGAACTCTTTTCCTTCGGCTTGGAAAGGGTTTAGGGACCCCCAAGAGCAAAAGCCCTCAACCAATTTGGGGTTTCACCGAACGGTTTTCATAAAAATCAAATTTTTACATGTTTTAACCTAGGTTTTCCAAAATTTTCGAAATTTCTGATTTTTCTTAAATTTCTTGAAATTTCTTGTTGTAAATGCTTGTGATTGGTTTGTTGAAGAGTGTGGGGGTTACGTAAGTCCTCCTCCCCATGTTTCTGGGTGAGTTCGAGGCTTTTTCCCAATTTACTGTCGTTATGCTCCTGAAATTTCGACAATTTCTAACATTTTTATCTTGTTTTCTTTTGTTTTGCAGTTAAAAATGGCTCCCCGACGTGCTCTTGGGAAACGTCCTCACGGCTCGAGCTCACGTGCTCCCCAACCACCAGTTCCCCAACTTGACAAACATTGGTTTTGTTCAATAGAGGCACAAGCTCGATTTCCATGGTTTGATAACAAAAGCATAGAATCCGGGCGTTGGGTTAACTTGGAACAATTGGACCGGTTCGATATAAGAGCGGCTTTCGGCAGGATTGGTTGGTTGCCTGTCATTTCTTACACAGATACCACCCGTCCTAATCTGGTTAAGCATTTCTTTGCTAACCTGGAGCTGCACGAAGATGTTAACGATCCCAACCAAGGTAGGGATTTACGCATCTCTAGCTATGTCCGGGGTGGTCCCATTTCATTTAACACCCACCAGCTGGCCGACCTTCTAGGGGTCCCAAACAATGGAGACCTAGTATATTGCCCTCCCAAAGCGAAGGGCTATTTGACTGAGGATCTGCGCCGAGAGATAGCAGATCAGATACTAAACACTGGAGCTCCCATGAAGGCGGCTAGCTTGAGACCTAACCTCGGGTATACAGTCGCATCATTCAACACAAAATCGTGCCCCAGAGCGGCCATTATAGTGAGTTATCCCAGCTCACTCAGTACATTACTTATTGCGTCTACACTGGGGAGCGGGTCTCTCTCCCATATCTCATCATTAGGACCATACATCAGGCGACCCTGGCCGATCAGGCCAGTAACCTTCCCTACGATCGTCTCATTACCTTTCTGCTACGTCGTCTGGGCGTGAGCATGAGAGGCGAGGTGACCGTTGAGGACACTATGACCTCTGACATAGACTGGGACGCCATTCAGAGGATGCAGATGGTTGATCTGCCTGTTAGCGATGACGAGTTGGAGGCTCGCCCTCGCCCACTTGGGAGGGTAGCAGCCGCGGCGGCAGCAGCAACAGTAGCCAATGCGGCCTATGCAGCCGAGCTCGGGCGTGATGATGACGAGGATAGAGCCGAGGGTGTACCAGCGCCAGCTCCACAGCCTACATCTGCAGCACCACCATCTTCCTCTACAGCTGGGCTTTTTCATTCTTCCCCAGACCCGATGTTGAGTATGTTCACTGAGATCAGGGACACCCAGAAGGTCATCCTAGAGTCTCAGCGAGAGATGGGTCAGGAGTTGGGACGTCTGGCTCGCAGCCTACGGGTGACTCAGGACCAGGTGCATTGGCTTAGGGTCGCTTATGAGCGAGATTACGACATAGCGGACCCTATTCCTCCTAGGCCCCCTACCCCATGATTGTCCCTTTTATTTCTCTTTTACACATGACTGTTTATATAACAAGGTAACTGTCCGGTTTGTGGGCTGTACCCTGTAGCATTATTTCATTTGATACTCATTTTCTTGTTTAATGAAAATTTATGTTTCACCTAACTAGTGTATGTGCACATGTTAAGTTTCATATTTAGAATAGTACATTATTCTCTTTCTTAACCAGTCTCAGGTATCAAATAATGCTTAGGGTGTGTTTGTATTAAGATTTTTAAATTTTTCCTAACTCAGTTCATCAACTTAGTTAAGTGCAATATGGTTTGTGGACAGAGCCCGAGGGCTCTGATACCAAGTTGTCACACCCCAATTCTGATCCAACCAGAATGGTGTGAGTGAACCGTCATTGAACCAACGGTTCACACCAGGATCTCGAATAGGCCGTGTCCACTCATACAAACCATTACACATAACCACAATCAGAATATAAATATACAGCGGAAGACTTTAAATAGAATAAACTGAGTATCTATTGATAATTTAAATAAGTATCCAATTATCCAAATTCAAACACATAAAATAATATCATTACATCTCTTTAATCCAATCGCAAATAAGGAAAATAAATAAAGAAAACTAATCAAAGGTATACGCAGAAAGGGCACTCGCATGAAGCGTCATGCTCGTCCTCTCCTGCCTGTGCACCCAGAGCAGCAACATCACCATAAGCCGGGGCATTCATGTAATCATCCACAGTGTAACCTGCATCAACATGTAAAAAAATGTACGTACAAAGGATGAGCTCACAACTTAGCTCAGTAAGACAATCAGACAGTTTCATAATATTATGCATGAGTAACAATCATTTTATGCAGTGGTCTGGTTTTAAGTTTGCAATGAGCTATAGAAAGGTTAGGTGGCCCCCGCACCTCTATACATGAGTGTGTGGCACCTCATGGATCACACCCCCATTGTCCCACATGCACCCAACATGGAATAGAGATAGAGCTAAGATACCCCCGTACCTCCCCTGATACTCTACCCATACCAGCACCTAAGCCCCTACTGGCCAGGGCTCGTAAACTGGGCTTGCAACTAACCAATCCTATATGTCATCAATGTACGCTCTATCCCAGCACAGCCGTCTACGGCATAGAGATAGAGCTAAGGCATTCCCACACCTCCCCTGATGCCCTATCCGCAACTAACCCATTAGGATAGAAACAATACGCAGGTAGACCCTATCCCAACATAACTCCCTACGGCATAGAGATAGAGCTAAAGCATCGTGGACAAGCCAGCATCGACTCGGAGACCACAGTGCCACATAACAATGGCCAGGCCAACATCAATATCAGAGACCACCGTACCACGACCTTCCCCTGATGCCCCACCCGTACCAAGCATGTTAAGACAAAATACTACAAAAGGTGCTAGTGTAAGGAGCAATCCCAGGCCCATACCCCACTCCACACACTAACGAAAACAATCACATGCTTAACAATCACTCCTATCAATGCATGAATAATAATATTAACTGAAAGTAAAGGATGGCATGTGAATATGCACAAACATCACATCATATATATTCAGTGTTAATAACAAAGATTTACTGTCCATTAATTATTAGGTTTAGGTCAGATTCCCTTACCTGACGCTCGTTCGATAACTTGCTCCACGTCGCAAGATCCAAACGATATGTCACAAAGTCCTACAATATTATTAGGGTTTCATTAGAATATTTTTCTTAGGGTTTCATGTTGGTCGGAAACCAACACGGTTATAAAATACCCTCACAGAGGTGACCGGTGGCATATACCGGTCGCAGCTCTGTGGGGAAGACTGGCGACCGATATGGTCAGCCGGTCCACACAGACCAGCCTCCCGAGCGATACTGGTGGCAACATACCGGTCGCACCATGTGCAACCGGTATAGTCGACCGGTATGTCTCCGGAAGACCATACATGGGTTTTCGACTGCCGTCGATCATCCTCCATGGATTTCCAAGGTTTCTCCTATCCATTCTAAGTCTAAACTTGAAGTTAGAGTTATCCCCAACTCATTCAAGTCTCGTTTCGATGAATATCATCTCGAAACTCAAATCTAGGGTTTGACGGCAACTTAGGGTTTATTGGCCAATTTAGGGTTTTAGATCAATACCTACTTTGCATGGTACTGATCCACCCACACAACTAACATAGGGTAAGAAGATTTATTCAAACACTTACCGTTGACTGGCGTAGAGTGAGCTTCGTCGAACGGCAGTGGCGGCACCCCCTTCTTCTTCCTAGCTCCTTCTCCTTTCCAACCTCTTTCTCTTCTCTAGGGTTTGTGAGAGACAATGGAAAGGATTTGAGGAGGTTTAAGGGTGTATTTATAGGCTAGATTTAGGGTTTAGTAACCCTACTAGGATTAGGAAAGTCTTAGAATTCGAAATCAGGCAAGTGGGACCCTCAGAAGTCAATTTCCAGATTTCCACACTTAGCTGCGTAGACCTGACCGGTCGACCGGTACCAAGACCGGTGGCATCGACCGGTCAACATAAAATTATGTTGATTCGATCGCCTTTTGTCCGATTTCATACCTGTTTGTCATCCGCTCGTCCCGTCTGGCCCGGTGATGATCGAAAGACCTGTCACGACATCAAAACCAAGGTTTAGACCGGGTTTACGGAGTACGGGTCTTACATCGGATCTCCCAAAATAGAAATTCAGACCCTCAGTTTTGAAGGGAGGGTCGGACAGCTTAAGACCCTAGGGTCGACGGGATCATCGACCCTCCCATCGACCCTCGGTTACCGCAGAATATAGAAATTTGGAAATTTCCTAATTTTCGATTGGGATTCTTTCCTAATCTCAAAGGGACTTATTTTAGGATGTTCCTAGTCTATTTAAAGGACGTCCCTAAGCCACTTTCACTCCTTTCACAACCCTAATTGAATTGAGAGAAAAAGAGGAGAAGGAAAGAGGAAGAAGAAAGGGAAGGAAGAGAAATTAAGCCAAAAGAGAGGAGTTGCAGAGAAAGATTATCTTCTCAGGTATGGATACTAATTCCATGAGTTTCTACAGACCTTAGGTTAGTAATTGTTGAGAGTGTGATCTCGGAGAAATCCAAACCATCAATCTATGGTTAGGTTTTTGTGGAAAATCATAGGAAAGCGCATGAAAGCTATCTAGGTGGGTTATACATGGTTTCAGACCTTGGAATGAATGTAGAATGGAATGTAGGAGCAAGCCATAGGATCCCAAACACGAAGAATGGATTAAAAGAGGGAATTGGACCAAAGTGCACCAAGGGTCACACCCAGGGTCGATGACCATCCGACCCTAGGTATTCCTGACCATCGACCCTCAACATTCGGGAAGTCCAGAAAGAGGGAAGGGTCGATAGACCCATCGACCCTAGCATCGACCCTACCTCCGACCCTCAGTTAACAACATGGTTTTTAATTCCGAATAAATTCTAATTAAATTCTATTGACTTTGTTAGGTCTTCTAGCAATATAATAGCATTGTAAAGGTGATTCTAAAGCTTAGAAAAATATCTTATAGCAAGCTAAGGTGAGGAACCTTGACTCCAAACTAAATTGGTTAATAATAAATTGTTTTCTATTTCTTGAGTCCTATGCTATGCTTGATTCTATGCGAATATGTTTGTAATGTGCATACATCATGCCATCCAATATTTCTATTACTTGTTCATGCATATTTATTTTATTGTTTATAACATGATGATGATGATGATGATAGGAATAGGCATGTGCTTGTATGTGTGTGGTTGGTGTACTTGATGCGAGCGAGTATCAGGGGAGGTGTGATGAGAACGTCAATAAACGTTAACCTTTGGCAGGTCTCAGCACTTTAGCTCTATCTCTAACTCAAGTCTTGTGCATTAGCATCGTCGTATCGCCATTACTTTAGCAGAACTATTATGTCATAGAGTATCAGGGGAGGTGGTCTCGATCCTTGTAGTCTCTGACTCTACCGGGGGGCCTTAGCTTTATCTCTATGGACATTCTGAGGGATACTGGGGTGAGGCATTGGATACACTTTTTGGCATTAGGATTGGTTAGTTGCGAGCCCAGTTTACAGCCCTCGCCAATAGGGGCTTACGTGTTGGTATGACACTATATAGCAATAAATGTAACCTTTGTTATATAATGTTCATGATTAGGTGCATGTGAGTTGACGATAAACGTGATCTTCGGGTAACGTCACACACTCGTGTATAGAGGTGGAGTCAATAAACGTGACCTTTGGCTACCTAAACCTTTCTATTGCATACTGTAAACTTTAAAACCGGACCAAAGATATAAATTGACTTTTTGCATGCATATGTATTGTTGCATTGTTTTGGCTACTCACTGAGCCGTGATGTGTGCTCACCCCTCGACGTCGAATATTTTTAGTTGATGATGCAAGTTATACGGTTGAAGATTTTATAAATGCTTCTGCGTACGGGACGGTAGCGGCGATGGAAGCTAAAGCTGAAGTGGATACACACGACTCCTCTTGCGAGTGCAACTCGTGTGTATTTGATTAGATATTTTATAGGTTTCTTTATTTGGATTTATTAAGACATGTATTTGGTATTTAAATATTTATGTCTCAGTTGAAAAAAATAATTTGTTATTTAAATTTTAATATCACATAGATTCTCAGTTCATCTTATTATAAGATTTTCGCTATTGTGTATTTACTCTGATTATGATTACGGATGTGTGTAAGTTGGATAACGTGGGGATAGCCTATTTGAGATCCTTGTTGAACCGTTGGTTATTTAGCGGTTCATTACACCATTCTGGTTAGACCAAAATTGGGGTGTGACATCCTATGTGATTCTACTTTCCTTAGACTCTATGGTTTTGACTATTCATGGTCAATGAATGATAACTAAGGCTCATGGGGAATCCTATGCCAAGTTGCTTCTATTCTAACTTAGGTTGAGCCAAACATGTTTTCAAAATAAATAAACAAAAAAAATAATGTACAGGAAACCAAACCGAAGATGGTTCAGTGATGGACTGAATCTGAGACATCCAAGACATCTCAAATTGCTTACGTATTCCAATCTTGGAAATCAAGTCCATAACGTAGTTCGTACGGAATGTGATTAAGGTTTATGGATATAGTTTTTGCTTAAGTTTCATTAGATTCAATTATTCAAGCTGAGATTTATGCTTAATAATAATTGAGATTGAATCTAGATAGCCTATGTTGATTGAAGTGAATATGGATATGAATACGGACATGAATATAGATAAAGATGACCTAAGGATACTAAGATGTAGTACCATACTTGGAGGGGTCTTTCAAGTTGCCTACGTATTTTAGAGGTCTTGAAAATCGGGTATAACGTAGTTCGTTGTGATGGGTTGTAGATATGGATTTCCTAGAACCACTCAGGTGTACTCTACCTTGGTTTAGGAAATGAAATGGATAGTATTCTAAGACCACTCAGGTGTACTCTACCTTGATCTAAGAAGATTAAAATGGATAGTATTCTAAGATCACTCAGGTGTACTCTACTTTGATCTAAGAAGGCTAAACTGGATAGTATTCTAAGACCACTTAGGCATACTCTACCTTGGTCTAGGAAGCCTAGAATTTATTATCCTAAAACTTCTTAGGTGCACTCTACTTTGGTCTAGGGATACTAAAATTTATTAACCTAAAACCACTCAGGTGTATTCTACCTTGGTTTAGGAAGCCTAGAATTTATTATCCTAAAACCACTTAGGTGTACTCTACCTTGATCTAAGGAGGCCTATAGGATTACTCTATACAGATTAAAATGTGGAACCATGTTTGGGTGTCTCACCAAATTTCCTACGTATCCTAGGATTCTGTCCTAAGAATCAGGATCTGTGTAGTTCGAAATGCGGATTCAATTCATTCATGTATTCTTTCAATATCAGGGTGTGAAACCTAAATGCTCTATGGTTCGATTCACATCACACCTATCTAGTTCTTTGTATCCTAGGGGAGATGAGCCGAGGGGGTAGGGATCATCCTAAAGCTACCCTTAATCTAAAACCCTAATTTGAAAGTATTGGGCTAAGCTTCATATCTCTTGATTAAAATTTATCATTTCATTCTTACCCTTCCCGTGAATGTGGGTGCCTACATGCACGTCCCTACACCTAAAATGTCTTCTAGGTGTATAGATATGGTAGTTCGACTAGGGTGTAATAGAAATTAAGCTAATGCCAATAATAAATATCATTCAAATATGGCAAGTAACAACATATATCATCTCAAGTATAACAATAAAACATATGAATCAATATAGCAGCAAGCATTTGAACAAGCATGTGAGCATCAAGATATAGCAGACAAATAAAATGACATCTCATGTATTATTTCCAATCAAATTATGTCTCAATGTGTATCAAATGGGATTCTCTAGATCTATGGTTGAGAATGAATGTGAATCTCTCAATATCTCAAGATCAGATCCTCGATCAATAGTCTGGATTTAATTTATATCTTCAATAATGTATCAAGATTAGATTCTCAAATTTCATCAAAATAGTCAAGATCAATGGCTCAGATCTCACATCAGGTTTAGTCATGATCAAACTAAGATCCAATGGTTCATATCACTCCTAAATCACACATGATTAAGATCCAATGGTTTAAATTCTCTCAAAATCATAATCTAACTGTTCAGTTTTATTTACATCAATCATCAAGATAATTCGACGGTCCATATTCATTTATATCACTCATGATATTCATCTGATGGCTCAAATTCCTCTAAAACACAATATGATGGAAATCTAAAGGTTTAAATCATTCCTGATGATAATCCAACCGTTCAAATTTATTTTAATCACTCCCAAAGATAATCTAAAGGTTCAAATCGCTTATCATGATAATCTAACCGTTCATATCCATTTACATCACTTTTGATGACAATCTAACGGTTCATATTTATTCAAATTAATAATCTAACCATATAGATTACTCAAATCAAGGTAAATTATGATCAACGGATCAAATTAACATTCTAAGATCAATAATCCAATTTTATCAAAATTCCATGATCAATGGTTTAATTTTAATCATATCATTCCAAGCATATGATCGGATCAATTTTAATTTCATTACAATTGGATCAATTCCATTCCAATTCCATAATCGGATCAATTTCAATTAATTTCCACAATGCCATAATCGGATCAATTTCATCTTCATCACAATGCCATAATCGGATCAATTTCAATTTCAATTTCATCAAAAACTTCATAATTGGATCAAATTTCAATTTCATCCCAATTCCATAATCAGACCAATTTCAATCAAAATTCAGATCTAACAAATTATCAATTCCTCACATAAAAATTCAGATCTAACATATGTATCAATTCATCACATTTAAATTCAGATCTAACATATTATAGAGAGGAGGGTTTAATGACTGAGTGTAGGCTTGGTGTATTGGCTGTGTACATTCGGTGAGAGATATGATAAACAAGTGGGACTGTGTGCAATATTGGGACAAGTGCTTATTGTAGGTAATGAGGTTGGTTTGCAGGATGTTAGTTGTGGTTCAGGTGGTCGGTCAGGGTTGATCTTGGGTTCGCAACAGGTTTTCTGGGTATAGCTGGAAGTTAGGTTGAGATGGTGGGCTGCAGTGGATGGGTTTCTCGGTGGAGATACATGCTGGGGTGGTGCGGCTTCAGATGATGGGATGATTTGGGTTATCGATTTGGATCTGAAGTAGTAGCAGGTCAAGGCTACGATGATGGGATGATAGAAGGTCGCGGACTAGTCGCAGCAATGTGCAAGGTATGAGTTGCAGGTTTAATGAGGTTTGGCTGGTGCCGATGGTTGATGAGCAGATCGGGGTTTGCATAAAAAAAAACTAAACGGAAAGCAGAAAAATAAGTAGACTTACCTTCTCTCTCTTTCCTGATTACCTTCTCTCTCTTTCCTGATCTTCTGTCTCTGTTTCTTCAAACTTCTTCCTCTCCTGCAATCTCTAGTGCTATCTCTTTTCTCTTCTTCTCCCCGTCCTCTCTTTGTTCTCTAGTGTTTAGCTTTCTCTCTATATTCTCTCTTCTCTTTTTCTCTTGTGTTCCCCCTTTTTGATTTTTTTTCTTTTTATTCCCCCACTGAGTCCCCACCGTCCCCTCTTTACTCAATCATTTCTTTTTTTTTCTCCCTCATATTCTCTTAGACTATCTCCATCCCTTTTAGATTTCTGATTTTTCTTTTCTTTAGAGATCTCTCGGCCACTTAGAGTTCTTCTTCCCATCTCAGATTCTCTCCATCTTTCGGATTCTCTTTCCCTTTTCTTATTTTAATTTTCCTCTTTTCTTCCAAATCTCCACCGAGCTTCCTTTCTCTCTTTTCTTTCCTTTTTCTATTTTTTTCCTTATTTTCTCCAATTCTCCCGATCGACTCTCTCTCTCTCTCTCTCTCTCTTTTTTCTTCCCTTTTTTGATTTTTTTTATTTTTATTTTTAGAGTCTAACCAACTCTTATCTTCCTTTTTTTCTTTTTCTTTCCTAAAACCAAAATACTTGATCTCTATATATTTTTTTTTAGATTCTAATTTTTTCATTGAAAGTTTCTCACGGCTCTCTCTTTCTTTTCTAAACCGAAACCCTTGTGGGCCCCCCTAATTAGGTCTCCAAGCCTCTCTCTCTCTCTCTCTCTCTCTCTTGCCTTATATTATTTATTTATTATTATTTTTTCTTTCCATTTTTCTCTCCATTGTCGACTCACTCTCGGATTCTCTATAAATATAATGTGTATGCATATATAATAGCAAATTATATAACATGCATATCAATATATGCATAATATATACTATATGATACTATGCATATGAATCGAACCGGTTTGGTCTGAGCTGATTTGTTCAAGGTTGATTAAGCCTGACCGAATTGATTGGGTTGGACCGACATGAGTTGAATGGGTTAAGCTGACATGGGTTGAGCAGGGTTTTCTCTTTCTTTGTCATTTCATAGGCCATTTCAACTGTAATTCTGCATGGGACCCTTCGATGGCTTCTGCCTCAAATTCCTTGTCCACTTTGTAGAGCACTAAAAATGAAGAATACTGGAGATTGAATCACCTCATTTGAACGTAAAATGACCAACTTATGAATTTCTAAAGTTTAAACAGGCCAATTTACGATAATTCGGCTAGCAACTTTGCATGGGATGCCTCGGAGACCTCTGCCTCAAATTCTCCATGTTCACTTTGTAGAGCACCAAAAAATAAGGAATAATGGCACTTGAATCATCGGATTCGGACGTCGGATGAGCAAGATATGAGAAGATGAAATTTAAATAATTAAACTTACGATAATTTGCATGCAGGCTCTTGGATGATTATTATTAATTTTCAGAAAATACCCTTATTCTTATTTCCAGACTAAAATATCCATATCTTCTCCATTTAACATCAGAATTAAGCGATTTTGGTCTCATTTTGAAGGTATATTCATGACCTACGCATCCATGTAGGTTGCAGCCCATGTCCTTATTGTGGGGCCTGCTGAAAATCATCTCAAAGTCACAGTCAAAATCCAAAACTCGCATTGGGATTCACCAATTTGTTGTATGGCTTCACTTAAGTTTCTACACGTTGGGAATCATCTCAGTTATTCTCAAAACATTATAGAGAGCATGCATGGGCTAATTGACTATCATTTTTGAGAGAGTTTCACTCGCCTCCCCTATGCTTTCTAAACTTTCTCTCATCTCTCCCACTTTGCTGTCTACACTCCAGTAAGATTTTGTTCAAATGGGGATGGTAAAAATGGGGTACTTACAGATACCCCTCTTTAGCCGAGATTGTTTCAATTGAGGGTAAATATAAGAGAATTGTATTTTTACCCCCTATACTAGGAGAGATAAAATTTTCCAAGAGGTAAGATCATCAAACCAAACCACTCAACATTTATGCATATACCATAGAAATCATAGTAACATTAGGACTAGCAATCATAATCACACAAATCATGTACAATCAAAACAAATGACTTTGTTAGCATGCATACTCTGAATGGATTAGGAAGGACTGCTAGAAATGGAAAATGGTTTTCATTGGGTCATAAACTTTGTCTGATTACATAGCTTTAAAGAAAATGACTGGATCTAAACACTAAATGAGTGTTCAAACACATTTGGATAAACCTAAAGAATCCTCTGAAGAGTCCGCTTATCCCATCCACTAGTAATACCCTCGACCATGTCATGGCTTAATTCTTTAGGTGCTTCAAAACCTGTTCCCTTCTTGTTGATATCTCTCAATGCCCCATATTGAAGGAATAACCTTGCAGGTGAATAAACTGAAGTGTGTGTCAGGCCCATGATCTGAACATTTGCACTGCCTAGGGAGTGTGTGACAACTTTCTCTGTATTCCACCAACTACAGTTCCATTTGATGCCTGAAATAGTCATTTGCTTAAGATGTGACAGTTAATGTGTCAACTTGATATACAGTAGGATTTGCCCTTTTTACTATATGATAACTATAAGACCCGTATCGAACTAATTGGTCTTACCACCTTATACCAGGTCTACCTATCATGGTCGAGCCAAATGGACCAAGTGCGTGAAGGAAATAGCAAGACCATGTATTAAATTGACCCAAAAATAGTAAAATAGGGGGTAGGGTCGCATACCTAAACAGGCAGGGTCGATCCCACCTCATTAGGAAGTCAGACCCTTGATTTTTAGACCTAGGGTCGGACAATTGAGACCCTCGGGTCGACGGGATCTCCGACCCCCTCATCGATCCTAGGATCATCGACAGAAACCGTAAATAGGAAACTTTCCAAATTTTAAGGGGATTCTTTCCTAATTTCAATGGGACTTATTTTGGGAGGTTTTTCTCTATAAATAGGACGTCCCTTAGCCTCTTTCACTCCTTTTGAAACCCTAATTGAAAGAGAAGAGAAGGAGAAGAGAAGGAGAATTGGAGAAGAAGACTAAAGAGAAGAAATTCAGAGAAACCTCTGAATCTCAGTAAACCTAAGGTATGGATATGATTTCAATGAATTATTTAAGACCTTAGAATAGTTCATGAAGAGGGTATGATCTAGGAGAAACCCAAATCATCCATCCATAGGAAGATTTCAATGGAATCCATGGAGGGAATCATGGTAGACAAAGTAAGGAAGTAACCTGAAGTTTTAAGCCATAGAACAAGCATAAATTGGACTGTGGAAGTAAGCCATAGGACCCAAACTTGAAAGGTTAAACTGTAGAATGAAAAGGTTGACTCAAACTACGTGCGGTCGCACGTAGGGTCGATTGGGAATCAACCCTACCAGACCACAGGATCGACCCCTAGCTTTCAGGAAGTCCAGGGAAGCTACGGTCACACCTAGGGTCGATGGAACATCCGACCCTAGCACCGACTGTAAGACCCGTGTCAATCTAACCCGGTCTTACCACCTTGAACCATGTTGACCCATCATGGTTGAGTCAAATGGACCAAGGGCATGAAGGAGATCAATATCCCAGGTATTAAATCGACCCAAAAACACTTAATTTAAAGGGAGGGTTGCATACCCAGCTAAGCAGGGTCGGACCTCCCAAGGCAGAAAGTTAGACCCTCAATTTTGAAGGGAGGGTCAGACATCTTGAACCCTAGGGTCGACGGGATCATCGACCCTCCCATCGACCCTCGGTTACCGTAAGATATAGAAATTAGAAAATTTCCTAATTTTCGATTGGGATTCTTTCCTAATCTCAAAAGGACATATTTTAGGATGTTCCTAATCTATTTAAAGGACGTCCCTAAGCCTTTTTCACTCCTTTTCACAACCCTAATCGAATTGAGAGAAAGAGAAGAGAAGGAAAAGAGGAAGAACAGAAGCAAGGGAGAAATTTAGCCAAAAGGGAAGAGTTACAGAGAAGGAGTATTCTTCTCAAGTACGGATACTAATTCCATGAGTTTCTACAAACCTTAGGTTAGATATTGATGAGAATATGATCTCGGAGAAACCCAAACCATCAACCCATGGTTAGGTTTTCATGGGAAATCATGGGGGATTACATGAAAGCTATCTAGGTGGATTATACATGGTTTCAGACCATGGAATGAATGTAGAATGGAATGTAGGAGCAAGCCATAGGATCTCATGTAAGACCCGTGTCAATCTAACCCGGTCTTAACACCTTGAACCAGGTTTACCCGTCATGGTCGAGTCAAATGGACCAAGGGCGTGAAGGAGATCGAGATCCCAGGTATCAAATCGACCCAAAAAAATACTTAAAATAGGGGAAGGGTCGCATACCCAGCTAAGCAGGGTCGGACCTCCCAAAACAAAAAGTCAGACCCTCAGTTTTGAAGGGAGGGTCGGACAGCTTAGAATCCTAGGGTCGACGGGATCATCGACCCTCGGTTACCGTAGGAAATAGAATTAGGAAATTTATTAATTTTCGATTGGGATTCTTTCCTAATCTCAAAGGGACTTATTTTAGGATGTTCCTACTCTATTTAAAGGACGTCCCTAAGCCACTTTCACTCCTTTCACAACCCTAATTGAATTGAGAGAAAGAGAAGAGAAGGAAAAGAAGAAGAAGAGAAACAAAGAAGAGAATTAAGCCAAAAGAGAAGAGTTGCAGAGAAGGATTATTCTTCTCAGGTATGGATACTAATTCCATGAGTTTACAGACCTTAGGTTAGCTATTGATGAGAGTGTGATCTCGAGAAACCCAAACCATCAATCTATGGTTAGGTTTTCATAGAAAACCATAGGAGAATGCATGAAAGCTATCTAGGTGGGTTATACATGGTTTCAGACAATAGAATGAATGTAGAATGGAAAATAGGAGCAAGTCATAGGATCCCAAGCACGAAGAATGGACTAAAAGATGGAATTGGACCAAAGTATACCGAGGGTCGCACCGAGGGTCGATGACCATCCGACCCTAGGTGATACTGACCATCGACCCTCAGTGTTCGGGAAGTTCAGAGTTAAGGGAGGGTCGCATCCAGGGTCGATCAGGACTCCGACCCTACCTCCGACCCTCAGTTAACAGAATGGTTTTTAAATCTTGAATTAATTCTAATTAAATTCTATCGATTTTGTTAGGTCTTCTAGCAATAAAATAACATTGTAAAGATGATTCTAAAGCTTGGAAAACTATCTTTTAGCAAGCTAAGGTGAGGAACCAGAACTCCAAACTAATTGGTTATTAACAAAACTGTTTTCTATTTTCTTGAGTCCTATGCCATGCTTGATTCTATGCGAATATGTTTGTAATGTGCATACAGCATGCCATCCAATATTTCTATTACTTGTTCATGCATATTTACTTTATTGTTTATAATATGATGATGATGATGATGATAGGAATAGGCATGTGCTTGTATGTGTATGGTTGATGTACTTGATGCGAGCGAGTATCAGGGGAGGTGTGATGAGAACCTCAATAAACGTTAACCTTTGGCGGGTCTCAACACTTTAGCTCTATCTCTAACTCAAGTCTTGTGCATTGGCATCATCGTATCACCATTACTTTAGCAGAACTATTATGTCGTACAGTATCAGGGGAGGTGGTCTCGGTCCTTGTAGTCTCTGACTCTACCGGGGGGCCTTAGCTCTATCTCTATGGGCATTCTGAGGGATGCTGGGGTGAGGCCTTGGATACACTTTTTGGCATTAGAATTGGTTAGTTGCGAGCCCAGTTTGCAGCCCTCGCTAACAGGGGCTTACGTGTTGGTATGGCAATATATAGCAATAAACGTTAACCTTTGTTATATAATGTTCATGGTTGGATGCATGTGAGTCGACGATAAATGTGATCTTCGGGTGATGTCACACACTTGTGTATAGAGGCGGGGTCAATAAACGCGACCTTTGACTACCTAAACCTTTCTATTGCATACTGTAAACTTTAAACCAGACCAAAGATATAAATTGATTGCATGCATATGTATTGTCGCATTGTTTTGGCTACTCACTGAGCCGTGATGTGTGCTCACCCCTCGACGTCGAATATTTTTAGTTGATGATGCAGGTTATACCGTTGAAGATTATATGAATGTGTCTGCGTACGGAAACGTGGCAGCAATGGAAGCTGGAGCTGAAGTGGATACACACGACTCCTCTTGCGAGTGCAACTCGTGTGTATTTGATTAGATATTTTATAGGTTTCTTTATTTGGATTTATTAAGACATGTATTTGGTATTTAAATATTTATGTCTCAGTTGAAACAGAATAAATTGTTATTTAAATTTTAGTATCACATAGGTTCTCAGTTCTTCTTATTATAAGACTTCCGCTATTGTGTATTTACTCTGATTATGATTACGGATGTGTGTAAGTTTAGATAACGCGGGGATAGCCTATTTGAGATCCTGGCTGAACCGTTGGTTTATTAGCGGTTCATCACACCATTCTGGTTAGTCCAAAATTGGGGTGTGACATCCCAAGCACGAAGAATGGACTAAAAGAGGAAATTGGACCAAAGTGCACCGAGGGTCGCACCGAGGGTCGATGACCATCCGACCCTAGGTGATCCTGACCATCGACCCTCAGTGTTCGGGAAGTTCAGAGTTTGGGGAGGGTCGAACCCAGGGTCGATCATGACTCCGACCCTACCTCCGACCCTCAGTTAACAGAATGGTTTTTAAATTCAGAATTAATTCTAATTAAATTCTATCGACTTTGTTAGGTCTTCTAGCAATATAATAACATTATAAAGGTGATTCTAAAGCTTGGAAAAGTATCTATTAGCAAGCTAAGGTGAGGAAACAGAACTCTAAACTAATTGGTTAATAACAAACTGTTTTCCTTTTTCTTGAGTCCAATGCCATGCTTGATTCTATGCGAATATGTTTGTAATGTGCATACAACATACCATCCAATATTTCTAGTACTTGTTCATGCATATTTATTTTATTGTTTATAACATGATGATGATGATGATGATAGGAATAGGCATGTGATTGTATGTGTGTGGTTGGTGTACTTGATGTGAGCGAGTATCAGGGGAGGTGTGATGAGAACGTCAATAAACGTTAACCTTTGGCAGGTCTCATCACTTTAGCTCTATCTCTAACTCAAGTCTTGTGCATTTATTATTAGGATTTCCACTATTGTGTATTTACTCTGATTATGATTACGGATGTGTGTAAGTTTAGATAACGCGGGGATAGCCTACTCGAGATCCTGGTTGAACCGTTGGTTTGCTAGCGGTTCATCACACCATTCTGAAGAGTGCGGAATTGGGGTGTGACAACTTGGTATCAGAGCATCTCAGGCCTTGTCTGCTAAACTAACATACATTCGAGACAATTATGAACTTAGATAGGATAAAAATAAAAATAGTAATATAAACACACTGTAAGCACAAGTGATGATTGAGACTAAATTTTAAAAAAAGAGAATAATGCATCTATTAAAGGGGAAACAAGTTACATACAATGAGAGAGAGAAACAAAATGTATATACACAACTAAAGCAGAGTACAGTCCACAACCCGGACAGTTACTCTGTAGTACAAGAAAATAAAGTACAATCAAGAAACTGGAGGTGAAGGAGGAGGCGGGGCCTCACGATCTCTGTCAGAGTCCTCAGCATAGACTCTAGTCAACCAGGCTATCTGAGTCTGAGTCGTCTGTAGACTAGTTGTGAGATCGGCTACCCTCCGATAAGTCGCACGCTGTACCTCTATAAGCTCTCCCATCCGAGTGTCTGATATGCGCTGGGCGGCTAATAGCTCATCCACTCTCACACGCTGAGCGTCTAGCAACTCCTCCATCCTCATATCAGATATGCGCTGAGCCTCCCTGATCTCCTGCAACATCTCCATCATGTCAGAAGGTGGGAGTGAAGGACCAGCCGCATGAGAAGGGCCAGCCTCAGGTGCAGGAGCCGCTGTAGAAGAAGTACCAACTCTAGCCGCATGTGTAGGGGAAGGCGGTGGAATCGAGTCAACATCCATATACATATGGTCGTCATCGTCGACAGGATCCACACGAGCTCTAGCAGCAGCAGCAGCAGCAGCGGCCTCGACGTCAGCCATCTCGATGCGAGTGTGAGGGCGCACCATCTCGTTCCTCTCCTCGTCACTGACTTGGGCATCCCGCATACCCATCTTGCAGATAGCCTCCCAATCTAGAGGCGAAGAGAAGGTCTTCTCCTGGATCTTCTCATCTACCAGGTCAACCCCCAGACGGGTCAGTAGGACTGCAATCATGCGTCCATAGGGTAGATTACCCCTATGCCCGGACAATGTAGCACTAATCATGGTCCGCATGATGATATAGGGAAGGCAGACTGGCTGTCTGGTGCAGATACTGTATATCAAAAACTAGGTCAGCTGAGAAACCCTCTCATAGTACCCACTCTGCGAGATCAGATTATGCTGGATAATCTTGCAGAAGACCCGTGGAGCTGGACGCAGGTAATAGGCTCTCATCTGCCTGCGATCAGGTCATAACAACTGATTGTCAATCTCTGCCCTCATCTCCATAGAAACAAACTGTGGCTCTCCAGGTACACAGTACACCATGGGGCCATCATAAGGTATGCCCAACAGATCGGCCAGTTACCGATAATGAAAAGAAATGTGCACCCCTTTAACGTAACTGGTGATGCATAACTCTTGACCATGCTCAACGTCATTGTAATTTCCCACCACCTGGAGATTACAATAGAACTGGCGCACCAAATCCGGACAGGTGCACGCGTCGTAGGTGATGACAGGGAGCCACCCCATATCACCAAATGCTCTCTCTACGTTGAACAAGGCTAGCTCAGCCAAGTTCACCATATGACCACCCTCCACTTTCTTACAGGCATAGTCGGCATACTGTGCCTCGGCTTCATTAGAGCGAAAGAGAAGCGGATCACGAACAAGGGGTATCTTGGTACGAGCCATGATATCTGCAGATAAGAAAGAGAAAGGGAGACAAGGGGTTAGTAGGATAAAAATTTGAAATTTTGCATTTTAACGACGTAAGTTGTCCAAAAGCCTCACTTTTCACCCATACACGTGGGCGGGAGGACTTACTTAGGTTCCCACACATCCCACGACACTTACACAGTAGGAAATGGAAACCCACGAAGACCAATTTGAAGAAATTTCAAGAAATCAAAAATTTTGACAAATTAGGGCAAAAACGAGCAAAATTTAAGTTTCTCGATAACCAACCGATGAAATTCAAAATTTTTTAAGGGCTTTCATTCCTCGAGATACCGATAACAAAATCCCCCAATAAAAATCGATTTTTTGCCGGTTGGAAAAAGTTTAATTTGATAAATACAAGTTAAATGGAAAAAAACCTAGAAAAGAAAACCTAAAAACAGGTAAAAATGGGAGAACATACCTGTATGGATGACGTGGACATCGAAACCCGGACTCAAACCAACCAAAAACAGTGGAGTGGCACTATAGCAACTCAGAGGGGAGAGACGAGTCCAAACGGGAGGGAAATAATCAGAAATGACCCAAAATCGGATCTTAAAATCTAATTTTTAGTCTGAGGGTCGGACAATTCAACTAGAACAATCGACCCTCGAATCGACCCTCCCTTCGACCCTCGGCTCTCGGGAATCTGACAAAAAACTAAGGGTCGGAACTGAGGGTCGGACACCCATCAACCCTCACATCGACCCTCAGCTCTCGGGAAGAACAGGTCATTCCCAGGGTCGGATACTAAGGGTCGGACAAACCATCGACCCTCACCATCGACCCTGCATAGAAGAGACAGTATTTTTCTTTAAAAATGAGCTGGAATTAGAATTTTATATCAGTTAGTGTGCCTACATGAAATATAAATGACTTCTCACCTATTTTGATAATTTTCAGGCACCACCAACCACAGAAGGAATTATGTCTGGACGTAGGGTAACCCGACAGAACCGAAATGCAGTTCCACCACCATCACCCGTGGAGGAGACCAGTCAGGAAAATAATTATGCACCGGGTAATCCAGAACAGGCAAACCCTACAAATTTGCCACCTCCACCACCAGAATTAACAACCGTAGTTACGAACCTAGCTCAGCAGCTGCAACAGATGCAACACGCACAGGCTCAGATGCAGGTTGCAATGGGAATCATGTTTCAGGCTGCTCATGCTACTGTCACACCCCAAATTCTGATCCAACCAGAATGGTGTGAGTGAACCGACATTGAACCAACGGTTCACACCAGGATCTCGAATAGGCCGTGTCCATTCATACAAACCATTACACATAACCAACAATCAGAATATAAATATTACAGCGGAAGACTTTAAATAGAATGAACTGAGTATCTATTGATAATTTAAATAAAATATCCAATTATTCAAATCCAAACATAAACTATAATATCTTTTACATCTCTTAATACCAAACAAAAATAACGGGAACATCTAAATAAAAATCCATCACAAGTACACACATAAAGGGCACTCGCATGAAGCATCATGCTCGTCCTCCGCGGCTTGTACATCCAGAGCAGCCACACCACCGTACGCCGGAGCGTTCACGTAGTCGTCCACGGTGTATCCTGCATCAACATCTAAAAGCAATGTATATACAAAGGGTGAGCTACCAACACAGCTCAGTAAGACAATCAGACAATTTCACAATATTATGCATGAGTAACAATCAGTTTTATGCTGTGGTCTAGTTTTAAGTTTGCAATGTGCTATAGAAAGGTTTGGTGGCCCCTGCACCTCTATACACGAGTGTGTGGCACCTCATGGATCACACCCCCATTGGCCCACATGCACCCATCATGGAATAGAGATAGAGCTAAGATACACACGTACCTCCCCTGATACTCTACCATACCAGTACCTAAGCCCCTACTGGCCAAGGCTCGCAAACTGGGCTCATAACTAACCAATCCTATATGTCATCAATGTATGCTCTATCCCAGCACAGCCGTCTACGGCATAGAGATAGAGCTAAGGCATTCCCACACCTCCCCTGATGCCTTATCCGCAACTAACTCACTAGGATAGAAACATAACGCAGGTAGACCCTATCCCAACATCACTCCCTATGGCATAGAGATAGAGCTAAAGCATCATGGATAAGCCAGCGTCGACTCGGAATCCATAGTACCGCATAACAATGGCTGGGACACCATCAATATCGGAGACCACCGTACCACGACCTTCCCCTGATGCCCCACCTGTACCGAGCATGTTAAGACAGAATACTACAAAAGGTGCTAATGTGAAGAGCGATCCCAGGCCCATGCCCCACTCCACACACTAACGAAAACAATCACATGCCTAACAATCACATTCTATCAATGCATGAACAGTAATAATAACTTAAAGTAAAGGATGGCATGTGAATATGCACAAACAACACATCTCATATAATCAGGTGATTAACAACAATTTACTGTCCCTTAATTATTAGGTTTAGGTCAGATTCCCTTACTTGACGCTCGTTCGATTACTTGCTCCACGTCGCAAGATCCAAACGATAAGTCACAAAGTCCTACAAGATTATTTGGGTTTCATTAGAATATATTGCTTAGGGTTTCATGTTGGTCGGAAACCAACATGGATCACAAAATACCCTCACAGAGCTGACCGGTGGCATGTACCGGTCGTAGCTCTGTGAGAAAGACTGGCGACCGGTATGGTCAGCCGGTCCCCCACAGGAAACCTCCCGAGAGATAGCGGTCGCAACATACCGGTCGCACTATGTGCACCCGGTATAGTCGACCGGTATGTCTCCGGAAGACCATACATGGGTTTTTCGACTGCCGACGATCATCCTCCATGGATTTTCAGGGTTTCTCCTATCCATTCTAAGTCTAGGCTTTGAGTTAGAGTTATCCCCAACTCATTCAAGTCTCGTTTCGATGAATATCATCTCGAAACTCGAATCTAGGGTTTGACGGCAACTTAGGGTTTATTGGCCAATTTAGGGTTTTAGATCAATACCTACTTTGCATGGTATTGATCCACCCACACAACTAACATAGGGTAAGAAGATGGATTCAAACACTTACCTTTGACAGGCGTAATAAGAGCGTCGTCGAACGGTAACGGCGGCACCTCCTTCTTCTTCCTAGCCCCTTATCCTTTCCAACCTCTTTCTCTTCTCTAGGGTTTGTGAGAGACAAGGGAAAGGATTTGAGGAGGTTTAAGGGTGTATTTATAGGCTAGAAATAGGGTTTAGTAACCCTACTAGGATTAGAAAACTTTTAGGATTCGAAATCAGGAAAGCGGGACCCATAGAGACCAATTTCCAGATTCTCGCACATAGCTGCGCAGGCCATACCGGTCGACCGGTACCAAGACCGGTACCATCGACCGGTATACCTAAAATCAGATATAATTGGTCGACTTCGGTCCGATTTTGTACTTGTTTGTTATCCGCTTGCCCCGTCTGGCCCGGTGATGATCGGAAGACCTGTCATGACACAAAACCAAGGTTTAGACCGGGTTTTCAGAGTGCGGGTCTTACAACTCCACCACCCTTAAAAGAAATTTCGTCCCGAAATTTGCATGTAGGTTCTACAACTACACCCATGCAGACGGGACAAGCCAGTGCAACACCGGTGGGTAACCACCCAGCACCTCAAACACCTCAACAACTTGCTGCATAAATTCCAGTATCCGGTCCGGAAGCAGCTCAGGTTAATTATCAGTATCTACTCCCTATGTTTGGGGCATACCCCTAAAATCAGATGGATCACTCTCGACTGGTTGAGAGGTTTTTGAAGATGAAGCCCAGGGAATTTAACGGCAAACTGTCTGATCCATTATGGCCAGCACACTGGATAGACGAGATGGAGAGAAATTTCCTCATGATGACTCTTACAGAGGAAGAAAAAGTATTATGTGCCACCTTCATGCTAAAGGGTGACGCACATCATTGGTGGACAGCCAGGGCTTACTTATTGACCAAGCACGCCCAACTGACTTGGGCTGTGTATAGAGAAGCTTTCTTCGAGAAATATTTTCCACGAAGCTTCAGAGATTCTATGGAGAAGGAGTTTCTGAGTCTATATCAGGGGAAGATGTCAGTGGATGCGTACCAACAACGTTATGAAGAGCTGTTTTTCTTCGCACCACTGAGTATGCAAGAAGAAGAAACCAAAACCCATAGGTTCATCACGGGACTGAGAGGAAGCATCAGAGAGCATGTTCTGGGCTTAGAAAAGAAGATTTATAATGAAGCTGTCCAAATAGCTCGAGTCATTGAATCGAGCCAGAAGGAGAGTTATTTCACACAGAACCGGGGTATCAAAAGGCCAGTTGGAAATTCTTATAACGGAGGCAATAACAAGACATATAAGCCTTTCCGCCCTCAGAATTTTAATGTTGCAACCAAGACTACTCCAGGGATTCACCCTCAGCCAAAGCCGAATTCTGAAAGCCCAAAGTGTTACAACTGCAACCAACCGGGACATATGGCAAGGGAGTGCCCTAAGCCCAAGAAGCAGTTCCATCAGGGACGGGTATATGCTGTTACATCCGAGGATGCGGCCGCATCACCCGATGTGGTCACAGGTATGACTGAAACTTTTGAAGTTGTAATTACATTGTGTGAATGTAGACTAAGTTAAAATAAATCACAGGTATCGTACCTATAAATGGCGCACCCGCCAGAGTACTCTTTGATTCAGGAGCTACTCATTCATTTATATCTATGTCATTCGAAAAGAAGATAAACTTACCCATCAAAACATTAGACTACAAATTACTTGTACGATTACCGATGGGGTTAGAAGTGGTATTAGAAAAAGGATATAGACCATGTTCAGTCCGCATTGGTGAGAAAACCTTAGATGCAACCTTGATATAACTTGAGATGGTAGACTTTGACGTCATCTTGGGAATGGACTGGTTAGCTCGGCATTCGGCGAACCTACTATGCGTCGAAAAGAAGCTAACATTTAAAGACCAAGCAGGAGCAGAATTCAATTTTACGGGAACCTAACTTCCCCGTAGACGCAAGCTCATACTCTCAGTACTAAAGGCTAAGAGATGCCTTGAGAAAGGGGCAGTCGGGTATCTAGTATCAGTGGTCGACCTAACCAAGGAAGCACCACAAATGGGAGATATTGAAGTCGTGCGGGACTATCCCGACGTATTTTTGGAGGAACTACTAGGTTTACCACTCGACCGAGCCACAGAGTTTTTGATAGACCTTGTACCTGGAGCCGCACCCGTATCAAAAGCCCCTTATAGAATGGCTCTTACGGAACTGAAGGAACTGAAGGTGAAACTACAAGAACTACTGGACAAGGGTTATATTCGACCCAGTATATCACCATGGGGAGCGCCGGTGTTATTCGTGAAGAAGAAGGACGGTAGTGTTCGATTATGCATCGACTATCGGGAGTTGAATAAACTGACAATCAAAAATCGATACCCACTACCAAGGATCGATGACTTGTTTGATCAGTTGCAAGGAGCAAAGGTATTTTCTAAGATCGATCTTCGATCGGGCTATCATCAATTGAAGATTAAAGAGGGTGATATTCCTAAGACAGCTTTCAGGACCAGATACGGACATTATGAGTTCTTGGTCATGTCCTTTGGATTAACAAACGCACTAGCAACTTTTATGGAACTAATGAACCGGGTCTTCCATGATATGTTGGATACGTCGGTTATAGTATTTATTGATGATATATTGGTATACTCCAAGGACGAAGAAACTAATATCAAGAACCTAAACGCCGCCCTACAGCGTTTAAGGAAAGAGAAGCTATATGCCAAATTTTCAAAGTGTGAGTTTGGGCTAAGTGAAGTCGCCTTCTTAGGCCATGTAGTATCCGCTGAAGGAATCAAAGTGGACCCCAGCAAGATCGAGGCTATTGTAAAGTGGGAAGCACCAAAGAGCGTTTCAGAAATTAGAAGTTTTCTGGGTCTAGCCGGTTATTATCGGAGATTCGTATAAGACTATTCCCGGATTGCCATACCTCTCACCAGTTTGACTAAGAAAGGTGAAAAGTTCGTGTGGACCAATAAATGTGAGGAGTTTCCAAACGTTGAAGACCAGATTGATATCCGCTCCGATTTTGACTATTCTCGTTCCAGGACAGACATTTACTTTATACACTGATGCGTCGGGACTGGGACTAGGATGTATGCTTATGCAAGGAGAGCATGTAATTGCTTATGCCTCGAGGCAATTGAAGATACATGAGAAAAATTATCCCACCCATGATTTGGAGTTAGCGGCAGTAGTACATGCTGTCAAGATATGGAGACATTACCTATACGGAGAGAAATTTCAGATTAAGTTGGACCATAAAAGTCTTACTTATTTATTTAATCAGAAGGAGTTGAATATGGGACAAAGAAGATGGCTGAAACTATTGAAAGACTATAATTGTGATATCCAGTATCATCCGGGAAAAGCGAATGTAGTAGCGGATGCGTTAAGCAGAAAAGCAATGATAAAATCGCAAGGAGAGGTTAGAACAACTGCAGCAATGTGTACTACCAGAATGGTATTCAATCACAGAAACGAGCAGTATGTGATAGACACAACGGATGGATCAGCCAACCAAGGGTTTGTTCATCGGTTTTCGAACATGTTCGCTGCATTGAAGATTATACCGAACATAATGGACGAAGTGAAGACAGCTATCAAATCAGATCCTTATCTGAGAACAGTACAAGAAGATAACGAGAAAGGTCGGACTAATCCTGAGTTCACCTTGGACGAAGAGAGAGTACTGAAATACAAAGGAAGAATATGTGTACCTGAAACAGAAAGTATGGACATTAGACACCGACTGATGAAAGAAGCCCATACCACCATCTATTCGATACATCCTGGAAGTATAAAAATGTATCATGATCTAAAGAAACTATATTGGTGGAGGGGAATGAAAGCAGATGTAGCCAAGTTCGTGTCTCAATGCCTAAATTGTCAGAAAGTAAAGGCTGAACGACAAAGACCCGCAGGACTGTTACAGCCATTATCGGAACCAGCATGGAAATGGGACTGCATCACTATGGACTTCGTCACGAGACTACCACTGACTCCTCGAGTAGTTGACGCAGTTTGGGTGATTGTGGACCGTCTGACTAAAACAGCTCGCTTCATACCTATACGACCTCAGTATACTCTAGAAAGGTTAGCAAAGCTGTATGTGGATAATATTGTTCGATTACACGGTGTACCAGAGAGCATTGTATCCGATAGAGATCCACGATTTACTTCCAAGTTTTGGGAAGGATTGCAAAAGGCTATGGGTACAATATTGAAGTTCAGTACTGCATTCCACCCACAGACAGACGGACAGTCAGAGCGTACAATCCAAATTCTAGAAGATATGCAACGAGCATGTGTAATTGATTTCAAAGGATCATGGGATGAAAAGTTACCATTGATCGAGTTCGCTAATAACAATAGCTATCAGGCTACTATACAGATGTCACCTTATGAAGCACTGTATGGTAGGAAGTGTCGAACTCCTTTGTTTTGGAATGAAGTTGGAGAACGTAGTATTATTGGGCCAGAATTTGTTGAAGAGACTTGCCGAGTGGTCGACATTATCAAGGAAAGAGTGAGAACGGCTCAGAACCGTCAGAAGCAATATGCAGATACTCGTCGCAGAGATCTGGAGTTCGCTGTAGCTGATAAAGTATTTTTGAAGGTATCGCTTATGCGAGGATTGAAAAGGTTTGGACAGAAAGGGAAACTAAGTCCAAGATATGTCGGGCCGTATGAAATTCTAGCTAAGCGTGGTAAAATGGCTTATCAGTTAGCACTACCACCATCTATGTCGAGTGTGCATGACGTATTTCACATTTCCCTATTGAAGAAGTATGTCAAGGATCCAACGCACGTCTTGATATAAGCACCCCATTTTTGTCACCCTCGGCATAAGTGAACCAATATGGCAGTTTCTGACCTTTAACCCAAAGATTTGTGATTATCCACTGATCTCCATAGCAGGGTCATGGGCTATTATCTGCATGGATGCATAGGTCATAGAATTATCTCCGAAACGATACCAGAATTGCTCAATTCTGATATCAAATGAGGAAGATATGATCATTTTAGTCAGATGATACACATAAGGGAGGTTTTTAAAATTATTATAAATAATAATCCCAAAGGCCTTCATGCAAATTATCCTAAGTCGGATTGTTTGAATTTCAAATCATCATATCTTGATCATCCGACATCAGATTCAGATGATTCCAAGACCATTATTCTGCATTCATGATGTTCTACAAAGTGGACGTAAAAAAATCCCGGGTAGAAGTCACTAGTGGGTCCCATGCAAGCTTGCATGCAAAATTATTGTTAGAACTTCAAAGCTTCATATTTTTTTCGTTCTACATCGGATTCAGATGATTCCAAGACCATTATTCTTCATTCATGATGTTCTACAAAGTGGACGTGAAAAATCTCGAGTAAAAGTCTCCAGAGGGTCCCATGCAAAATTACATATGGAAATGGTCATTTAATATTCAAAAATTCCAATTTTGATCATCCCATATCCAAATCAGGTGATTCCAGTCTCATTATGTTCCATTTTTAGTTCTCTACAAAGTGGACGTAAAATATTTCCGGTAGAAGCCTCCGAAGGATCTCATGCAGAATGGTCAACCAAATTATCGATAATTGGTCCGCTTAAACTTAAAAAATTCATAAGTTGACCATTTTACTTCCAAATGAGGTGATTCAAGTTCCTATAATCTTCATTTTTAATGTTCTACAAAATGAACGCAAAAAATTTGGAATAGAGGCCATCGGAAAATTCCGTGCGGAATGATAGCGGAAATGGCCCATGAAATGATAGTGAGAGAAAACCCAGTTAAATCCAGTCAACTCAGTCCAATCAATTCAGCCCAAGCTAGTCTCAATCCAGTTCAAATTGTTTCAGCCTATGTGCATCATGTGTTACGTATTTTCAATATATTATATTATATGTATATATATTATATAGTACATATTATATGTTCATATAATATATTATATATATATATATATATATATATATATATATATATATATATATATATATATATTTACATATTGATATATTATAATATAGGTGGTGAGAGTGGGATCAACGGAATATATTTTAAGGAAAGAAATTGAAAAAAATCCGAGAGAGCAAAGTAAGAAATAGAGAGCCGTAAGATTGAGATTGAGGAAAGAAAAGGAAAGATTGAGAAGGAGAGAAAATATGAGGGATAGGTTTTTTTCGGTTTTAGGTAAGTCATGAGATTGAGAGGGAGAAAGGAATGATTTTCTTTCAAAAAAAAATATATTAGAGAGAGACGGACTAGAAAAAGGAAAATCTAGAAGAGAGAAGACCGAGAAGAAGGAGGAGGTGGAGGAAGAACCAAAAAAAGAAAAAATAAAGGAGAAGATCCCGAAGATCCGAAAAGGAAACAAATCGAGAGGGATCGAGAGAGTGAAAAAAATATAAAAGAGAGCTGGAGGAGAATCCGAAAAGGGAGAGAGAGAGAGAGAGAGAGAGAGAGAGAGAGAGAGAGAGAGAGAGCGGTGAGAATTTGAGGAAAAAAAAAAAGAAAAATGGGGAGAAAACCGAAAGAAGGGAGAGAGGGAGCAAGAGAGAGAGAACGGTGAGTGGAGAATAAAAAAAAAAAAAAAAAAAAGGAAGAGGATGGGAGAAACGAGAAGATAGAGAGAGAGGGAGTGGGAGAATAAAAGAAAGAATAAAAAAACAGAAAAAAAGAGGAAGAGGATGGGAGAAACGAGAAGATAGAGAGAGGTGGAGTGGAGAAGAAAAAAAACAAAAAAAAAATCAGGAAAGAGGAGAAGAAGAGAAAGAAGAAGAAGAAGAAGAGAAGTAGAGAGCCATATTTGCTGCTAGGGTGGCCGATTTGCATACCGAGGTAAGTTCCACCGACCATCTTGTGTTTGTTTCATTATTATTTTTTATCTTCTTTGCTGCTATATACCAAATCCACGATCCTAAGTCCTACTGCTCATTCATTACCTTCAGTTATGTAGCCATCAACCATGCACCTCCACCTTGCAGTCCCAATCAAACCCAATAAACTTCACTGCTGCAACTATCACATCTCCATCCCATATCACATGCATCATTGATCTCTTCCCTATATGATCAGAACCACCCGATCAGCATCATTAATTAAGTCTGAATAGAAACCTTAATAATTTGATAATCTTGATGTTTGATCCGAACAGTTAAACCATGATAATTTTGATTATTAAATTTGAATCATTGGCTTGTTTATGTAATATTGACTGAATTTGAACCATTGATTTTGATCATGTTATGATAATAGATATGAGCCTTTCGATGACTTGGAACATGAGATGTTATGGCCATTGGATGAATTTTGAATGTGATTAAATCATGGCCATCGATTTTGAATTTTGTGATATAGCCTTTGATCTTGAATTTCATGAGAATAAAAATATGGCCATTTGATTTAGAATTTCGATATGAAGTTAATATGGCCCTTTGATTTGGATTTTTTGATGAGTTGAAAATCGAGCCATCAACCATGAATTTTGATCATGTGATGATATGAAAATAAGGACCATAGGATGATTGATTTTTTATTCTGATCGTGTGATGATATGGGCCATTGGATGTTTATTTTGAATCTAAACCATTAGATGGTCATTTATGAGTTGATTAGATAAATCTGGACCGTTGGATGGTCTTCAAGACTGATATAAATGTATCTTAACGGTTAAATTATCATTTTTGATGATCTAAACCATTGGATTGTCTTCAAGAGTGATTTAAATAAACCTTGACGGTTAGACTATTATTGTAAGTGATTTGAACAGTTGGATGATCATCATGAGTTGATTAGATGAATCTGAGCCATTGATTTTGGTTGGTTTGATGAATTCTGAGTCGTTGATCATGATTATCACATTTTGAAGAGATCCGACCATTAGATTGAGGATTTGAGCCAATATTTATGATGTTTATATTGCTATATTTGGATGCTTATATGCACACACTGCCACAATTGGAATAATCATACAGCCATGATTGGAATGATCAAACTCACATGCTATATTAAATGTTCATTGTCACAATTAGGGTAGAAAACCCTAAAATAGAAAGAAAGTAATAATTAGGGTAGAAAACCCTAAAATAGAATAAAATATAATTAGGGTAGAAAACCCTAAAAAAATGGAAATAAAATAATAATTCGGGTAGAAAACCCTAAAATGGAAAGAAAATAACAATTAGGGTAGAAAATCCTAAAAAATGGAAATAAAATAACAATTTGGGTAG